>BPLQ01007946.1:0-427224 GCA_021605075.1 Caerostris darwini | reverse complement strand
TATGATGCCATGATTTAAAAGACATTTAAAAATGTAGACGTGGACATAGATATCATTTTTGTGTTTGTTTTCCAGAAAAATGGCGGAATTTTGTTAATGAACTTTTCTAATCTATTCATAATGTTAAGCCATAGATTTCTAATTCATCTATTTATAATTTGCATTTATTAAAAATTTCTACGTAATAGTTTTTATAATTTATTCTTAATTTCTTATTATATATTTAAACACATAGGTATTTATGTTACACAAAGGTCTTGCTAATACTGTGGTTTGTGTTAAACACGTTAGTAAATGTTAGAAATATTTTCACGCGATATTTTAAATAATTTTAAAATTTTTATTATTTTTAAAATTTTGAGAAAAATTTATGAGAATAATTTTTTGGAAAATTCAAAATTTTTTAAAAAATTGCCAGAAATTTTATTTATTTTCCAAAAAAAAAGGTTTAAACTATCTTAAAAATAATTTTAAAAAACATTTTTTTTCATTAATTTAAATTACTAAGATGTCCTATGGAACTAAACTGAACAAAAGGCAATTTTAAATGCGATTCTGTAACGGAGAAAAGTTATTTCCTTAAAAAAATAATTTATACTAAGTCTGTAATAAAAGAAAGCATTTAATAATTAAAGTTTTACTATTTTATTCTCTTTTTAAAAATTAAATTTTTTAGCATCAACAAATATATCTTGAGTTAGTTCAAAATACATTTAAAGCAGAAAATGAATAAATAAAAAAGCCTAGATCCAGACCTGTCTTGCGAACTGTAAAAAACACCGCTGCATTGAATAAAAGGGACAAAAAAAAGTCGTATTTTAAGAAACCAAAATGCAGTGAACAATTTATTTCTCTTTTCTTCCAATACTTAAAAGTGCAACTGCTTGCGTCAGGTGATTGGCAGCGGACATGACGGATTGCTTTTTCCTCGAAAACAAAAGAAATTCCTCGGAGCGGTGCTTTTTTTTTTTTGTTTTGCTTCGCTTCTAACTGCAACTGTCGCCGTTTTAAAACACTTTTAGGTTCATTTTCACGGAGAAAGTTTATTGCTTCTTCTTCTTCTTTTCCAAACGCCGATGTCTCTTTATTTATTTATTTTTTTTTAAAAAATAGGTTAAATGGCCGTTAGAAACTGAGCCATGCCTATGAGTATTTTTTATCCGTATTTACTGAAAGTCCTGTCGTTTTTGTAAAAAAATTAATTAATTAAAAAAATAAAACAGTACAAAAGAATTTCGAGAAAAAACTGAAATCTTCTCGGCAAATTTTAACTTGTCATGCGTGAACATCGCAGAACGGATGAATAAACTGAGGAATAAAACAATGTTTAATAATGCAAGAGATATATGAATCAATTGATTAGAATACTATAAGAATGGCCAAATTCAATAACCACATGAATATAGCAATGTTGAATAGATCAAGAACTTCATGAAGAAGGAATTGTTCAAGAATCTCTAAAAGAATATACAATAGTAAGATAAATGTAGTCTTAAATGAAAAATAAAGTATTCCCAATTCTACAAGAAACGTTATCACATTCAATAGCCAAAAGAATGTATCAAAGTTTGAAAATTCTAGACATAAATGAAGAATGATATATTCCAAATACAATAAAAAACACGGGAAAACGCCAAAACTGATAAATGTCAAGAAAAACTGAAATCTGCTCGGAAAATTTCATCTTATGATGCGTGAGCATTTGAGAACGGATGAATAAACTCAGGAATCTACCAATGTTTAATAATGCAAGCGATATATGAAGCAATTGATTGGAATACTATAAGAATTGCCAAATTCAATAGCCACATGAGTATAGCAAGATCAAGAACTTCATGAAGAATGAGTTGTTCAAGAGTCTCTAAAAGAATATACAAAAATATGATAAATATCATCATATTTTTGTATATTCTTTTAGAGACTCTTGAACAATTCATTCTTCATGAAGTTCTTGATCTTGCTATTGAATTGCTTGCTTGCTATCTTGCTATCTCATTGAAGTTCTTGCTCTTATATGAAGAAGGAAGTATTCCAAATTCTACAAGAAACATCATCACTTATAATACCCAAAAGAATATATCGAAGTTTAAAAATTGTAGTCAAAAATGAAGAATGAAGTATTGCAAATTTTACAAGAATCACTATCACATTCAATAGCCAAAAGAATAGATCAATGTTTGAAAACTCTAGTCATAAATGAAGAATGGAGTATCCCAAATACAATAAGAAGCAATATATACAGCACCATAAGGAAAATAACAAAAGTTATAAATGTGAAGTTTCGAGAAGAAGGAATTGATCAACGCACTACGAGTACTTATAGCTATTGGATATAAAAATGTTTAAAATCCAAGCCAAGACTTGAAAAGTGCTTCAAAACCATACTACAAAACCCTTCAAACAAAAGCCAAATTCTCCAGAAAATTTCTTAAGACTAAATTTATTCATGAAGCATTTCAAGAGTTTTAAGGGGCCCAAAGTAGCATTTTCTGCCAAAATTTGAAATTGAGTTTTATTTGCTTGGTCCTCATTTACGGATAGCGTCACTGACCTCTAACCAGAACAACATCATGATAATAAATAATAAAAATAATGATAATAATTTCTATGTTCATAATGAAATGAAATTGTTCTTCATTCGTGAATTATTCCTTCTCATAATCTAAACCCATACAAATGTTATAGTTATTAGAATGGGCATAAAAAAAATGATTCTTAAATGTTCGATTCTGAATAACTATATCTACAATTATTACATATAGAAAAAAATGCTTTATACTAATGTTAGGTAATTATTTATTTGTTCTTCCTGTTAGCAATATAACTTTTAATTCAAAATATCATATCTATAGGAAATAGAAACAATAGACGCAAGCGACAAGAAAACCAGAAGCAAAGTATCCAAATGATGACACATGCAAAAAGAGCTGGGACGTTATTTTCCATTCGTAATTTTTTAATATACAATTGTAAGTGCCATCTGGTGGCAATAAAAAATAAGTTTTTTTATTTTTATTTAATTAAAAATAATATAAGAATTTTTAACTATTCACCAAATAAAATAGTAGAAATCCAATTATTTTCTCACAGTTTAAATGCGATAGGCTTATACATGTTTGTAACTTGCCTTGTTATAACAATATGATGCTTTGTTATAAATACATTAAAATTACAGTTTTATTTAATTAAAAAAATTAGAATTTTTTTTCGTGATTTTTTTAATTTTTTTTTTATTTGGACATAAAAAGCGTGTCTTAAAATAGAGACGATTAGTTATCAGTTTATTTTGTATGCAATTGTTAAAAAGGAATCTATTAACTGGTCAAATTACGTAAAACTTAATTAAGTAAGTTTTTGACAAATATTGATACAATTTTTAAAAAATGATTAATCTAATTGATAAATATATAGAGAGATAATGGGAGGCAATAAACGAAACGAAAATAAGCTAAAAAAAAAAGGAAAAAAATAATCCAGTGAAATGCTTCAACTAATAGTCTTGCTAACCCCTTTCTTTTCACCCCTTCTCTTATAATGAAAGGTGAAAGTTACAGTGAAGGACAAAGAGATGATGAACTTTGAAAAGGGGGGAAAGAATGCAAACGACTTTTATTAAAAAGGCGATTTCCGTCATTAAACAAAGCTAAAATTTATCGTTTGCAAAAATAAAAAATGAGAAACAAAAGGGCAAAACAAAAATCAAAAGGTCGTCTGCTCTTTCAGATTCTTAAATGTTTTAAATTTGGCAAGGGGTTGGAATCGTTCTTTACAGTTCATTTACAGTACTTTGAAAAAAAAATCGTTCTTTTTTTTAGTCAGAAGAACAATTGCTTTTCGAATTGGGAATTATGAAGCAGTGGAAAAGAGGGAAATACTGTGTAATATTAGAATACTAAAATGAAAACGATTCTTGAATAACTGGTTTCCGTGGCAACCTCGAGGCTAAGTAGCAGCATTCCTAGACAGTGATATTGTCTTATCGTTATGCAAAACGATATTATTTATTCTAATTGAAGATTATTTACCTCAAAGATTAAAATCCATGCGAAGACCTGATTTATTTTTTATGGGTTTGTTATTAATAATTTGTTATTGTTTATATCTAAATTGGAACATTCCAAGAAAAATAACAGTTAGTGGTAAAGAAAGGAACTGAAGCGAAAACCATGTCAGAAAATTTTAGAACAAATGAGATTTCTATCTTAAATGTTTCATAATCGATTATTTTTCAATAAAAATAAACGCACAATAGCTCTAATAAGAGAATGAAACCTGAATTTTCCAGGAAAAAAATCGTTTGATAGTAGTTCGATTTTGAAAAAAAATTCTATAAGTAATTTTTTATATAATTATTGTTCAATTTTGAATAAAACAATATGTATAATTATTTTGAACATTAATTTAACATTTTTTACTTATTAAATATATGAGTAATGTTTTCGGGAGCATGGTGTTCGTGTAGACTACTTTAAATTTTGGACATTTTCTTTGAAATCTGCAATTTTTTTTTAATTTGCAGATTTTTATTAAATTTCTTTTAGATTTTTTTACATATAATACATATTTACAAAATAATTGAGTAATTATTAAATAATTAAGCAAAAAAATTAATTCAGAAAAAAAAATTGATAAAATGTTCTAAAAGATTGTCTGGGTGAAAGTAAAGATAATTTTATTTCAAAATGAAGACGATATTTATGTTTGGTATAATCGTTTGGAATTTTATAGCTTTTTTTTATTCTTTAAGATTGTTGTGATTCAATTTTAAACTTTATGGGTAATTTGTATATTGGCCCATCTGATCACAATTCTTTATAAATTAAAATATTGATAAATAGGGAATACAAACATGTGACAAAATTCAATGGACACCGAAACCACTTAAGATAAATTCATTAATAAAGATGTCTATGTCATTTATTTTTTATTTTAATACTTGGCAACAGTTTTGAATATCGTTTGATTCTATTTTTAGTAGTTTATTTTGCGAAAATGATTCTATTTTTTTTTTTTTTTTTTTTTTTTTTTTTTTTATGTGGCTGACTTTGAATAACAATTGAATTTCGAAATTTTTTTATTTTCACATCATAAATACAGTAATTTTCCTCATAAATACAGTAAGTTGCTAAAATTGGCTTCTGTTTTCCATATCATAAATTGTTTCAGAAAAAAAAATTCAAACAAGTAACATAAAAAAAAAAAAATTTAAAGTCAATTCCTACTTTTTTTTTACTATATTCTGGAAAGTCCTTTATAAAAAATTTTCATTCATTTTTTAAATTTAAGTTTTGGCGACACCTATTGGTAGATACATGCAACTTAAATGTAAAAAAAATCTAAAAATAATTAATTAAATTTAATTGATGAATTAATATTTGAAAAAACTGTAATGTACCACATTTAACATCAAGTGTCATCCCCTACAAGTTAAAAAAAATGTATTTGAACTAGAGTGGATGAATAAGAAGTACTTTATTAACGATTGAAAATTTGAACAAGATATATGTAAGGAGAGTGTGAGCTAATAGAAGGAATTGAAATAAAAGAGAAAGAAGAGGTCGTTTATTTAAGCTTACTCGGCAGAAACATCAGTCTTTCAATGAAAAATCTGAATTCAAGCACTGTAAAACTTTCTGCAGAACTTGATGAAGAATCAAATTTTCCTTGAAACTATCTGATGTGTGACCCTTTGTACTGGATTATTTAAGCGGTCAATCCTGTATAAGTCATTTGGTGATAATTAGAGGTTAAAATGAGAATACGAACTTCTAAAATAAAACACAAAAAGGGATGCAAAACATAGAATAAAATTGGTAAAGAAATCACTATCCAGTGAACTCATTTCCAAAATCTTATAAAAATTTTATAAAGTATAACCTATATTTTGTAAAATAATATGACCTTTTCTGGTTTCTTAAAATTGGTTTTCAAAAAGGCTTATTGGTTTTTGTCAAATATCTTTTCATGTTAAATTTAATTGATTTTTTAAAAATAATTTTTATTATTTAAATAAAATAATGTATGCAATTTTATTAATAATTGTGTTAAGATATATTTTAAAAATTATGTTAAAAATTATAGTTACTATTTTATGCATGAATATTTTTGTTAAGTAATATAATATTTATTCTTAAAAAATAAATTATTATATTAGTAAAAATCAAAGATATAAATCATAAAAACGATATAAATCATAAAAATCAAAGATATAAGTCATTCAAAAAATTTCTTTCCTATCAAAATATCTATTCATGCATGAATTATGATAATTTGTGTACGATTCAGTCTTTAAATCTAAAGATAATACGGAAATATTTGTATATTCTAAACCAATTAGAATTAAATAGAAATTAATATAACTGAAAAGGACTGCATCACTCTGCTTATTATTAAATTTTGTTCCCGTTAATTTTCTACTGGTTTCTTAAAAATTAAATTTAAAATTTATAAACAAGTAATATAAAAAAAAAAATTAAAGTCAATTCCTACTTTTTTTTCACTCTATTGCAGAAAAGTCCTTTATAAATAATTTCCATTCATTTTTTTAAGTTTATCTGGCGCCATCTATTTGTAGATATAGGCAACTTAAATCTAAAAAAAAATATAATTAATTAATTAAATTTAATTACTGAATTAATATTTGCAAAAACTGTATCAACATCCAGTGTCATCCGCTACAAGTTCAAAAAATGTATTTAAACTTGAGTGGATGAATAAAAAGTATTTTATGAAAGATTGAAAATTTGTTGTTGTTGTTGTTGTTTCTTATCCCACTTGGCTGGCCAAGCCCACAAGCCCATATGGACTCATGATTGAAGGGGAAGGAAGCAGCTTCTGTTGTGATGGAGCACTCCGTAGGTAGAAGCCTGACTTTTGCTCCGTGACGCTCTTACAGTCATAGAAGACCGGGACCTACGGCTTAAAGTGGATTCCGAACCACTACAAACATCCATGGCACCGCCGGGATTCGAACCCGAAACCAGTGGCACCGAGCGCCAGAGCGCTAGACACTCGGCCATTCAGGTCCCAAATTTGCCAACGGCACGCAGTGTTCCCAGGTGGTCACCCACCCAAGTACTGACCGCGCCCAATGATGCTTAACTTCGGTGATCTAACGAGAACCGGTATATTCAGCATGGTACGGCCGTTGGCTTGAAAATTTGTACAAGATATATATAGGGAGAGTGTGAGCTAATAGAAGAAATTGAAAAAAAAAAATGCGATTACACGATAAAAATAAGTATATTTTAAAAATTATTAATTAGTATATATAAAAGATATTGCTTCATCAGATTATGATATATAAATTAGTATAACAACAGCTGTTTAACGGAAATGAACAACATGGCGGAGACAGACTTTAGAAACATCTAAAATTTCTGCAAGTGCGTTTTGAAGTAGCAATGTTTAAGATATGAGTATTCGATGTCATTTATCTGAAGAATTTACGATAGCCTCTGAAGAATTAATGGTAACTTTGAAATTTTCACGAAAGGAACATTTTTATCTTCCGAAAAATGGTGAACATAAGGTGAATATGATTATTGAAATATTTGAATTAGATGTTGTCACAAACATATTATTTATTTTCTGCAACGCAAACCAATGATTAGAACGCAGAACCATAACTACAACTAATTACACCAACTATTTTGAGTCCTGATGGCCTTGTAGCTAGCGCTCTGGCGTTCGGTACCATTGGTTTCTGGTTAGAATCCTGACGGTGGGGTGGATGTTTGTAGTGGGTTCGGAATCCACATTAAACTATAAGTCCCGGTCTAATATTATCGCCGTGCGTTATCATGAGGTACAGTCCCTCTTCAGCCCTCGTGGTTCCACGCTAAAAGTGAAGCTGCATATTACCCTTAGCCATGGCCCTGTCGCCCACTTCTAGGGGTTCTTCTGGAGCTGGTGTAGGCTTTAATGATCAGGGGGAACAGTAACAACTAATCAACTTGTAATTTTTAAAACGATTGAACACTCTACGGGTAGCACACATCTCGAGTAAAGTTTATTTAAACATTTTTTTTTCCTATCTGCTATTGTCTCGTGCGCTTTCATTTGGATTTAGTTTATTTAAACATTTCTCTTCTCGTGTTGTCCGCTATAAAGTTCTCGTGAGAATGAATGTTCAATCATCTCCCATGTAGCGAGATTGTAGAATATAAACACTTCTGTAATCCATAGAATGTGGAATATTTTGAAGAACAGAATAGGTTCTAGAAGTTATTGCGGAGAAAGGCCTAGAGCTATGAATGCCACTGATGACTGCTGTTTTCAGCTGGCTTTAAAGTAGAAACACAGCCACTACATCAATCTACCCCGAATCTTTTCTTGCAGCTGTCGCTGGAAGGCCGGTATTCAGATCAACTGGACGCAACATGTTTCACAAATGAAGATTTTGTGCAAAGTGTTCCAAATGTATGGGATATGGAAGTTTCGTGTTCCTTATCCAAATGTGTGGGATGTGGAAGTTTCGCGTTCCTTATCCAAATGTGTGGGATGTGGAAGTTTCGCGTTCCTTATCCAAATGTGGGGATATGGAAGTTTCGCGTTCCTTATCCAAATGTGGGGATATGGAAGTTTCGCGTTCCTTATCCAAATGTGTGGGTTATGGAAGTTTCGCGCTCCTTATCCATATGTATAGAATATGGAAGTTTCGCGTTCTTCTGTCAGTAGCAAAACGCGATACTTTTCATGCCATTCGTAACAGCTCAGTACTGCTAATATATCTCTGTCGTTTCGCTTGCAGGACACTATACCATTGTTTTACTTTTTTCTTGCAAACCAAACTGTATTTTTCTAGAAGACTTTGGAAGATCTTGAAAAGATACTCTTGATGATTCGAATGTCTTTGGCTACGCTTGTCACACCACTATGCATTTCCTCAAGTTTGTCGATTATTCTACCACATGTAAAATCGTCCAGGTTGCTTCTTCTAGCTATATGGTTTGAAGAAACAGAAATTTTCTTCTAGCCATAGTTATGCAAACACATTCTTCGAACTTTTCATAGAATGTTATTAAAAATGCCTTTCGTTCTCATTCTTATAATGTTATACCACGTGCGCTGACTGCACTTATTTTGCACGCCCTCACATCACATTGAACTTCTTGTTACTAATATTTGCTTATGAGTCGTCTTTTCTCCTGAATTAGGTATTCTTTGTACTGACCGCAATAAACCCTTTTCTAATATTTCATTGCTGTCTGATTAAAACACTTTCTCGGCTATTTTTTCAGCATCTCCTGTCAATGTAGTTAGTAGTAAATAAATAATACAAAGTAAATCATTCACTTGATTATGAAACGCTGTAATCAATTGTAGACAAAATAAAATCTTTGTTCAAAGGTAACAGTTTTCGTTTGAAAAGCGACTTTATTAAATTTTTATATTTGAATCAATAAGATAGCCAACAGAACTACATCAATTAATCTTCGTTCCGAAGACGTCTAACCTCAACTAACTCTCCATATCTATTGAATTCTTTTAACATCTCTTTGTGTAACACGCAGACTAATGCATTTTTCATGTTATTCAGCAAGGTCTGCACCTAACTAATAGAAATTTCCCATCTTTTTGATATTTTCAATCAACTTCAAGAAACATCTATCAATTAGCATAACCAAGGACAACTATTTGCACTGCATTTTTATTCTTTAGTACGCCGTTGGCATAATTTTATAGAATAAAAGCATTTATTACAATGAAACAAATTAAATTAAAACTATTTAAAAGACATAAAAACAAAGTGATAACGATATACAATTTAAAATTTGGGTTAAAAAATGAAATTAAATCGTAGAAAGATGTATGTAAGAGCCATTTCTCTTAGCCATTAACTCAATAGTAAAATGATAATATCTATTTCGATTGATCATATAGACAGGTTAAATAGTTACTGAATTAACAGACTAGAGTTTGAAGCTTTATCTTAACTGGCTTTTGAACTGAACACATGTGTGTAATGATGTTCTTTAATTCAACCGTAAGACAAGGCAATAATTCACACTGGTGCCGCAACAATTGAAGAATAAATCTTAAGAAATGGAGGAGGGAAGATTCAGATTCCTGGAATCTTGGTCATTGGCCAGTTGTTAAAAAGATAAAATTTTAATGACCGCGGTCACACAGGCGATCTACAATTCTTCTTTGGAAAATAAAGTTGGAATGCGGTCAGTGACCAAGGTGACCTTAGTTTAGGTAAAAACTTTAAACGCCTATCCAACTCATGAATCTTCACTTTAAAGAAAAAGGCTAGAAAAGATAATTTGTTTGAAGTCCAACAATTGATGTGCTGGATGGTTACGATAACATTTAAAAAATTGGAAGAAAAAAAAGACAGTTTTCTGAAAAAAGGGAATAACTGTTATTTTTTTATAAGTTATAACTGTTCTAAGTTGATAAACAGTCTATTATTATTAAAATCTGTCTCTAGTATGCTTTTTTCGCTTAATTAAACCTTAAAATACACTCTAGTGCAACAGGATTAATACTAATTTGTTGTTAAACACTGTTATGTTTTCCTTTTTACAACCCTGTTACGTTAAACTGTAGATCCTGGTCTAATTAGCCTAAAGTGTGCGTAAAATGACCGTAGAGCGACAAACCAAACCAAATTACAATCATGTTATTACCAATGGTATTTAAAAATTGTGATTTTTTTCATATAGTTGTTATTTTAATTTTGAAATAGGAAAAGATTCGCACACTAATTGGAAATATGATAATGAAGAAAAGATTAAAAAAATTCTCAAACTCATTAAAATAGTAAATGATTTGATATTTTATTGTTAAATATATTCAATAACTATCTGTCATATTATTGTTCAATATTCGCATTAATTTTCTTTCGGTTAATTTGGTTTGTCACTCTACGATCATTTTTCGCACACTTTAGTCTGATTAAACAGAGACTTACAGTTTAACGTTAATTCAGAAACACTCACAAATACCACGTCAAGATTCGAGCCTGAAGCCTGTGGTACCAACGTTCTCTTTTTCTCAGAGTAATGTTTTTATAATATTATAATTACAGGTCTATATATCAAGTTCTGTCAATTCTTAATTCTAGTAGAGCAACAAAACAGTTAGCAGTTATTTTATTTTCTTTCTCCTCTGTGTTTTAATTTGGTTGTTTGGATTTACTATTCTGTAAATAGTATACCAAAATTACATTAAAATGTAACTGAGTTATAATATTTGAAGCAAAATTTTAATTTTAATAGGCACAGATTATATAAAACTAATTTTATAGAGAAGCGATGTCGGTAATGCTAATATATGAAATGAAATGTCTCCATTCACCAATTAGAAAATAAAGTATGTTTGGCATAGTGAATCAGAAATTGCGTTTCATTAAATGTATTTTCACGTCATAAAATTCAAATGTACCTTTTTACAGTTTCAAACTTATTTTTATAGGATCTTTATAGGTCTAGACATTAGCAACAACAAATATAAATTAAGGATTTACTCTGATTATTATTTATTTGATAAAGAACCTAACAAATATGTTTTTAAGAATGTAGCAGAACTAATTTATGGAATAATTCTCAAATAAAGCAGGGGTCTCAAATAAAGTAGAAAAGACACATCTGAAGCAGGGAAAAACACATCTAAATTAAGAACCTAAACAGAAAAGCACATCTAAAGCAGGGATCTAATCAGGGAACACACACCTAAATCAGGGATATTTAGCAGGAAAGACGTCCCTATAGCAGGGCTCTAGGCAGAAAAGATATCCCGTAAAGCAGCTATTTAGGAAGTTAAAGCATACCTAAAGCTGGGATCTAGGAGGGAAAGGAACACCTATAGCAGAGATCTAAACAGGAGAGGCATATTTATAGCAGGCGACTAAGCAGAAAAGATATACCTAAAGCAAGGATCTAACTAAGAAAGACACGCCTAAATCAGTGATCTAATCAAGTAAAACACGCATAAATCAGGGCTCTGAGCAGAACAAGTGTCTACCTGTTTTTTTATTTCATTTGTTTTCAAGTTCTTGACCTCTCATTTGTTCTTATTTAATAAAAAAGTTGATTTATAGATCTTTACAAATTTTGATAGTGCATTAAACGTATGTAACGATTTAAAAACAAAATCATCCTTAATTGATTTTGCATATAAATATTTAGTCTCAATGCAAACAAGTTATCTACCAGTTTTTTATGTCCTTTATTTTCAAAATTTTGACCTCTCATTTGTCGTCAGTTAATACGAAAGTAGATTTATAAAACTTTACAAATGTAGTAGTTCATGTTATGTAACATGCAAATAGAATCATGAATGATTTTGCATATACAGCCTGCATTGTAAACAAGTGTCTACCAGTTTTTTATTTCATTTGTTTTGCAAGCTCTTGACCTCT
Organism: Caerostris darwini; assembly: GCA_021605075.1. Taxonomy (NCBI): domain Eukaryota; kingdom Metazoa; phylum Arthropoda; class Arachnida; order Araneae; family Araneidae; genus Caerostris; species Caerostris darwini. Next base: position 414,854 of record BPLQ01007946.1, on the reverse strand, counting down.
GATTTGTTCTTAGTTAATATGAAAGTTGATTTATAGATCTTTACAAATATGAAAGTAATTCATAGGTAATAATTTAAATCCGAAATCAACCATGATTGGTTTTGCATATAAATAGCTATTCGAAATGTCAATGAATTATCTACCAGGTTTTTATGTCATTCATTTACAAGATTTTGGCCACTCATTTGTCATCAGTTAATACGAAAGTGGATTTATAAAACTTTACACATCTAATATTTCACGTTAGGTAACATGTTAAATATGAAATCGAATCATGATTGGTTTTGCATATACAACCTGGAATGCAAAAAAGTGTCTATCTGTTTTTTATTTAATTTGTTTTGGAAACTCTTGACCTCTCAATTATTCTTAGTTTGTAAAAAAGGTGATTTATAGATTTTTATAAATCTTACACTACATCGTAGGTAACAATGTAAATACGAAATCAACCATGATTGATTTTGCATGTAAATATTCAATCTCAATGTCAACCAATTATGTACCAATTTTTTAATGGCATTTATTTTCAAAATTTTGAGCTCCCATTTGTCATCAGTTAATACGAACGTGGATTTATACAACGTTACAAATCTAGTAGTTTATGTTAAGTAACATGTTATATATGAAATCGAATCATGATTGGTTTTGTATATGCAGCCTGGAACGTAAACAAGTGTCTACCCGTTTTTATTTCCTTTGTTTTGCAAGTTCTTGACCTCGCACTTGTTCTTAATTTATAAGAAAGTTGATTTATAGAATATTACAAATTTGATAGTTCATCGCAGGTAACAATGTAAATACGGAATCATACAGGATTGATTTTGTGTATAAATATTTAATCTCAGTGATCTACCAGATTTTTATGTCATTTGTTTTTCAAAATTTTGACCTCTCATTTAGCAACTAATTTATACGACAGTAGATTTATAAATCTTTAGAAACATAGTAGTTCATGTTAAATAGGAAATCGAATCATGAATGATTTTGCATATACAACCTGCATTGTAAACAAGTGTCTACCCGTTTTTTATTTTATTTGTTCTGCAAGTTCTTGACCTCTTATTTGTTCTTTGTTAATAAGAAAGTTGATTTATAGATCTTTACAACTCTGATAGTACATCGTTGGTAACAATTTAAATACGAAATCAACCATGATTTAATTTGCATATAATTGCTTAATCTCAATGTAAACAAGTTATCTATCACTTTTTAATGTCATTTATTTTCAAAATTTTGAATTCTCATTTGTCCCCAGTTAATAAAATGAAAGTGGATTATTTACAAATCTAGTAGTTCATGTTAAATATGTAAATCGAATCATAATTGATTTCGTACGTACCAACTGTATGTAAACAAATGCCTACCTGTTTTTTATTTTATTTGTTTTGAAAGTTCTCGTCCTCTCGTTTGTTCTTAGTCAATAAGAAAGTTGATCCACCACGATTGATTTTGCATATAAATATTTAATCTTAATGTAAACCAGTTATTTACTAGTTTTTAATATCATTTATTTTCAAAATTTTGACTTCTCATTTGCCACAAATTTTTAAAGTAATAAGTGGATTTATAAAGGTTTACAAATCTAATAGTTCATGTTTGGTAACATGTTAAAAATGAAATCAAATCATGATTGATTTTGCATATAAATATTTCGTCTCAATGTAAACAAGTTATCTATCACTTTTTACTGTCATTTATTTTTTCAAAATTTTTAAATCTCATTTGTCACAAGTTAATACAAAATTGGATTTATAAAACTTTACAAATCTAGTAATTCTTGTTATGTAACATGTAAATAGAACCATGATTGATTTTACACATACAACTTGAAATGTAAGCAAGTGTCTACCTGTGTTTTATTTCATTTGTTCTGTAAGTTCTTGACCTTTCATTTGTTTTTAGTTAATAAGAAAATTGATTTATAGATCTTTACTAATCTGATAGTGTATTGTACGTAACAATTTAAATATAAATCTAATCGATATATAAATATTAAATTTGATTTCGGATATGAAAATTTAATATCAATGTCAACAAATTATCTACCTGTTTTTTATGTGATTTATTTTCAAAATTTTGATTTCTCATTTGCTACCAGTTAATACCAACGGGGATTTATAAGTTATACAAATCTAATAGTTCATACTAAGTAACACGCTAAATATGAAATCGAATTATGATTAATTTTGCATATACAACCTGGAATGCAAACAAGTGTGTACCCGTTTTTTATTTCATTTGTTTTGCAAGCTCTTGACCTCTCATAAGTCATTTAATTAATAAGAAAATTAATTTATAGATCTTTACAAATCTAATAATGCATCGTAGGTAACAATTTAAATACGAAATAAACCACGATTGTTTTTGCATATAAATATTTCATCTTAATCTAATCAAGTTATCTAGCAGCTTTTTTTTATCATTTATTTTCAACAATTTGACCTTTCATTTGCACTTAATACGAAATTAGATTTATGAAGCTTTACAAATCTAGTAGTTCCTGTTAGGTAACATGTTAAAAATGAAATGGAATAATCATTGATTTTGTATATACAACCTGAAATATAAATAACCGTCTATCATTTTTTTATCCGTTTTTATGCTATTTATTTACCCGTTTTTTATTTAATTGGTTTTGCAATTCATGACCTGTCATTTGTTCTTAGTTAATAAGAAAGTTGATTTAAAGAATTTTGCAAATCTAATAATGCATCGTTGGTAAGCAATTTAAATACAAAATCAACCATGAATGATTTCGCATATAAATCTTTAATCTCAATGTAAAAAAAGTTTTCTACCAGTTTTTTCTGTCATTTATTTTCAAAATTTTGTCTACTCATTTGTCAGCAGTTAATATGAAAGGGGATTTATAAAAATTTACATACCCGGTAGTTCTTGTTTAGGCAACATAAAATCGAATCATGATTGATTTTGCGTTTACAACCTGGAAAGTAAACAAATGTCAACCATTTTTTTATTTCATGTGTTTTGCAAATTCTTGACCTCTCATTGATTCTTAGTTAATTCGAAAGTTGATTTATAGATCTTCACCAATCTGACAGTGCATAGGTAGGTAGCAATTTAAATATGAAATCTAATCGATATATATAAATATTAAATTTAATTTTGGAATATTTAATAATAATATTTAATCTCAATGTAAACAAGTTACCTACCAGTTTTTTCTTTCTTTGCCCTTTATTTTGAAAATTCTGACCTCTCATTTTTTCCCCTGTTAATACGAAAGTGGCTTTATAAAGCTTTACAAATCTAGTACTTCACGTTAGGCAACATGTTAAAAAATCGAATCATGATTGATTTTGCATATAAGTATTCAATCTCTTATACAAACACGTTATCTGCTCATTTTCTATTTCGTTTTTTTCATAATGATTCTCTTTGGATCCAAATAGCATTTTAGGTTAAAGCTATTACCTATTTAAACCCCATTGAACAAATACACAAATTCTCATCTCTCAGCAATCCTTCACATTTTACCAACCAAAATCATCCACAAACAACTAGATAGAAAAGCATATCATCTCCATGGCAACCGGCGGATTTCCTGATCGTTAAAACGGCCGTTTCTGGCTCTCACAGGCGAGCTTCATTAGTTGGCTTTTTTTTTATTTCTTTTTCGCCAACCCTGATCCGTGAAAAGAGGAGATTTTACGGATGTGGCGTGAATGCGGCGGACAGAGATCATCGCCCTGACGCATGGTGGCATGGAGAAGATGGTCCAATCAATCGCTGGGTCACTCAACAATGAGCTGCCTTTTGGAGCATGAGCTGGATTGGTTTGCTCTGAAGCTAAATGATCGGACAAATTGAAAAAGATCCCACAGGTCACGCAGACGAGAGGGTCAGTGTGGTAATTAAGGTTGGGGTTTTGGAAAATTATGGGGAAAAAATTGGCCATGTGGCTACTCTTTTTGTAGTGTGGATTATCTAACAGTCATTTTTTTCTATAGATTTTGGCTGAAGCTTAATAACTTTAATAGGGACAATAACATGTTATGGCATATGTAACTATGGTATGGTATATGTAACTTATGGACAATAAATGTCCATAAGTTATGGCCTATCTGGATGCGTGTTATTAATTGTTTTAATGTACTTCAATTAAAGTATACTAGTACAGTGACATTTAGACATCATATATACATAAAAGTATATATTTAGATATATATGCATAATGATAAAAATTTTGCAGACATTTAAAAAATAATAATCCTTAGATGACATGTTGAAGGGGGAAAAAATTGGCCATGTGGCTATTCTTTTTTAGTGTGGAATATGTAAGCTTAATTTTTTCCCCTATACGTTTCGGACAAGGCTTTAATAATTTTGCTAAGTTTAATAGGGCTGGACAATAACATGTTTTAAGGTTGGACAATAAACATCCATAAGTTGTGGCATATATATTGATGCGTATTATTAATTATTTTAATATACTTCAATAATGTATACACTGGCATTGAGACAAATTGTATCTATGTATATATTTAGATAGACTATGCAAAATGATAAGAGTTTTGCAAATTGAAAACGATACAACAAGTCATCCAAAGGAGAAGGTCAGTGTGGTAATTAAGATTAGGGTTTTGGAAAATTATGGGAAAAATTAGCCATGTGGCTATTCATTTTTAGTGTGGAATATCTAACCATTTTTTTCTATAGATTTTGGATGAAGCTAAATTAATAGGGCTGGCTAAATTAGCTAATTTTAATAGGGATAAAATGCTTTAAAGTTGAATAATAAATGTCCATAAGTTATGGCATATATGGATGCGTATTATTAATTGTTTTAATATACTTCAATTAAGGCTACAGTGGCATTCAGACAAATTGTATCTTTGTATATATTTAGATATATATGCAAAATGATAACAATTTTGCAGACATTTTTTTTTTAAATTATCATCAGATGACATGTTTATGGGGAAAAAAAATTGGCCATGTGGCTATTCTTTCTTTTTTTTAAGTGTGGAATGTCTAAGCTTCAATTTTTCTATAGTTTAATAGGGGACAATAATACGTTTTAAGGTTGGACAGTAATGCGTTTTAAGGTTGAACAATAATGCGTTTTAAGGTTGGACAATAAATGTTCATAAGTTATGGCATATATAGATGTGTATTATTAATTGTTTTAATATACTTCAATTAAGGTATACAGTGGCATTTAGACAAATTGTATCTTTGCATATATTTAGATATACATGCAAAATGTTAACTGATAACAATTTTGCAAACTGAAAAAATCCAATAGGTCACGCATAGGAGAGCGTCAGTGTGGTAGTTAAGGTTGGGGTTTTGGAAAATTATGGGAAACAAATTTGTTCTGTGGCTATTCTTTTTTTAGTGTGGAATATCTAGCCATCATTTTTTTTGTATAGATTTTGGATGAGGCTTAATAATTTTGCTTAGTTTAATAGGGGACAATAATACGTTGGACAATAAATATCCCTGACTTATGGCGTATATGGATGCGTATTAATTATTTTAATATACTTTAGTTAAAGTTTATAGTGGCATTCAGACAAACTGTATCTATATCTATCTAATATTTAAATATATACATATTCAAGCAAAATGATAACAATTTTGCAAATTGTAAAAGATCCCACAGGTCACGCATAGGATAGTAGTCAGTGTGGTAATTAAGGTTAGGGTTTTGGAAAATTTTGGGGGGAAAATTTGCCATATGGCTATTCTTTTTCTAGTGTGGAATATCTAAGCTTCATTTTTTTTTGTCTGTACATTTTGGATGATGGACCGGGACGTACAGTTTAAAGGGGATTCTGAACCACTACAAACATCCATGGCACCATCGGGTTTCGAACCCGATACCTGTGGTACTGAGCGCCACAGCCAGGTAGTCTGACTAACGAGGGAACTGAACATCACAAAGCCATCGGGGTTCCTTGTTTATTGAAACAGTGACTACAACAATGCCGCCAGCGGATTGAACCACATCCCTAATGCTTCCAAGCGGCGCACCTTACCACTGAACCACGAGTCGGGCTCTACCTTCTAATACTTAAATTCATTTAATAGCTATTTTTTATTAAATATTACCATGTATATCATCACACGAGTCATTGCATTTTCTCATGATACCATAACAACGAAAATTCGAAGAAAAACATAACCAGGTGAAGGCAAATATAACTATCACTCTGCGTTAGTTATGACAGAAACACTACATTAAAATTCGAAATGCGGCTTTTAGTTAGCTTATAAAATCATAAATTTATTAAAAACTATGACGTGAGACGACTACCTTAACGAAGGTCCCCTAAAAAACAAATTCGAAGCAAAATAACGAAATGGTATCTAGAATTAGCAAACCGCTATCGTGATAGGAATACGCAAAGCCACTTTATAGACGTCTTACCTTTAAGAAGACCCTACCTTATCTCACTGAGACATGTGTCACGTATTTGCCACATCTTCTACTTTTTTTTACCATAAATTCTTCAGGGTGGGTTGATATTTTCTAGTCGGTTTGAGATCGGATGTCGTAAAGTAGGAATTCTTATACCATGCCAACCTGTAAAAAAAAATGGCGGAGAGATTCTAAACCGGCTTTTCGCTGTCTAAAGTTCCGACTTTTCGGTGTAAATCTTGAGCTTAAAAGTGAAACGTAAAAATGCGATCTTAATCCTCAATTCATTGATTACTTGAAATAAATGAGATCTTGGCAATCTTTGAAAAAACGTCAAAACAAGAATTAAGATGGCAATTAGAATTAGAAACATTAATGGATAACAAAATACAGAGAATTACATAACAAGATAGGTATTCAAATAAGTGAATAAAAAAAATGCCTACTTCGTTTTGTTTTAAATTAATTACTGATTTTAAAAATTAAATATTTGTATTTTTTTCTGGATACTGTTATATACGTCAATTTCAATGAATCTATAATTAAATAATAATGTCTTATACAAAATTTAAAACTCATTTGATTCGTCTACAAATATACACCTAAATTAGAGATATTATAAAATTGATCAGTTGTTGTTGTTTTTATCCCACTTGGTAGATATCTAGATAAAGCCCACGAACCTGCATGGACTCATGGTTGAAGGGAAAGGGGGCATCTTCTGTTGTGATGGAGCACCCGTAGGTAGAAGTCTGACGGCTTCGTGACGGATTCAGACATGAGAAAAAAATTTAAGTAACTAAGTAATATGAAAACATCTCCTGTCTGGAAATACTGCCAGTAGGCAGATGGCCATAGTCCACACGAAGTGCAGTGCCAGGGATTTAATTAATTAATTAGTGTATTTTTAATTATATTTTCACATGAAATTATTGCTATCTTCACGTTTCAGGCACGTAGACCTAAGTCATTCCCCAGAATGTATATAATATGTAACAAAATGGCGGAAAATATATAGAAAATTCAGTTTTATACCAACAACACTATGGTAGGGCACCCATATGCACCCATATTGTGTCACCGTACATTGGAACAAACACCCACAAAGGAAGCATTCAAAAGTTTGCACTATATCTGTCTTTCCTCTGCCTTTCGTCTCAACTGTCTTACAGATTTATCATGCATATTATCATCCCGGAATGGCAACGGGAACTTTTGGTTTAGATTTTCTTACCAGATTTTGAACCGAGTTCCCTCAGATTGCATATCCCACGCGCCATCCAGTTCGCAGTTGATACATCTCTCGCAATAAATTTAATAAAATAAAAAATCCAAACCCCTAATATTAAAAAATATTAACGCTTTATAACATCAATAAAATAAATCTACTTACATCAATAAAAAAACCCATTTCGTTGCAACATTAGTTATTAGTAATCTTCAAGACTTAAAAGCAATAAAGTCAACAAATTTTTTGAGGACAACAGAATAATTTTAAAAAATCGCGAAGAAGACTCAGAAGAAGAAGTCAGTTGCTGCAGAAATGCGGAAATCAGACACATTTTTGGCATGGACATAGAATTTTAGATTCACTTATCAGGTTTTGAACCCAAAGATCGCAATTCATAAATTCCTGTTGGATTTATGAACTGCGGTCGAAGCTTCAGATCTATCTTTCGTAACAAATCAAATTTAATAAAATGCTTGTATGAATAAAACTAGAAACTTTATTAACTCGTACAAAATTAAACTATAACTTGAATAATTATAAAATAGCAAATATTTTCAAAACTAAATGAAGTCAATTCTAGGGAAAATAAATCATAAGGAAAAGTCTCCGGTAATTAAGACTTTTCATTACGAATAAGAAATTTTTAAAGGAATGACAAAAGGAAACGATGACACTTCTCTTGTTGCCGGATATGTGGATATCAAGCTCATTCTTAGTATGAACAACCGGAAATTTTCGTTTAGATTGGCTTATCTGTTTCCGAGCACAGATATCTCAATTTATAAAAAACATTGCACTATCCTGGTTGCTGCAGACCCATCTTTCACAGGAAAACGAATACGATAAACATTTGATTTAATAATAGTAAAAAGGGGCCTGAATGGCCGAGTGGCTAGCACTCTTGCGCTCGTTTCGGGTTCGAGTCCCGGTGGGGCCATGGTTGTTTGTAGTGGTTCGGAATCTACTTTAAACCGTAAGTCCCGGTCTAATAGGATCGTAGAGCGTTGCGGGGGCATTGTTACTCTGCGTCCGTGGCTTATCTTCAAGTTACACGCGCCCCTTGGGTAATGCAAAGTGAGTACGTCTGTGCAGCACTTGCCTTAAGGCGACCAAGCTGTCTGTGCTTGCCAGCTGCATTATAAAGGAAATAATAGTAAAAAATGCTAATTAATTACTCTGTTGTCCTAATCAAATCAGAATATTTATTAATGTTATTGTTCAAAAATCAAACGCAATAAAGTCAATGACTTTTTATGATGAAAATAAGAGAAACATTTTAAAAATTGGCGACAAAATGAAGCAATGACATTTCTTTTGTTGACGGATTATTCTTCTGACACATTCTTGGTATAAACAACAGGAAATTTTCGTTTCGATTGGCTTATCTGTTTCCGAACAGAGATACCGTAATTCATAAAAACATTGCATACTGTCTTAGTTGCAGAAGACACATATTTAACAACAGATTGCTGCCCTGCAGATTTATCTTTGATAATAAAATAGATGCAACACAATTTTTAAGCTATTACTAGTAAAAAAAATAATTAAATGAAATTAATATATCATTTACATTAAATAAGGGTATTTATTAATAGCATAGCTACAAAAATCAAACTCAATAAAGTCAAAGATTTTTTTTATGATGAAAACAAGAGACCTCAAATCCTGGTCGCTGCAGACTCCTCTTTAATGACAAAACGGCATTCAACAATATTTTATTAATAGTAAAAAATTTTAATTACTTATTCTGTTACCCTAATTAAGAACATTGATTAATAGTATGGCTCAAAAACCAAACGCAATTAAAGTCAATGACTTTTTATGATGAAAACAAGAGATGCCAAATCATGGTCTTTGCATCTTTGTCCTGGTCGTTTGTCGTAAAATCTTTAACGACAAAACGGCATCATTCATAACATCAACATTTTAATAATAGTAAAAATTTTAATTTATTATTCTGTTATCCTAATTAATTAAGTGCATTTATTAATATTATTTTTCAAAAATCAAACGCAATAAAATCAGTGACTTTTCATGAAGAAAACAAGAGACGCCAAATCCTGGTCGCTGCAGATTCATCTTTCACAACAAAACAAATGCAATAAAAATTTGATTTAATAATAGTAAAAAAAAATTAATTAATTACTTCTGTTATCCTATTTAATTAAGAACATTTATTAATAGTATTGTTCAAAAGTCAAAAAAGTCAATGACTTTCCATGATGAAAACAGGAGACGTGAAATCCTGATCGCTGTATACTCTTCCTTCATAACAAAAAAAACAAAAACAAAAAAATACGATAACATTTTTAAACTAGTAAAAGTAAAGACAGCCTTAATTAAATAAAGTTAATCTATCGTTTAGATTAAATAAGGATGTTTATTAATAATATTGTTACAAAAATTAAATCAATAAAGTCAATGACCGTTCACTGTGAAAACACCAGAAAATGTTTACAAACTGGTGGCAAAATAAAGCAATGACACTTCCACTGTTGCCGGATATAGTTGTTCTAATGCATCTGGCAATAAAGAGACAGTTAATCTTTATGTCATAATCAAGGGCAGCACCACTGTTACTCATTTAGCACTACCCAGGGGGCACGTGCAACTTGAAGAAATACTAACACTATCCTCCCCACAACGCTCTTATTAGGCCGGGATCTACGCTTTGAAGTGTATTCCAAACCACTACAAACTTCCATGGCACCGTCGAGATTCGAACCCCAAACCTGTGTTACCGAATGGCAGAGCGCTAGCCACTCGGCCATTGGGACCATATATGGACATCAAACACATTGTTGGTACGAACTTCCGTAAGCTTTCATTACGATTGACTTATCTGGTTTCGAGCCGAGATACCACAATTTATTATCCAGGTCGGTGCAGACTCACCTTTCACAACAAAACAAGTACAATAAAATTTGACTTAATAATAGTAAAAAATGTTAATTAATTACTCTGTTGTCCTATTTAAATAAGAACATTTATTGAAAAGAAAATTCTTCAAATGAATTCGTCAAAATTCTTAATTCTCCAAAATAATATTCTTCAAAAATCAAACGCGATGAAGTCAATGACCTACCACTGTGAAAACACCAGAAAATGTTTACAAAGTGACAAAATAAAGCGATGACAGTTCTCTTTGCTGGCGGATATGCAGAGAAGAAAAAAAAAATTCCGCCGGAGATCAGTTATGCATGGATTCCAAATCGCTGCCATCTTCGTGTCTTCCTAACTGCACCGAGCAGTTTTCGCCGGAGTTGAAAAGCTGAGCAAGTTGCTGAGAAGAAGAGAATCTATTAATTTCTCATCACACGGATGGCGGAATGAGAAAGGAATTCCTTATAGAAAGCACCGGAGGCTTGCGCATCACTGGAGCAGGCAATGATCGGGAGATGTTTTGTTTTGGATGTGCACAGGTGGGGGTGGAGGAGCATCAGGAAACTGATTGAAAGATAATAGTTGCTTAACTCGAAAAAGGTTTTCTTTTTTTTTATGATGGATGCCTTGCAGGCATATGATGCCGATTTATAAAAGTTGCAGCATCAGCTCGCATTTTAGATATGATAGCACACAAATAATGTTGAATGTTAAAATAAACAATATTAATTACTTATGCGTATGTTATCGTAATATAACATAAGCATAAGTAAGACTAAAAGTATACAATACAGGAAGAATAAAGATGGAAGATATGTAGTACGTATACAGTCAAAATCAATTACAATGTATACCAATATAAAATTTAAGGTGACTGTACAAATTTTGTCATGGAAAACTTCTTTAAAAGGCCAAAAAGTTTATAATTCAATAATTTTTGATAGTACACAAATAATGTTGATTGGCAATAATCACGATTGAAAACACATAAAATAATATGGTTAAACTAGATTATCCCCGATATCGCACTCCCTAAACAAAATTTCTTTTGCGGGTAAACATATAATAAGAAATATCAGTTCCATCTTTCATTTGGTCGGAGTTACATACCCTTTCTAGACACATGCAGCTCCAATCAATTGAAAAATGAGAATTATTATTATTATTCAATATATATTATAAAAGTGAGAAAGATACGTAGTATATATATATAAAGTCAATTACAATATATACCGATATAAAATTCAAGGTGACTGTAAGCCAATTTTGTCAGAAAGGCTTTCTTTAAAATGCCAAAAAGTTTTATAATTAAGTAATTATTGGTTTAATATTGATGGCACACCAATAATGTTGATTCATAATAATCTCATTAGCACACAAAATAATGTTGATTAAACTAGACTATTCTCTACTGTAGTACTACTCTGTGTGTATTACCTACTAGACTACTCTCTACTCTCTACTCTCTACTCTCACTCCCTAAACAAAATTTCTTCTTCGGGTATACATAAAATAAAAAATATTCGTTTACAATATAATAAAGCCATCTTTCATTTTGTAGGCTACACATACTAAAGACATGTACCTCCTATCAATTGAACAGTAAGAATTATTATTAATATATTACAGAAATGCGTAGTATGTATTTAATCAAAACCAATAACAATTTATATTGATATAAAATTCAAGGTGACTGTAAGAATGTTGTCAGGAAGACTTTCTTTAAAGTTTATAAATCAATAATCCCAAAGAATAGCACACAAAACGCAGCCATCTGACAACAAAAAACCCATCCCAGTGTATGTCACGGACACCTTAAATACGAGCGGAGGATTCTATTGAGGAGAACTTTGGAACGAATAAACAAACGCTCGTTTCGTGTCAGAAAGACAAGAGGGTCCATGCTATCGCGGTAGCATCCTGCCCTCCAGAACTCTCGTACCATGACAGCACGCAGAGGAAGCCCTCATGAAAAGCCTCTTCTGGGGACATGGCGTGCTGCGCAGTGATACGGTTGGGATTATGCGCATAAAATGCGACACGCGGGTGTGTTGTCCTCTGACCACGCCTCCCTCGCATGCTTTTTTTCCAGAATCCAGAGGGAGTAAGTCACCTGCTCTGAACCATCTGCATCATGATTCGGTTGTCACGAATCAAGCAATCATGTAAGTTAAGGCATCAGGTGCAGAAATCGCAGAAATACTGCGCAAATGAAAATTAAATAAACACGATGTAGACTTCAGTAGGTTTTGAATTTTTTTCCCAAGTGGTTTTCGTGTCTTGGATTATGATTTCGTTATTTCGGTAGGTTTTTTTCCCAGGAAGTTTCTGAAATAGATGGTTATTAAATAATCTGTGAGATAAAGATTATATCCTTGTATTACATTAACTAGTTTTGAAAGAAATTAGAACATATTGAATGCTAGCAATATGGCCCATAATACGTTTAAAATCTGCTCTGCAATTTTTTTAATTAGTTAGCTTCAAAAATTTGTTACGACAAGAAATTACACATTCGTTTTTTTACATAGAACATTTATGGTCGAAATATTGCTATGAAATAATTATTATATTAATTATTTATATGTATATGCTGACAATATGATCCATAATACGTTGAAAATAAGCTTTGCAATTTTTTCAATTAGTTAGCTTCAAAGAATCGTTAAAATAGAAATTATACATTCGTTTTTTTACATAGAAAAGTTTGGGATAAAATATTGCTATGAAATAAATGTTATAATATTTATTTATTTATGTATGTATACAGTAATTACTTTTCAAAAAATAGAACCATTATTTCTGTCCGATATATTAAATTTTTCAAATGGCACATATTAATTTGTTTCTCATACTATGATACATAATTTATCTATATAATATAATACAATATTAATTCATATATAGGGTACAGATCATAAAAACCATAACTTAAAAACAAGTATAAAGATAAGGTAGAAATATTTTAATGAAATGAAGACATTGCCAATCTTTTAGCATAATAGCAAAATAATTTAGCGTATTAGCGAATAATTTTGGTGTAATTTTAGTGTAATAGCGATTAATATCGTTGTCAAAAAGTTATGCTTTTGTGAGTTATCAAAACAAAATTACACATAATAGTTTGGTGTTAAAGCGATAAAATTTGTCGTAAAACAATTTAAGAATAAAATTTTGGTAAAATAGTAATATATTTTGGAGTTAAAATGATAACATTTGGAGTTAAAGTGATAACATTTGGAGTAAAAGCAAATCATTAAAATTTTGCCATACTAGTGGTAAAATTGGCAATAAAGCGATAAAATACAGTCTAAAGGCAATTTAGGAATGAATTTTCGCATAATAGTTATAAAATTTGTCTTAAAAACATTTTAGGAATAAAATTCCTCTTAGTGATAAAATTTGGCGATAAATCGATAAATTTTGGAGTAAAAGTAATTTAGGAATAAAATTTGGCGATAAAGCGATAAATTTTGGCGTAAAAGTAATTTAGGAATAAAATTTTGGCATAATAGTGATAAAATTTGGGGTTAAAACGATAAAATTTGGAGTAAAAGAAATTTAAGGAATAATATTTAATGTAATAGCTATTTGGCAATTAATATTGGTATAATAGGGATCTTTTGCGATGGATTTTGGCGAAATAGTGTTTTACAGCTACAACCAACTTCGGCAACAATTTGGTTTATTTACTTGCCAAATTTAGTATGCAAAGTTGCCGTGATGGATTTTGGTGAAAATATCATTTTACCACGAAAACTAATTGCGGCCTTCATTGTGTTTGTTTACTTGGTGATTTGGCATCCTGGCGATGGATATGACGCAAAGGGTACAGGATTCTATATTTTTACACAGTTTGTTAATATCAATGATACACAATTTTTGTTCTAATCCAAATTATCAGAAAATGATTTTATCCATTATAAACATTTTTTGTTGAAATCAAGAATAATGTACGTCTTGTGACAAATTGATGGCCAAGTTGCCAAATCACCAGCTTAACAAACAAAATGGCCGTTGCAATGACAGTTTTCATGCTAAATCGCCATTACGCCAAATTTTATAGCTTTAACGCCAAATTTTATCCCTATTTTGCGAAAATTTATTGCTAAATTGTTATTATGACAAATTTTATTACTTTAACGCTAAGTTTTACCACTATGCGAAGACTTATTTTATCGTATCATCACGAAGAAATTAATCGTTATAACGCTAAAATTTATTGCTAATATGCCAAAATTTATTGCTCAATCATCAAAATTTATTGCTATTATGCCATAATTTTATATATTGTTTACGATGCAGAAATCTGATGATAAAACAATATTATTTAAAAAGACATAAAAAGAAAAAAGCAGAGAATTACTTACATTTAAGTCAGCAATATTCTTTTTTTTTTTTTTTTTTGAGGCGGAAATGATTTTATCGCCTCAAAGAAGTCATTAAAAGTTTTTGTAACGTCGAAATTGTGCTGCCAACGCCATATATACTTGGTGAGATAATTTTTGAATATTCCAGTTATTAAAATTCTATCCATTTTTCATAAAAATAAAAAAAAAATAGGATCCCAGGAAAAAAAATAGGAAAAAAAATAAATCCATCCTTTTCATCCATTCTACAAGCTGATGATAGTGAACACCATTCCACTCATCTGTCATCCATTCCTGTCCTTGTACGGCCATATCAAATGAATAACAAAAAAGTGGGCAACAGCACAAAAATACAACAAAATAGAAATAATTTAGTTTTTAGATATTTTATCAACTGATGCGACGTGCAATAACCCGCTCTAAAAGTCAAAAATCAATAACTCGAATTCAAATAAGGGCTTCAAAAAAACCTTAACTGAATATTTAACTTATTTATTTTGAATGAAAAAATTTCAATAATCAAATACAAATAACTAATAAGGTAAAAAAATAAATTTGTTTTATATTTTAATGGGTGGCAACATCTTAACAAATGTTTTTATATTAATGTATCAATGGCCTAACATACCGTTATAAGATACCATTCTCGGAATACTCATTTAAAAAAAGAATTTTTTTTCATATTTACTAAAACAAAAATTCTGCAAATAAGAAGGAAATTAACATTAAAACACTCATTATAATGTTTAAAAAAAGAAGAAATAACGAATTAACTTGATTAAACTACTATAACCCTACAGAAAATGTCTAAACATTCCGGGTCGCAAGATTGGCGACTTCTTTAGAGGTACAGGATTCTCGATTTTAACCAAATTTTTAATGAATGAAGCAACTTAACATAACATTGCGTAGTTAAAAAAAAATTCAGTATCTTCAAACTATGTATTTTAAATAATTTCAGTATTATTTAAGCCAATCATTATGATAAATAATATGTATTCAATGTCTTCCAATTAAATCTACAGAATATTCCCTGATGATAAGATATTTTTCACTTTGAAGATAAGTCCTGTAAAAATGCCATGGATATTTTTGTGTATTATGTTTACAATACAATAATTTTCATACAAAACTGAAAACAACTTTAGATTGAAACACGTTATTGAAACTAATTAATACCATATTAAAATTTTTATGTCTGGACATTATAAAACCATCTGAAATTATCCTGTGCGATTCTTTTTATAATCATAAAAAGAATCGCACATTATAATTTCAGATGGTTTTATAATGTCCAGATAGTTTCAGGAGGTAATGTTACTCGCGTCTGTGACAATCTTAAGTCACGCGTGTCCGCTGGGTAGTGCTAAATGAGTAACGACTACATACTATGGCTACTTGTCCAGGAAAAATGATTGTGCGTCATCTGAACTTTAAATTGAATATATTACTGGTGGCCTATCTGGCGTTAAATTTCAAGAAATTAAAAAGAGTTGTGTAAAGAGGGATATTGATATTCTGGTAATTCCAGAAGCATATATCACAGAAAAAACTAAAATAAAACAAGATATCAAGCTTCTTACTGAAAATGGTAAAAGCATCACTTTCCAGTGGATTCCATCACATGCTGGAATTGATGGAAACGAAGGGCATATCTTATGGCCAAAAAAAAAAAAAAAAAAAAGGAATAGAAGAAGTTCATGGACAGTATTCTATCCCTTTTGACTCTTTCAGGAGAACTAAATGGGACAAAATTAAGTGATCGTAATATTAGTGAATCATTATCTAACACCAAAGGAAAAGTCTGGGAGACGATCGGGGATGACTGGAAAATATTGAGCGGGAAAACTCGCAAAGGGTCTGTTGCCAATTTTGGATCAAGAACTGGACACGGCTGCCTGGGCGAACATCTGGCCAACATAAGGATTGTGAACTCTGATATATGTATTTTAAGTAAGACAGAGAAAATGAATATGGCCCATCTACTTGTTTGCTCGGGACTGGACTCTACCCTACAACAGAATAATGATTTGTCTACTCTTTACTGGAGGACCAGAGAAAAAACATGACCTGATCACACGGACTTTTAGTATGATGCTTCTAGCTTTTAAAATTTTTATCCTTAGAACATTTAACTTGTTTTTAAGGCCTTTGGGTCGTTTTTGCTAAAAATGTCTGTTCTTTTCCATTTATAATTTTGATTGGTTTATATGTTCTTTTTGTTTCTACGGTAAGTGGTCAAATTTGTATGGATTGAGTTCCAATAAAGTTATAGGTCATAACAAAACAGTTTTAAGAAAAACAACTTATTTTTGCAACGTTTACAAAGCATAAATACATATTCAATAGTTAATTTATATTAAGAATTAGCTACCTAATGTGTTGATACTATATTATACTTTTTACTATAGTTTGGAGAATTAGAGGGTTATTTTTCTAGGTTTATTTTTTTCTTGTGATTGTCGCTATCTAAGATTGTGTTAATCTGTTTTTCTATCTGATCTTGGGTTACTTGTTTTAATTTTTGTATTCTCCCTTTGTCATTGCAAAAAGTATACTATATTTTATATGTTATATTAATGTATAATTCCATAGTATCTAATAATGTCAGCATATAAAAATTTTAAAGGAATGCAAAATATTGGGTGAAATTGCAAAAGAGGGGCCGTTGGGAGTTGGTGACATTTTTGCGCCAACTGAGTGTAAAGTCACCAAATGTGGTAATCCAAGTTTCTTGTATTGTTTGCAATTCACTTCACTTACAGTTGCAACCCGTTACTTGTCGAACTTCGGCGAAAAGAATTTTTGATGCCAAATTCCAATGGCCCCCGTTCTGCGTTTTAACAAATATTGCCGCACGTTGATGAAACTAAGAATGGGAGAAGTTATAAGGTTTGCGCTTTTACAATAATTAAATTACACTTAAGTATAAAAATTCATTTTAAATAAAGAAAAATATACTATCGTAACATATATTATAATATTAATAACACCCCTATAAAGTTTTATTACATTTACATAATCGCAACAAAGCGAAATATAAACTAGACTATAAAATGTGTTCAAAGAAAGATAACAAATCAAAATCTCTTTGTTGATCTACATTTTCCAGTTTACCAAAAACCCTTTGACGAGAAAATTGCTGATTCTATAAACATATTGGTAATTTTGTTCTCTTTGAAGAAACTTAAGTAAAAGAGTCAATATATGCTTTTCGAAGATCATTGCCTTTTAAATCTTATTCAAACTCCATAAAGTACGTTCATCTATTGTCCCTTTTCATTCATAGCTGCAGACTTAATATATTTTTTTAATACATGTTCAAGTTTTTTTACATGTTCAGAAGAAAATACATATTATAACCTTGTTTCTCTTAATAACAAGGTTATAATACTTCATCATGGGCACAATAAATTATTGACACTTTTCTCCTCTGTTCTCATAGATAGAGCTTATTTGCTTTCTTGTATTTAATAGCTTCACTTTATAAACACTTTTTCTCCTTCTTCTTTTTTATTGACGCAACAGCTTCATGGTGGGCCAAGGCCTTGTGCCTACTGACAGATGTCGAGCAGGAGATATTTTCATTTTTACGAATTAGAGTTTTCAATCCTACGCTGTACAGTCATATTAAACAGGGAGATTTAGTTTGTAATGGATTCCGAACCACTACAAACATCTACGGCACCGCCGGTACTCGAAACCTATGGCACCGAAAGCTAGTCACTCGGACATAATGTCGCCTTTCTAAACACTACAGAACAAAAATACAAGAGCATCTTACTTGAGAAGTTAATTTTCCGTTGGACGAAACTTTCATTATCTTTTTTTAGCTTTGTAACTTATGTTACTTTGATCCTTTCGTGCTGAACCCTGATTAACGTCGAATCTGCTACAAATCTGGGTCAAATGTTTAAGGATCTAGAAATCAACAAACTACCATTTTTCAACAACGATATATTCTAACTTTATGCATCCTTCTTAACCAAACATAAAGAGATAAAACCATTTTAGTGATCCTAGATGTCAACAAATAGAAACACGTAAGTTAAAAATACTTTCCCCTCAATTTTTTCTTTCGTGTTGTACGTTGGGTAACAATAAATCTGCGACAAATTTGATATTAAACAGCCAAAATCGAGAAACAAGCATATTGCTACAAATCTGGTATTAAAAATCTAGATCTTGAAGCCAACAAAAATATATTCTAACTTTATAACACCCTTCTTAGCCAAAAATAGCTAGAAAAAACATTGTAGGGATGCTAGATTTCAATAAATAGAAACACTTATTATGCTAAAAATATTCCTTATCAATTGTTTTTCTTTTAATATATATTGCAATTATAATTTTTTTAATATATATTCTTATTTTCAACCTGCATGATGTGTTCAGAGCTGAAAACTGTTTATGAAAGAATAAAAACTCTTGAATTTCAACTTTATCGTAGTATATCGGCAACATTTGTCTCCTCTGTACTTATAGACAGAATTTATTCTTCTATTTCCGAATTCTTCTTATTCTTTCTTAATTATTTCACTTAAACACTACAGAATAAAAGTATAAAAATAATTTAGAACTAGTTAACTTGAAAAGTATTATTATTTAAATCTTAAGGTTTCTGGCTGTTTATTTACTTAATGAAGAAAGTATTAGCAGAATTTCGTAGACAATGGAAATTACTTCCCGTTTAACACAAAGCAATTTTTAATCTATTTAAAAAAAAAATTTATTGGAGTGATTATTTGTATCACATTCCATGTAATTTTGATATATAAAATTTAGACATCAAAAATTCTTAGAAAATTCTTCTTCGCTTTGGGTGTCCTGATGGTCAATTGACTAACACTCTGGCCTTTGGTGATTCAGGTTCGAATCCTGGCAACAATAAGCCAAACCTGGAGAACAATGAACCAAACTGAACTAGTAAAGAATGCAACAAACCGAACTATTGAAGAACAGCTATTATATGACAAACAAACCATTACATTAAAAAATCAACAACTATTAAATTAACAACGAACAGTACTGTTAACGAACACAACCACCAAACGAACAACAAACCTTATTAATGAACACATTTATTAAACATATTACTATAAAATGAACAATAATTATTAAATGAACATCAAACTGAACTAATAAAAAATACAATAATTATTAAACGGACAATAAACTGTAATATTAAAGAACACGACATTTATTAAACGAACCACAAATGATACTACCATTAAAAAAACAAAATAACCATTAAACGAATAATAAACCTTATTATTAAAGTAAAAATAATTATAATAATTATTAAAATAACTATAACTAAATCGCTTGAACATATTTTAAACTGTCTTGATTTTACATCGGATGCGATTTTTTCTGAATTTCTTCTATTCTTGAGGTTTATGGACTTCTAGATTTTGTCTAATAGCTAGACCATATCGTGGATCAGAAACAACAACGAAATAACAATAATTGTTAAACAAACAACAAACATACTAGGAACTAACAAGATAACAATTAAATGAAACAACATTCCTTGAGTCGTTTTAACTAATCAAAAATTCGCAATATCTATTTCGGCATTCTTTTACTTTTGCAAAACCAGCAGGGAATGGTAAGCGAATGACTTTTCCACATTCTTCATGTCAGATGCTTGTCACTGAATAATTACTTGGATCGAGGTTCACCTCACCAGAGTGCAATAGTGATTGGCAGAGCGTTGACTTCAAGGCAAAATTAACGACCAAAGTTAAAACAAAAAGTTATCAATCAAAATTACAAATTTAAAACAATTTAAATCAATCTATAAAGCATACAATTAAAATAAGTGTCTAAATGAAATTTCAAAAATGATCAATCAAGTATAAATAATTTATAAGGTGTTGACAAAACTAATAATAAATAAATTTGTGACTATCAAAGAAATTTTCAAAAAGATTGGCTGATGCCTTCGCACTTTTTGTTATTTATTTTAAATAATAAAAGTTTTCTTTACAATTACCTCTTTACAATTCCAAAAATTTATTAGAAAGACGAATGAGGGTCAGATAAGTGGAAATTATTGCAAAATGAGAAGTACTATGTATTTTTATTTTAATATTTATTTAATTTAATATACGGGACCATTACTTTAATGAATTACATCAAGATGGTACTCGAGTTTTTGCCACATTAGCTGTAGCGTATTCTCATCAATGGTGGCAATACCATGAATGTTTTCTCTGTTTCAGATGAATCATGGTCCGTACCTTTGTTAGATACATGACATCTTTAACATAACCCCATAGAAAGAAGTTGAATGTACAAGTGTACAAGATATCCATACATGTACAAAACATTCATGTGTTGTACAAAATATCTATATATGTACAAGATATCCATATGTGTATAAGATATGTATACATGCACAAGATATCAATGTGGTGTTAAAAATATCCATATATATACAAGATATCCACACATGTACAAGATATCGATATATATAAGATATCCATATATGTACGAGAAATGTGTACATGTATAAGATATTCATGTGATGTACAAAATATCCATACATGTACAATATCAATACAGATAGATATGTGGTATACAAGATATCCATACATGTCCCCATGTAGAGATGTATTAAATTAAATAAAAATTAAAATAAAATGATGCAAAAAAAAAAAAATTAAATACATATGCGTCTTCTATTGCAATAATTTCCACTTTTCTGTTTGTTCATTTCCTTCCCAAGAAGAAGTTCCTCATTCGAGGCAAGTAAGAGATTTTTTTAAATTTTCATTCTCTTAACATAGAAATTGCTATTCGTGCCTTTTTTCACGATTGGCTAGTAACTACCGAAAGTATATACTTGAATTTTCAAACGTTTCTGCTCCACTTACTGATTTTTTCAAGGGAAAACCAGAAAATGAGAGATAATTTCGAATGTAAGTTTGCTGTAAAATTTGGATGCTATTTAAATGGACGCATGCATTCCATTACACAAACACAGATCACAATCAATTTATCTCTGAGTTGCAGCAGAATACTGGGACTAATTCAAGACCTGTGCGAGGGTCTATTAATTATCAAGTTATCCTTTGGAAAGAGAAATTTCATTCTAATACCCATAGTTTAATTAGAGCAGTATGGATAATTAACATTAGAGAGTTTTTTTGCATACTGTACGTTAGTTACCGTAGGACGTCCGTTGCTTTTTCTCCCTAGCACGCATGCTCATAGGAAACTGAGCATGCGTGCTGGGAGAAAAAGCTAACGGACGTCCTACGGTAACTAACGTACGGTATGCAAAAACTCTCTATTATCACGTTATTTTTTATTCACAATTTATCTTATATATAACCATTATATACATTTGTTTTCATTTCCATGATTGTATTATTTCTTCGAATTTTGTTTTTCTTGAATTAGAATAGATAATTTTGATGCCTGCTTGTCTTGAAATACATTTCATACTATCATGAATGTAATATTAATATTCAGCAATTCAATATGTGTTTTCGTGGTCATAATGTGAAATTTCGTTTTCGACAGTAGATTTCAACTTGTTAAAACTTTAGAAATGGGTGTCAATTGTCTGTAGAGACGTTACTATAATAACTCTTAATGTAATGGCGTTTCTATAGCAACAGCCGACGTCACAATCTTTGGGTTTACTGGTGGTTTCCCAAGGAGAAAGAAAATCTATTCTTTTGTTTTTCTTTCTTTTTTAATTCCTATTATTAGCTCACACTCTCCCTATATAAATCTTGTTCAAATTTTCAATCGTTATTAAATTACTTTTTAAATACTTAGTTCAAATACATTTTTTCTGAGCTTGTAGTGGATGACTCTTGATGTTAATACAGTTTTTCAAATATTAATTCGTTAATTAAATTTAATTAATTAATTTTAGTTTTTTGTAGATTTAAGTTGCATGTATCGACCAATAGATGGCCCCAGATGTAAGAGGAAAATTTCAACTTTATTTGTAAAGGACTTTTCTGCAATATAGTGAAAAAAAGTTGGAATTGACTTTAAAAAAAATTGACATTACTTGTTTGGTTTACGTGATTGTTTTTTGATGCACGGGGCTATAAAAAATAGCTCTTTATGGAGTGATCTCGTTTACGTATTGAACGTTATTTAAATATTAACAACTATATACTTAATAAATTTTAGTAAATGTCCACTACATGTCGCCAGTCAATCAGTTTGTTTTGACACTTTGCGGTCATTTTTGCACACTAAGGCTAATTACACTGGGATCTACAGTGTAACGTAGATTCCGAACTACTGACAAACAACCATACCTGAAGCCTGAGCGCTAACCAATTAGCCACCAAGCCACTACAGCATTTGTGAGAATGCTTAATGTTGCTTTTTGATCGCAAATCTTATTCATGTTTAAATCGAACTGTCACTTGTGATGAGAAATGAATCCAATATGAGAATCGCAAACGCGACCATTCAGTCTTCAAATATATTTTATAATTCTATTTTAGACACGAGGCTACATTATTCGCTTTAAATAGATGACCTAGTACTTAAGTTTATGGTACTTATGGAATGATATTTAAGGTTATATAATTCTTCTCTATGCATGCTTCTCATCCGCTCAGAGACGAATTATATAACTTTATAAGTAGATGAAAATATTAATAATATGAGAGAAATATTTCGTTTCATAAATATTAATTAACAAGTTTTTTTTAATTGTTAATTTTTATGTTTTGTAAAGAATTATGGTTTTTGATTTAAGGAAAAAAATCCTTGAACGTCACGATTCCTTTCACAGTAATGTATTCATACTAATGCACACATATAAAAAAAAATCTTAAAAACAGATCATGCATTTTTTTACATACCCATGGCATTAAAATGATTTTTTTTACAGTAAAAAACGCTCATTTGTTAATTAGACATAGTTATTGTTATATTTCACTACTCGGTTTGGTTGATGCAATTATGTAATAAATTTATTTCGCAAACTAATATTCTGTACAGTTTAATATCGAGTTAATTCATGTAATACTAACCTTAAATAAAATGAATAAAATATTAAAGTTATTATATATTTGATGATGGAGAAATGACAAAATTCCCCATTATTAATGAGAAGGAGGAGGTATAGGTACAAACTACTGCTGCAAGCTATTAAATAAAGTTAGCGACGTTAAAAAAAGCAACAGTTTTCAGTGTGTAAAAAAAGTGTTTCAGTG
Organism: Caerostris darwini; assembly: GCA_021605075.1. NCBI lineage: Eukaryota > Metazoa > Arthropoda > Arachnida > Araneae > Araneidae > Caerostris > Caerostris darwini. The sequence goes on along the minus strand of BPLQ01007946.1, from coordinate 390,782 downwards.
TTTTTTTCATGAAACATCTAGAAAAATATTAAAGTGTCAAACATAACTAAAGTGAAACATCTAGAATGGAAAGGATAAAGAACAACGAATCCCTGTTATTGTTGAATAGTTAAACCGATTTGGACTTCCAAGTTCTTTCACTGCAGCTTGTAAAAAAAGAACACTTAAAAATGTAAAATATAATGGTAAAAGTTAACATTATATATATTCCTCATTTCTTAAAGGGTGAGGTGTTCATAGCCCTGAGTACGAGTGTGAGGTGTGAATAAAGTCTCCTATAAGCATCCTCTTATATATATATATCTGTATATTAATTAATAACAGTATTATATTTGATGAATAGATTTTAATATTTATTGATTTTGACTATATATATATAATGTTAATTTTTACCATTACATTTTGCATTTTTAAGCGAATGTTTTTTTTTTTTTTTTTTTTTTTTCTTTTTTACAAGCTGCAGTAAAAGAACTTGGAGTCCAAATCGGTTTAACTATTCAACAATAACAGGGATTCGTTGTTCTTTATCCATTCCATTCTAGTTGTTTGATGAAAAAAACGTCGCTTTTTTACATTTTGCACTTTTTTTTACACACTGAAAACTGTTGCTTTTTTTTTAACGTCACTAACTTCTTTAGTTATTTAATAGCTTTCAGCAGTAGTTTGTGCCTATACCTCCTCCTTTCCATTAATAATGGGGAATTCTGTCACGTCTCCATCAAATATATAATAACTTTAATGTTTTATTCATTTTATTTAAGGTTAGCATTATATGAATTAACTCGAAATTTAACTCTTCTGCTTATTGTCATGAAAAACTTTTAGAAAAAAATAGTGTAATTTTTGAAATATATTAATAAAAAAAAATAAACGTTTTTAATTACATGAGTACAATTAATTATACTAACTCACTCACTGGTACAACACGGCCAGATGGCCAATTGGCTAACGTTCGGTACCACAGGCTAATCGAATCCTAATAGTTCAAAATCTAAGTTAAACTGTAGGTCGCGATATAATTAACCTAAAGTGTGCAAAAGATCGCTTCAAGCCAAGCCAAATCCGGCGTTACAATGGGTGTTGGACCACGGCCGTCTACCTACTGATAGATTTCAAAGGATAATATATTTTCTTTTTACGGGGTAAGGTTGTCAACCCTACATCCAACACTCTACAACCATATTAGACCGGGACCTACGGTTTAAAGAGGATTCTGAACCACTACAAACATCAGTGGTAGCCTGGGACTGAAACCTGAAACCTGTGGCACAGAGCGCTAGTCCACGAATTATAATGCAGAAAAGAAGAACATGCTTTAAACAGAAGAGTGAGGGAATACTAATAGTATATAATATAGAAGGAGTAAACTATACAATAAAGAAGGAATAATATAAAAATAACAATAAGGTATAAAATACGGAAGGAATAAACAATTTTTATAAGCATAAAATGAAAAATTATTATGAGGCATGATACACAAAATATTTTGGCAACTTTCAGTCTAGAAAGTATAATGTAACAAAATGCTTTTGTTTGAAAGAAAAGGATGTCAGTAGAGAATTTAATTAGTATTTTAGGGTAATGGTTTCACAGGGTGATTAATTACTAATTTTTTTTATAACGAACAGCAAAACATAACAGCAATAACCTTAAGCGTTTGAAACAATGAATCTAGATAACCTCTTAATATTTTTTTACAAACTAACACGGAATGGGTAACGATTAACCCATTCCAGTCAGGTACTCGTTACTGAATAGTTATAGTTCCTGGCTACGATGGAGGGTTCTTTTTTCCCACCGTAGCACGTAAAAAGGAACACCAGACGATGGCAAAACTATTTCAAGGGTAAAAATACAGCTATTTTCGCCTTGACAGCAGGATGAGAAAGGAACAGTTGCTTCAGGCTAAATATCACGAATTTCGAAGAAAGTAAGAAATAGTACACCAACCCCACCAATGTTCCTACCTCACCTTTCTAACTGGCTTTATAGTCCTAGGTACTATCTTGAAGTGTGGAGAAAAGAAAAGAAAAGTCATATTAGACCAGCACCTACGATTTAAAATTCATTCTGTACCACTGTAAACATCCACAGCATCGCCGGGTCTAGCACCCGAAACTTGTGGCACCGAGTGCCAGAGTGCTTGTCAACGAATTATAATACTGTAAAGAAAAATATGTCATGGCTCTTTGCAACTAACACAAACATAAGTGAATACTAAAAATATACAATATAGAAGGAGTAAGTTATAAACATAATATGACAAAAACTATAATGTGGCTGGAATACAAAATATCTTAAAAAATGTCAGTCTACAAAATATAATGTAACAAAATGTTTTTGTTTGAAAGGAAAGGATGTCAGCAGGGAATTTAATTAATATTTTAGTAGTAATGGCTACACGGGGTGATTAATTACACAGTTTCTGTTACAACGAACACAATAACCTTAAGCGTTTTAAACAATGAGAATAGATAACCTCTTAATATTTTTTTACAAACTAACACGGAATGGGTAACGGTTAACCCATTCCAGTCAGGTACTCGTTACTGAATAGTTATAGTTCCTGGCTACGATGGAGGGTTCTTTTTTCCCACCATAGCACGTAAAAAGGAACACCAGACGATGGTAAAACTATTTCAAGGGTAGAAGTACAGCTATTATCTATTCTTACTGTCTGGACCTCCACCAGAACGCCTTGACAGCATGATGAGAAAGGAACAGTTGCTCCAGGCTAAATATCACGAATTTCGAAGAAAGTAAAGAAATAAGAAAAAAAAAAAGGTACCAAATGAATGCAGTTCAGGCTCTTGGCTTCAACCAGTTTAACCGGCCTGGTTAACTATCCGAAGCACGTAAACGACTTTCTAAGTTTTGGAAAATGGAAAAACAGTAAAAAAAAATATAAAAAAAAGAAGAAAGATAAAATGGGAAAGAGTATATTAAAAGATAAAAACAGTTCCTTCGGTGAAGTATGTGGTCCAGTTTTATCGCGAAGAAACCCTTTATGAATTATTTAATTTTTTTTTCCACCTGTGGTCTTAGGTGATCATTCTGGTTTAAATTTTTTTTTTTTTAATCTGAAGAGTTTCGTACAAGTTTAAGAATCATTGAAACTTAAAATAGTTTCTTTTTTAATTTTTATTTTTATGGAAATTCTTAACGGGAAAGGAATTACAAAAAGGTTGCTTCGATCGGTATCATTCATTTAGAGCTATAACGTATTGCGTTACCTTTTTTACTAAATTTCTTGGGAGAATTTTTACAAACCTTTAAGTTCTGTTTTTGAATAAATTTTTATTACTTTCTACGCGTTTTTAACTGCGTACAATTTTAAAAACACTATTAGTATTCAAGAATTGCTCCTCATTGACTCAGACAATATTGTGAAAATATTGTATTGCATTTTGATGTCGGTTGTGAAAAACAAGTTCTCAAGTAAAAATCTGGTTTTAGTTTTTTTGAACAAGTATTTTGAATTAATTATGAGTTTATTTATTTAACGCGAACGTTTTGAGTCATTAGGCACATAGTATTATAAATATGTTAATAGATATTTAATATTTTTCAATGTTGCTTGAAAGAACATACATAATCCTAATACATAACATACATAAACCGTAATCTGAAGCATCTATTCTTCTTACACATTCACTTTCAAACATATATTATTTAAAATAGAAAGAAATCAAAAAAAGGCAAATGAATAATCATTAATATAATTTACCAATCATTTAATTAATATTAAATATTTAATCTATAATTAATATTATTAAATATTTATATACATGCAAATTTTTGTATAAATGCTCCTCTTCTTCAATTGCGTAAAATCCCCATAGTGAGCTATTAAACCAGTACCTACTGTTTAAAGTGGATTCCGGACCCCTGCAAACATCCATAGCATCAATGGGACTCGAACACGAGACCTGTGGCACCGAGCGCTGGTCGACCACCAGCACTTTAGAAAAACGTTTCAATGTCATTGGAAAGCAAGTTTTCTTATTTTTCATCTTGGTTGTGCTACAGAAATGTTAGACATTCACGTACTTCATTCAAGAACTCCAGGAGAGAATTCTAATAAATAATTTGTTGCGTGATATTAATGTTTTAGTTTATTAGTTTTAAAGTTTAGTTTGATAATAATGTTTAATGTTTAATTTAATGTTTTAGCATTGGTTCAATTCTTTTTAGTAATTAATCAGAAAAATTATTGATCAAATGGTTTTTATTTATCTGTTTATTCTATACATCCTTGTAAATCACCTCTCTTAATTTCAGAATCCCTGTCCTAGCCATGGAATTTTAGAACCACCAACAAAAACTGCAATAAGTCTAATATGTTTAACTACCAACATGGTTCAAATTGCAATGGTTTTGACTTAACGCATCTCATATAGTCACACTTGATAATAATTTTGAAATTCCACATAGTCATCAAAGAGTTATCCAAATTTATTATTTTTCTAACTTTAGTATAGACTTTATTTTAATTAGAAAATAAAATGTTGTACCTCTTGAAAATCATCTCTCTTAATTTTAAAACCACTGTCTTAACCATTTAATTTTAGAATCACTATCAGAAATTGCAATATAGCTAGTCACAGTTTTTCATTAACTTAGCTCTCATCTACAATCAGTTAGGTTTGGTTCAAACTCCAAAATTGTATTTTATTGTGTATTTTGTCGACAATGCGCTTTTCGTACAAGAAGAACATCATGGTCACACATGATAATAATTCTAAAATTCAACAGAGTCATCAAAGAGTTATTCAAATTTGTTATTTTTCTAACTGATTTAGTATAGACTTGATTTTAATTAGCAAAAAAAAATCTGTACCTCTTTGTAAGTTATCTCTCTGTAATTTCAAAACCATTGTCATTACCTTTTGAAATAAATGCGATTACTACTATACCAGATGACTGTTAATTGCTGTTATCTAATATATTAATATTATTTCTTCCATGAAGTTGCTTAAAGAAGGTTTAGATAAAACAAAACAATCACTCAGAATTTGAAATTATTTTTATTATCTATGAAATACTGCAACAATGTCTGTAGAAGTAACCTTCTAAACTAGAATATCTCGGATTGCCCTAATTTACTGTAAAATACATGTGACATTACTGATACAGACTGCAGAGAAGAAATATTCTTTTAGAAACATTAATTAGTCAGAAAACTCGAAATAATTAGGAATGCTATAACGTCTCAACAGTTTCCAAGTAGATCAAATAAATTTTTGAAACAGAATTAATTAAACTCTCCTGATAATTCAAATTAACAACCTCGAAACAGAAACGCGTTTATCAAAATTTAATTACATGCAAGGTGATATCCACATTTTGACCAGTTCTTTTAAAGATAATTTGGCAGCATTCTGGTCATCACGTATGCATGTAACCTCAATGGATTTGTAGGTCTTGTATTATTTTAAATTCAAACTTCACATAGATCTATCTAAATGTGTCTAAAATGGTTGCAACATCTCATTTCGAACGTGCCAGTGAATGTTCTACATCATTTTAGAGCAAGGAGTGTAGTAAATTGCCACAATTATTGCAAAGGTGATGAAGAACGTACGTAGCCAGCATTGTTGATGACATTAAAGAATGTCATAAAGATTTGCATTAGTTATCAGAACTATGTCCACTTGAATTTCTTCTCACATTTGTAAAAAAAAAAAAGCATTAGTTTGTTACATTTATTCAAAAAAGATGATTTCGATGATAAGTTCTTATCTGTAACGGTTAAAATAATGTGGAATTTTTAGTTTTAATGCTGCACAATCCATTTTAGTGTTGGTTAACGTGTCTTAGAAAAATTTATTGCCTTTAGCAGAAAAATAAAATTTTCAGACTAAAACTGTAACTGTTTGATTGTGTTCTGTTTTCATTCTAAATGTTACGGATGGATTTTTAACAAACGCTACATTCTGAATTTCAATGAGTTCCATAAATTACAATATTAACATTTTAGTTTGTTTGGTAACTACTTGACACCAGGTAAATTAGGATGAAAAATAGGTCGTGTGTTTGCTGAATTGGTCCTTGTAAATCACAGCCCACACAGAACTAGCAATTAAAGAAAACAGTTAGTGAAAACGGGTGACTCCTAGCATTTAATCAATGTCGAAATTTCAGCATAAATCTGGAAAACGTAAAATATAATGAATTTTAAGAAATACAGAGAAAAAGAAAGAATTTTCCATTCACATCAAGGTTAATACATATATTAGATTTGCATTGAAATATATAAACTTTTTAATAATTTTAAGTTTCGTGAAATTTTACTTCAGTGGGATTTATCTACATGCGTAATAGAATAATTATTGAAATGAAGAAAATAGTGATTGAACAAAACAGAGAATTGTAAATTCAGTCAATATTAGAATAAATTCATTCATAATTATTGAAAAAAAATAGAAAAAATTTCAGTCAACATTAGAAAATTCATTCATATTTATTGAAAAAATAGCAGAAAACTGTAATTTGGTCGATTAGAATTTATTCATTCATATTTAATGAAAAATAATTGTAATTTCAGTTAACATTAGAATAATTATTCATTTATAATTATTGAAAAAAATGACAGGAAATTTTAATTTTAGTCAACATTAGAAAAATTCATTCATATTTATTGAAAAAATAGCAGAAAACTGTAATTTGGTCGATTAGAATAATTATTCATTCATATTTAATGAAAAAATAGCAGAAAATTGTAATTTCAGTTAACATTAGAATAATTATTCATTTATAATTATTGAAAAAAATAACAGGAAATTTTAATTTTAGTCACATTAGAAAAATTCATTCATATTTATTGAAAAAATAGCAGAAAACTGTAATTTGGTCGATTAGAATAATTATTCATTCATATTTAATGAAAAAATAGCAGAAAATTGTAATTTCAGTTAACATTAGAATAATTATTCATTTATAATTATTGAAAAAATAACAGGAAATTTTAATTTTAGTCACATTAGAAAAATTCATTCATATTTATTGAAAAAATAGCAGAAAACTGTAATTTGGTCGATTAGAATAATTATTCATTCATATTTAATGAAAAAATAGCAGAAAATTGTAATTTCAGTTAACATTAGAATAATTATTCATTTATAATTATTGAAAAAAATAACAGGAAATTTTAATTTTAGTCAACATTAGAAAAATTCATTCATATGTATTGAAAAAATAGCAGAAAACTGTAATTTGGTCGATTAGAATAATTATTCATTCATATTTAATGGAAAAATAGCAGAAAACTGTAATTTGGTCGATTAGAATAATTATTCATTCATATTTAATGGAAAAATAGCACAAAATTGTAATTTCAGTTAACATTAGAATAATTATTCATTTATAATTATTGAAAAAAATAGCAGGAAATTTTAATTTTAGTCAACATTAGAAAAATTCATTCATATTTATTGAAAAAATAGCAGAAAACTGTAATTTGGTCGATTAGAATAATTATTCATTCATATTTAATGAAAAAATAGCAGAAAATTGTAATTTCAGTTAACATTAGAATAATTATTCATTCATAATTATTGAAAAAAGTAGCAGGAAATTTTAATTTTAGTCAACATTAGAAAAATTCATTCATATTTATTGAAAAAATAGCAGAAAACTGTAATTTGGTCGATTAGAATAATTATTCATTCATATTTAATGAAAAAATAGCAGAAAATTGTAATTTCAGTCAACTTTAGAATAATTTATTCATTCATATTTATTTGGAAAGTAGCATAAAATTGTAATTTCAGTCAACTTTAGAATAATTTATTCATTCATATTTATTTGGAAAGTAGCATAAAATTGTAATTTCAGTCAACTTTAGAATAATTTATTCATTCATATTTATTTGGAAAGTAGCATAAAATTGTAATTTCAGTCAACTTTAGAATAATTTATTCATTCATATTTATTTGGAAAGTAGCATAAAATTGTAATTTCAGTCAACTTTAGAATAATTTATTCATTCATATTTATTTGGAAAGTAGCATAAAATTGTAATTTCAGTCAACTTTAGAATAATTTATTCATTCATATTTATTTGGAAAGTAGCAGAAAATTGTAATTTCAGTCAACTTTAGAATAATTTATTCATTCATATTTATTTGGAAAGTAGCATAAAATTGTAATTTCAGTCAATTTTGAATAATTTATTCATTCATAAATATTTTCCTATCATTATATGTCTTACAAATAAAACACTGAAAAGCAAATATTACGATTAAAATATGGATATTGTAAATAAAGACTTATATGGCGTACTTTTGTTTATTTTAGATTAAAGAAATGCTGAATTACACTTACTATTTCGGGAGCAATTTATTTAAATCAGAAACGTTTTACCACGACCGAAGCTTTCATCGCTTCTATTTTTAAGAAAATTATAAAAAAGATTCGCCATTTATTTTCATCACAAGTTATTCCGCTAACTCAGAAGCTGAAATTTTCTGTAATTTTCGAATCATTATGGTAATATTTTCTGTCTAGACATAAAAAATTGAGAAATGGCAGGACAATAACGAATTGAAATCAAATGTTTTTTTTTTCTTCATCAAAATATGTTTTGGTAATGTTTGAATCTAAAATGTAGAATAACTATAAAAAACTCAATTTTTTTGTTTTCTTTTGTTTTAAAAATGTATTTAAAGCTCGTTCTTATATTTGATAAAAAGATGGATTTTTCTCATTTTATGTGACCATTAATTACATTGTTTTTCTTAATATTTGTAAAATTCAGGTTAGAAAATATAGAAATAAATTTTTTTAGATAAACGTTTGTTCAAATATGCAGAAATTACAAAACATATGAAAACTATCATATGTAATTAATCAAAAATGAAAAAAAAAGCAGTGTGTAAATTATATTTCAGATAGATTTAAGAGACATATGACATAGGATATTTTTTTTTTCATTTACAGTTATAATTTATTTAGATGAGAATGTATTTGTAGCATATTTTCATTTACTTTCATACAAGTAACTAAAAATTTACTACAAATACATGTATGAGAAGATACTTGTACTGTATTTCAAATAGTATTTTGGTATTTTTATGAGAATATACTTGCAGTGTATTTCATGTAGTATATTGGTATTAGTTTATAACAACTAATACAAGACCATAAGACCATTTATACAAGACTATATATAAACCATTGAAAATTGATTTTGTTTGTCCCTCTACGATCATTTTTTGCACACTTTCGACTAATTAGACCAGAACCTACAGTTTAACGTGTATTCTGAACCACTCACAAACATCCATACTAACACCAGGATTCGAACCTGAAAACTATGGCACCAACGGCCAGAGCACTAGTCAATTTTCGCGCTGGCATGTTTTCATTTTTTCGTTTTATTTATTATTTCATATTTTCATTTCATTTTAAACCTTAGGTTCCAGTCTAATATGATTGTAGGGTATCGGGAGTAGGGCGGACAACCCCACCCCTTAAAAAAACCATACCCTCCTTGGGGCCAACATGGGACTGTTGAGCTAATGAAGAAATATATAATAACATGAGATTTTTTTTGGTAATTATACCAATATAAACTTCATGTACCAAATACTCTCGCGACCATGCTAGACAAATTTTTAGGACTGAAATTCTTTATCTGATTTGAGAAAGAGAGTAAAGTACAAATTTTCAAGTTTTTATTATTTGTGCTATCTTCAATTTTAATGCATCAAAGTGGTGTTTCTTATATGAAATGGTAAACAAATTTATCAAATTCACGAATCAATACAAATTCGCCTAGAAACACAAAGAAACTTATTTATTTGTTAATTATTTACTCGTCTGATATACTATTTCCTCGATACTAAATTGATTTCTCGGTTCAACATTACATGCCATTAAAATTGTTTGCAGCTGCAAGTGATTCAACCTAACGTCCAAACAAGATTGGCAATTAGAGCGTTGGCGTGAGTTAGGCTATGACTCTTCCGAAGAGGAGGTCATAAAAAACTACTTTTAAATTTCCGCATTTGAATCACTAATTATCTAAAATATTGTCCAGACAACCCTATATTATTCGCCTACATTTTACCAATATTAAACTATCAAAATATTGAGTAGGTTATATTTAAGACTTGTTTAAATACAATAAACAATACGAAGAATGGGTGGTTTTATCCATATTGGTATCAATCTAAGAAAAATAAGCAGTGTACATACGTTTTGTATTTTCTTTCGAAGTTATTAATATTTTATTTCCAATGGCAAGTTTACAGGACAACAGATATCATAAAAAAATACAAAGAACAAGATAGAAACAAATGGCATCAGCTAATCCCTCCACTTAAGTCTGGAAATCCAATAACGCTTCCGGAAAAAAAAACATGAGGCAGTGCAGATGAGGAAGCAAGATGAGGCATATCCATTTCTTCCTGGCTGCCACACAGGAGGCAAAGAGGGTCAGTTTAATTCTGTGAAGGTGCTTGCGGAGACGATCATGACCACATAAAAGTCGTAGCAGTGCACCGATTTTTCTCTGTGTATTAATATTGCAGTATGATTTTTTTAGCTAATTTTCTTTCACCAAGACTAAAAATAATTATCTTAAACAATATTGAAATTTCATATCAGACCCAACACTCTAAAAGTATTTCATGATTGGGAGATTATATTTATTTTAATCAAAAGGAACACAAATCACACACGTGAATATATATATACATATATATATTCCCGTATGTGATTTGTGTTTATTATGTTTTGTAACAGTATCAAGCTTTGGCCATTTTTACCCTTATTTTAGCTTATAAAAATAAAAATAAAATAATAATAATGAAATTTTTTTATGTGAAATCATTAGTTTTTAGATACATTCAATCCAAAAATGTGTACAAAGATAAAAAAATTCATTCGGACGTGTTCGTGTACCTTAAACAATCGTTTACATTTTAATGTGAATTTTTTTTTAAGTCATTTATTATTATATCTCGATTTTATTTTAATTGCATTGTATTTTTTCAATTATCATTTTCAGTAAAATGCCACCCAAAAAATCTAACCTCAACAATACCCGTAGGAGTGAGGTACGACGTAGACGTGCTGAGAGGGCCCTCATGTCAACAAATCAAACCACGACAGCAAACGATAACAATACCAATTATAGTATCTAATAATTTAACGAAATACAAGAAAGCCACAGCAACGCGTGGCCGGGTCTTCTAGTATATATATATATATATATATATATGAAGGCGGTAGTGTTAAACGCCATGCAATTTGCCATGCGCCATGCTAATTTGGACACAGTTCTGACACATTCTGAACCACGGAGAAACGTCCATGCCACTGGCTAGGATTCGAACCTCTAGCCTGTGGTACTAACTGCCAGAGAGCTAGCCAATTAGCCATCAGGCCCACTTCGGCCTACTTTTAATAGGCCTTGATATTCTTAATTTTAGTTTGAGGGTTGAATAAGGAGTTTGAGCCTTCCGAGGCAACGACGTCTGTGTTATTGATGCGTTAATTGTGGTTATTTTGTAATTGTTGTGTCGGTTATTGTGTAATTGTATTTGACTGTGTCGGTATCGTTGTATACACAGTGTTGTAATTAAATATGTTAGTGCTTTTACTGGATTGTTTAATCATTTAGAATACAACAGCCTTTAAATTTTTTAATATTAAATATCACTGTAGATGAGACAACACTGATTACTTTTAAGCAAACTTCAGATAACATAATGTGATTTATGATCTTACAATTTAACAATAATATAACAAATGCATTAATATATAAATAATAAATACTTCACATTTAAAAATACATTAAGGAACCTTCGCAAAGCATTGTTTGAGACAATAATATAATGTTAATGTACTTGGACCTGACCATCGCCTGTGTCTTCTATTGTAGTCATTTTGGATCACACATTCTATTGATACTTGTGTTCAAGTAATTCAAACTACTGCAAAACTTGCAGTAGTTTGCACAAAGAAAGATAGGACAAAGCACAGAGGAAGATAACATAACAATTTGTCTCCTTTTCATTATTATTTACATTAAAAGATTAACAACATCCACGAAAAGGTCTAACCTGTTTCGAGAAGTGGTAAAACACATTCTAAAAAAACGAATTTTTATTAATAACTTCCCCGTAATCACTTTTTTAGGAACGGACAAAACCTCCCTAATTGTTACATTTCGAAGAATCGTGAACACCATTTAACCTGGGGCATGTGCTTTCTTCAAGAACTTTCTCACCCGCTTAGGGCACTGCAAGGCATCCATCACAACCGAGCAACAAAGTTTCAATTTAGATTCCAGTGATGAAGAAAGGAAGGAAGATGAAAAAAAAAAAAAAAATGTTTTTGATTGAAGCCTATGGTTTCTTCCTGTTACAATTTTGTTTTCGAAAAGAAAGAGTTAAAATCTGTTCCAGTTTTTGTTGTACCAGTCCAGGGTAACACGTGTTCCTGCAACCAGAATCGCTCGGAGCACAACGATTGTTTCGATATGCTCATTTTATTAATGATATGTAAAATGTCTTCCTGTCTTGCGATAATAAATTAATTGCAGGGTTGTTTTCAGAACTTCCAATCCGACATTAACACACGAATGATTTGTTTTTGGCCATTAAATAGAATGGATTTTATTGATGCAACGATTCCACACGCAATTAGAGAGTTATTGATGAGTCCTCGCTTAATCAAAACATTATACAAACATAACTAGGTCTCTGGTAATTACTTACGCTATAGGATTCATTCGATTATTAAAGTTTATTAGTTGTCAGATGAGATTAAAAAACACTGATTGCTTGTTTTAATGTTACCAAATATGTATCCGTTATATATATATCTAGAAGATGTGACCTGGCATTGTCCCGCTTTAGTAAATGTAGTGAGTGCATTTTACTTCACTAAATCTTGGTGAAAATATAATATTCATGCAGATTATAAAACTTTGAAAATATCTTCAACATAATAAATAAACATGCCTGCATCTGTATGCAATCAATATAAATGAAAACTATATATAAAAAACGAGATGGCAGAGCTTTATAAAAAAGATCAGCTATGAAACCATTACTGATTTTGATGTGAACTTCATGATTTGATAAGCTAACTTTATTTTATTCCACACCTAAGCCCAATACCCAGGGCTCATATTAATAAAAAGAAATAAATAAAACACCCTTTCAAATACAAAAATACATTTAATTATAATATAGAAAGAAAAAATGTGCTATGGTACTGTGTAGCTTTATATAATTAACATATGTTATGGTATTGTACAACTTTATGTAACTAGCATATGCTATTTTATTTTGTAACTACGCTATGGTATTATGTAACTAACATATGCTTAGCTATAACTTTATATAACAATGCTATAACAAATATATGCTCATTTTATTAATGATATGTAAAATGTCTTCCTGTCTTGCGCTAATAAATTAATTACATGGTTGTTTTCAGAACTTCCAATCCGACATTAACTCACGAATGGTTTGTTTTTGGCCATTAAATGGAATGGATTTTATTGATGCAGTGATTCCACACGCAATTAGAGAGTTATTGATGAGTCCTCGCTTAATCAAAACATTATACAAACATAACTAGGTCTCTGGTAATTACTTACGCAATAGGATTCATTCGATTATTAAAGTTTATTAGTTGTCAGATGAGGTTAAAAAAACGCTGATTACTTAATGCTGTTAATGGGTCTTCAAATATGTTACCAAATATGCCTCCGTTATATATACTACGCAGATGTGATCTGATACTGTCCCGCTTTTGTAAATGTAATGATTGCGTTTTGCTTTAACTAAATCTTGATGAATGAAGATTATAAAACTTTGAAAAGATCTTCAACATAATAAATAGACATACCTGCATCTGCTACCATCAATATAAATGAAATCTGCATGAAATCAATATAAATGAAATCTGCATGCAATCAATATAAATAAAAATATATAAAAGCGAGATAGCACAGCTTTATAAAGATTAGGTTTCATTTGTCGCTCTATGGTCATCTTGTTCGCACGGGGGCTAAACAGACCGGGACGGATCACAGATCGGACCTACAGCTGCTTTATAAAGAGGAACAGCAACGAAACCAGTACTGATTTTGATGCGAACTTTATGATTTTGATGCGAACTTTATGATTTTGATATGTTAATTTTATTTTATTCCACACCTAAGCCCAATACCCAGGGCTCATATTAATAAAAAAAAAATATAAATAAAACACCCTTTCAAATACAAAAATACATTGAATTATAATATAGAAAGAAAAAATGTGCTATGGTATTGTGTAGCTTTATATAATTAACATATGTTATGGTATTGTATAACTTTATGTAAATAGCATATGCTACGTTATTATGTAACTATACTATGGTGTTATGTAACTAGCATCTGTTGTGGTATTATGCAACAATGCTATGAAATTATGTAACTTTATGTAACTAACATATGCTAAGCTATAACTTTATGTAATTAACATATGCTAAGCTATAACTTTATGTAACAATGCTATAACTAATGCTAAACATGCTAATGCTGACACTAATGCATAAGCACATATGCTAATGCTAATGCTAAACATAGCTAGGTCTCTGGCAATTACTTACACAATAAGTTTCATTCGATTAAAGTTTATTAGTTGTCAGATGAGATTAAAAATCCCTGATTACTTAATAATGTTAATGCGTCTCCAAATATGTCTCTGTTATATATACCACGCAGATGTGATCTGACATTGTCCTGCATCAGTAAATGTAGTGAAAGCATTTTATTTAACTAAATCTTGGTGAAAATATAATATGCATGAAGATTTAAAAACTTTTTGAAAAGATATTCAATATAATGAACTATATTTTATGAAAACTATATTTCAAAAAAACGAGATAGCATAGCTTTATAGAAAAGATCAGATATGAAACCATTACTGATTTTGATGTGAACTTCATGATTTGATAGGCTTACTTCATTTTACTCCACATATACCCCCGTACCTAGGCTAATATTAATAAAAATAAATAAATAAAAAACCCTTACAAATACAGAAATACATTGAACTATAATACATAAAGAAAAAATATGTTATGGCATTGTGTAGTTTTATGTAATTAACATGGTTTACTGATTACTTTATAACTAACATATGCTATGGTTATGTAACTTTATGTAACTAACATATGCTATGGCATTATGTAACAATGCTATGGAATTATGTAAAAACATATGCTATGCATTATGTCACAATTCTATGGAATTATGTAACTAATATATACTAAGCTATAACCTTATGTAACAATGCTTCGATTGAATTTTATTAGTTGTCAAATAAGATTAAAAAAACATTGATTACTTAATGCTGCTAATGGCTCTTTAAATATGTTACCAAATATGTCTCCATTATATATACTACGCAGATGTGATTTGATACTGTGCTGATTTAGTAAATATAGTGAGTGCATTTTATTTCACTAAATCTTGGTGAAAATATAATATGCAATAAATATAAATGAAATCTGCATACAATCAATATAAATGAAATCTGCATTCAATAAATATAAATGAAAACTATATTTTAAAAACTAGATAGCATAGCTTTATAAAAAAGATCAGTTATGAACCAGTACTGATTTTGATGTGAAATTTATGATTTGATATGATAACTTTATTTTATTCCACACTTACGCCTAGTACCCAAGTTAATATTAATAAAACTAAACAAATAAAATACCCTTTTAAATACAGAAATGCAGTAATGCATTGAAATATAATACAGAAAGGAAAAATATGCTATGACGTTATGTAACTAACATATGCTGTAACATTATGTAACTAATATATTTTATTATGTAACTTTATGTACTAATATATGCTTTGCTATTAACTATGCTATGGTAGTTTGTAACTTTATGTTGATATATTCTATGGTATTATGTAACTTTATATAACTAACCTATACTATGGTATTATATAACTTTATGTAACTAACATATACTATGGTATTTCGTAACTTCATATAATTAACATATTCTATGGTTTTTATGTAACTATTCTATGTTATTATGTTTATGCAACTGATATATGCTATGATGTTATGTAACTTTATATAACTAACACATGGTACTTTGTAACTATGCTATGGTATTATGTATCTAACACAAACATAAGTGAATAGGAAAAGTATATACAATACAGAAGGAATAAACATTGGTTATAAATAAAATATGAAAGATACAATATGGTCATGTCAATTAATATTTTAAGGGTAGCTGTTTCTTGGTTTGTTCTATAAATGTTATTAAATTGGTGACTTTCCAACTAGTCAATGAATTGTGCATTATATTTTTGGTGCCACTGAATGCAACAAATGTTCAGAGAAGATTGCCGTGATTTGGTAAGAGGACAAGTAGTGGAATGCATAGTTCCATAATGGATTGGTACTCCACTCTTTGCACAGGAGCAGACATTATTCTCTGAAAGGTTTAATCTTTTGGGGTTTATTGGGAATGGATATGGTAACTGCTTGCATAATTAAAGTGGTCATATTAAAAGACAAATAATCCCACTGTATTTCTTTGTGAGAAAAGGGAAAGTTAAAAACCCTTCCCAAAATATACTTTTAAAGGCATACACAAATTAAAACTAAGACAAACACAATAATGAAATTAATAAGCAACTGAAATGAGAGATAGGGGATTCATTAATTAGTTGTTGAGTGCTCATTAGAAGAGTTAAGAAATTGTTTATGAATTACTTCATACAGGACTGCCATCTATCGGCAGTTTTCCTAATCGTGCAGAAACTTTTATAAAACCAGCAATTTTTCCTATTATTAAATACAGTCATTATAATATTTTTTTTTTGCTTACATTTATTGGAAAACCCCAAATTTAATTGGATGAAAAAATCCCAATTGAATATCTTTATTTTCATTGATCACGAATTCTCTAAAATCTTTCCATGAACTTCTTTGAACTTCCTACTCGTAGTTAGATTTCCGTTGTACACACGTGAAAGTTTGAAGATTAAAAGGAAAAGAATATATTTTTCCGGCTTAAAAGCCTCAATTACGAAAATAATTAAAAGATTTAACTTCAGTCACCATCTTGTCCCATTTTAATCTGCAGTGTTATCCAAGTATTTCTCGCAATCATTCCATACAGCGTTGCAAATGTTTTAACAGTAATAAATGACTTTATAATGACGGCGTTGCCAGGGGTATCTGTTGTTCCTGCCTCTAACAGCATTTGCAGTCGTCTTGGTGGTCAATCTGATATGAGCTAATAAGTGTGATTGATGGCGCAAATGATATGGTCGGATTCATACTCACAACTGGCATTTGATATCAAATTGCAGGTGCATAGGTTACTTAATAACCAGCTTGGATCTTTCCCTTTCACTGTAACCCATTTACATTCGTAAAAAAAGAATAAATCGGCCTTTTTTATTCAGTGAGGCCTTATAATATTTAGCCATGTTGTGACCATATTGGTAAGAGATGCATTTTCAAGCTTCTAATTAGATATGTATAGTTGAAAACTCTTTTGTACATATTTCTGTTTATTAATTTATATTCACCTTTAACCATAACTTATTCAATTCCTTCTATTAGCTCACACTCTCCTTATATATATCTTGTTCAAATTATCAATTGTTCATAAAATGCTTTTTATTCATCCACTCAAGTTCAAATGCATTTTTTTTTTTTTGAATTTGTAGTACATGACACTTGATGTTAATACAGTTTTTTCAACTATCAATTCAATAATTAAATTTAATTAATAATTTTTATTTTTTTTTAGATTTAAGTTACATATATCTACCAATAGATGGCGCCAGATAAAGTTAAAAAAATGAATGAAAATTATTTATAAAGGACTTTCTGCAATAGAGTGAAAAAAAAAGTAGGAATTGACTTAATTATTTTTTTTTTATATTGCTTGTTTATTCAATGAGTCCTTATAATATTTAGCCATATTGGAAAGAACGAAATATTCAGGCTTTTAAATAGATGTCAATAGTTGAAAATTCTTTGCGTGTTTTTCTGTTAATTAGTTTATATTTCAACTTTAACCATAACTTATTTTATAAATTTAGTAAAAAAAAAATCTCAAAATTGTACTTCAACATCATTTTTGACAGATTTGTTTCAATAAAAATTTTGTAAATACATAAAATTTTGATAAATGTTTCAGCATATAGTGGTCTGGAGCGATGGGAATTTGAACTTGACAATACTTATGGATATTTTTTCACGTGTGTTGCATCTCATTGTATAATGAGTAGCATTATTTATTAAATACATTTTGAGTATTTAATTTGTGCTTAATTATTAATTATTATCATCACATTAAATATCGTCTTATTGGGAAGGCTTGGAAACAATTTTGATTACATATTTAAAGTGAAATTTTGCAAATTTTCAAGAAATTACTGTTGTTTAACCTAAATATTTTAGACTTTTCTAATTCATTTGATAGTGTTTTTTCCAATCTATCACAAAATAACTATAAAAAATAAAAGCACTCCTCGTAAATTAGTTTCTGAACTGTATTATTTTTCTTTCTTCACGAGTATTACGATCGGTGTTTTTATATTAACGTTGTTTAAAAGGAACAAATCTTACAATATCAAAATGAAACTTACTGAAAACTATCAAAATTCAATAAAACACATTTTTAATTTTAAAAAATTGAGAATAAATGGTTGTTTAATCTTTGGCTTTCAGAGTAGTTTACCATTCTTAGAGGAGGAGACATGGCCAAGTTTTACGTGGTGATCTGATAATTCTTTTTTAATTTGGCTTTTGCAAAATTCATTTAAAATGAGTCCTTTTCTTTGGCACATTGTCATTGCCGTTTTAACTAAAAACCTCAAATTTTCTATGCTATTATCCCTGGGGAATTGAATAGAAGTATACACCATAATTTTCTGCTTATGATTCATATAAACGGTCCAAAAATTTAAAAGAATTCGTATGATCCACGGATGATTCGCACTTGTTCTTTACGAACCCTGGACGAACTCTGCTTTTATACCCATAGCAAAATAATGAAATTCGTTTTTCCATTAACCATCGTTTAATCGCTCTTCCATTAACCATCGTTTAATCGTTTTTTCATTAACCATCGTTTAATCGTTTTTCCATTAACCGTTTAATCGTTCTTCTATTAACCATTAACCATTCATGGTTAATGATTTAATCGTTCTTTCCTTAACCATAATTTAACCGTTCTTCCATTAACCATTCGTGCTTAAACCATTCCACGAATTTGAAATGACAGTATAAACAAATGTGTCCCAAACTTTGTTCTCTCCATACTTGACGAAAAACCTTTCCTATTCATGCTTTTACGCAAATAACTTGTTTTTGTATGATAGTAATGTTCTTAGAAAGCTAGAAAATAAATCAAGAGTTTCTTGATTGTATTGACTGGCATTTATTTTTGAATTTACAAAGGTCTTTTTTTTCAACATCCGATATTGCTGCTAAATAACCAACACAAATATACAACTCAGGCTTTCTCTAAATATTTGTAATTATTATCTATATAACTTCATTCCAGGCCTTAATAATCCACTATCATACACAAACATATGATGTGCTTTCGCAATGTTCCTAATTTTATGAAAGTTCTTCACCTTGTATAATTCACAAGTGTTATGATTCCTTTTTATGCTTAGAAGATTGTTTATTTTTTATTGACACAAAGTTTTGTTAATTTCTGTTGGCAAAAAGTATTTTTAAAAGACGGTTTTATAGACTTTTTTTTTATGAAACTTACTCGGAAAAAAATGTATACATTGCAGTGAATTATTATATTTAGCGTATAATTGACTAATTATATTCGAGAAGTGGATACCATCACATGTTGGAATGGATGGAAACGGAAAGGCAGATCTTCTGGCAAAAAAAAGGCACAAAATAAGTTCCTGTACAGTGTCCTATTCCTCTTGACTCTTTTAGGAAAACTATACGGGACAAAATCTCATATTAGTAAATTATTATCTAACACCAAAGGAAAAGTTGTTGTTGTTATCGTGTTCATGGATTTAAAATATAATAATCAAAGTTAGATCAAGTCAAAAGTCTTCACGATAGCGGCCGCTAGCAATGGCGCCGCTTCACTATAGAGGACTTCTCATAAGTTGGCCTCGATTGGCACCATACCCAATTGCAAAACGTGGGGAGTGAGTGCTGGGCACTCTAGATTGTGCTTAGGTGTTAGGAAAACGTTGGGGCAATTTCTGCAGGGGATGTATTCCCTGGTCTTGTCTGGGACAATCTTCATTCCTCTGTCATGATTAGTTCTGATGTCTGCTAATAACTGATGTAAAAAGTCTGTTGGATATCTGGGATGACTGGAAGAAATTGAGTGGAAAAACTCACAAAGAGGCTGTTGTCAATTTTAAATTAAGAACTGGACACGACTGTCTGGTCGGACATCTGGTCAAAATAGGGATTGTGAACTCTGATATATGTGTTTTAAGTAAGACAGAGAAAATGAACAAGGCCCATCTACTTGTTTGCTCGGGATTGGGCACTAACTTATAACAGAATGATAATTTGTTTACTCTTTACTAGAGGACCAGAGATAACATGTCCTGATCACACGGACTTTTATTTGGGTGCTTCTAGCTTTTTTTAATTTTTATTCTTAGAACATTTAATTTGCTTTTAAGGCGTTTTGTTCATTTTTGGTAAGAATGTCTGGTCTTTTCTCTTTGTAATTTTGATTTATTTATATGTTTTTTTTTTTTTTTTTGTTGTTGTTTCTACGGTAAGTGGCCAAATTTGTATGGATTGCGTTATAATAAAGCCATAGGTAACAGCAATATTCAGGAAATTAATTTTATTGTTTACTTTGATAAAGCATCTGGTGTCTAATATTCCTTGAAGGATACTTTGTATGGGTTGAGTTCCAATAAAACCATAGATAGCAACAATATTCACGAAATTAACATTGTTGTTGTTTACAATGATAAAGTATCTGGTGTCTATTTCTTGGAGAAAGCTTTGCATGAATTGAGTACCAATAAAGATATAGGTAACAACAGCAATATTCAGGAAATAAAGGTTGTTGTTGTTTACAATGACAAAACATCTGAAGTTGAATATTACTTGAAGCATGCTTGATATCGCTGTCTTGTTATTGTAAAATGTTTGCTTCCAAGCCAAAACCTAATAGCACATGCTTGATGAATTTTATGCAAAATATCTAAAAGAATATTTTGATCGGGGTATATTATCCATGAAGGACAGTTTCTAAACTCCTCTTTCTGTTATAGAATTCCATACCTTTACTGATCTTCTTAAATTTTATTAAATATTTGGGGTTTTATTAAAAACTTTTTTTCTTTTCTCAATGCTATTCAGCGACTCTTTTTCAATTCCTTCTATTAGCTCACACTCTCCCTATATATTATATCTTGTTCAAATTTTCAATCGTTCATAAAATACTTTTTATTCATCCACTCAAGTTCAAATACATTGTTTTTTTGAACTTGTAGTGGATGACACTGGATGTTAATACAGTTTTTTTCAAATATTAATTCATGAATTAAATTTAATTAATTAATTATAGTTTTTTTTTAGATTTAGGTTGCATATATCTACCAATAGATGGTGCCAGATAAACTTAAAAAAATGAATGAAAATTATTTATAAAAGACTTTCTGCAATAGAGTGAAAACAAAATAGGAATTGACTTAAATTTTTTTTTTATATTACTTGCTATGAAATTAATTTTTGACTTTATTTCTAACTAAATTGTTCCCTGTTTTTCATAAATGTATTTCTACAAATTTAATGAGCATTTATTTATTTTTGCACATTACTAAATACTATCTTTTGAAATGCTCTACCATTATATCCCTATTTCAGCAGGTCATTGTGAATACATATTCCTCAGAGTTTACAATAAGCTTAATTATATTTATTCTTTGATTTAATTTGATTTCGTCTGTAATTTAACTCTATGTTATTGCACTAGATTTCATTTAATTATTTTTCCATATTTGTTTAGCATTGCTTATGTGCATAATATATAGTTACCATTATAATTCTCAGCATTACATTTCAAGCGTTTTATTAATTTTCTAATTTCAACAAAATTCTTCATCGCCAGTTCCCATTTATCTTCAAATATTTATTTTAAATAAATAAGTTTGATTTAAATTGAGGAAATGGAACACAAAATTTATTTATTTTGCTTCGTTAATACATGTCTTAACTTAAATGCATTTTAAATATACTAATTAGAAAATTTAATATTTAAATAAATTAGTGGTAATAACGACGATTTTTTAAATTAATTTATTTATTTTTGTATTCGATTTTTTAATTATTTTTTTAATTTATATATTGTGATTTATTTTTATTTTTTATTCAATTCCTTCTATTAGCTCACACTCTCCCTATATATATCTTGTTCAAATTTTCAATCGTTCATAAAATACTTTTTGTTCATCCACTCAAGTTCAAATACATTTTTTTTAACTTGTAGTGGATGACACGAGATGTTAATACAGTTTTTTCAAATATTAATTCAGTAATTAAATTTAATTAATTCATTTTAGTTTTTTTTAGATTTAAGTTGCATATATCTACCAATAGATGACGCCAGATAAACTTTAAAAAAATGAATGAAAATTATTTTTGAAGGACTTTTTGCAATATAGTGAAAAAAAATAGGAATTGACTTAAAATTTGTTTTTTATATTACTTGCTTTATTTATATATTTCTTAAAAATTTCACAATCTAAGAATCTTTTAATACATTGGGAACTTCATGTTTATTTATGTATTGACCAAAAATTGTAATATGCTTAGAGAATAACTATAAATTAGTATCTTGAAAATTCCATACTTGAAGAACGAGGCCATCAAATTTTACTTGTGTATTAATTAAGCTTCGAATTTCAGGGTCTAAAGTATTTTATAAAATATCGAATTCCTCATGTTGTATTTATCTATTAATTAAAAATTGTAATAAGTTTGGACGATAACTATAAGTGTATGCCTTGAAAATTTCATACACTAAGAATTTTTTAATACATCGAAGACTTCATATTTCATTATGTATTAAATGAGAAAATTTGTTTGGACGAAAACTATGAATTTACTTCTTCAAAGTTTCATACACTAATAATTACTGAGGACCTTATGTATTAATTAAGCATTGAATTCCACCATAAATTTATATTTTATAACATCAAATACACGTTTTAATCTATTAATTAAGAATTGTAATATGTTTGGAAAATAACTATAATTTTATTTCTTGAAAATTTCATGCACTAAGAATTTTTTCATAAATCAAGTATCTCATATTTTAGTTATATATTAACTAAGAAATGTAATTTTTTGGATGATAACTATGATTTTACTTCTTCAAAATTTCATACACTAAGAATTATTGGGGACCTAATGTATTAAATTTCGAATTCCATCATAAATTGTACATTATAACATCGAATACACGTTTTAATCTAAGAACAGTAATATGCTTGAAAGATAACTATAAGTTTATTTCTTGAAAATTCCATACTCTAAGAATTTTTTCCTACATCGGAACTTCATGTGTTACTTATGTATCGACTAAGACTTGCAATACATTTAGAGAATAACTATGCATTTCTTGAAAATTCCATACTTTAAGAATCACAGAGAACATCAAATTTACTTATGTATTAATTAATCATCGAATTTCATACGCTAAGACATTTTATAAAGCATCGAATTCCTCATGTTGTACCTATCCATTAATTAAAAGTTATAATATGTTTGATAGATAACTATGGTTTATTTCTTGAAAATTTAATACGCTTAGAATTCTTTAATATATCGAAAACTTCGTGTATTACTTATGTATTGACTAAGAGTTGTAATACGTTTCGAGAACAACTATGAATTTCTTGAAAATTCCATACTTTAAGAATCATATAGGACATCAAATTTATTAATATTAATTTATTAATTTATTATTATTATTTATGCCTAAATTAAGCATCGAATTCCACACACTAAGTTATTTTATGAAATTTCAAATTCCTCACAGTGTACTTATATATTAATTAAAAGTTACAATATATTTGTAAGAGAAAAATATTATTTATTGGAAATTTCATTCGATAAGAATATTTTAATGCATCGGGAACTTCATGTGTTATTTATGTATAGACCAAGAGTTGTAATACGTTTAGAGAATAACTATAAATTAATATAGAGTTTTTGCATACCGTATTTTGGACGTTCGTTATTTTTTTCTCCCTAGCACGCATGTTCATAGGAAATTGCGCATGCGTATCTGTAATAATATTTCCTATGAGCATGCGCGCTAGGGAGAAAAAAATAACGGACGTCCAAAATACGGTATGCAAAAACTCTCTAATTTCTTGAAAATTCCCTACCTTAAGAATGAGAGAGCACATCAAATTTTACTTGAAACAAATTTTTGATTTTTTATTTTTCTGATATTTTATGAAACTTCAAATTCCTTATGTTGTACTTATGTATTAATTAAGAGTTATAATATGTTTGAAAAATAACTAGGATTTCACTTCTTTAAAATTTCATACGTTAAGAATTTTTCCATACATCGGGAACTTCTTGTGTTACATATGTATAGAGTAAGAGTTCTAATGCGTATGGAGAAAAACTATGAATTTATTTTTTTTTTTTAATTTCATATTTTGAAATTTTTTTAACTCATCAGAGATCTCATGTTTTAATTATGTATTAATGAAAAGTTGCAATAAGTTTGTAAGAAAACTATGAAATTCATTTCTTGAAAATTCCATGTATTAAGAATTGCTTAATACAAAGGAAACCTTGCGTTTTGCTTATGTAAGTCGCGAATGATTCTTGGGAAAAGGATATGATGAAATAAATGGAAAGAAATAGAAGATATTTCTAATAATTAATTTCAAGAAGACTGGATTTTGATGAGAGATTCTTATAATCACAATCACGTAATGTCCCAATCTACATCATTTTTTCTCATTATAAAACTAATGAACACCATAAATATTTCAATAAATATATTTCAACACATTATGAATACAACATCATTTGAAAACAATAAATAGGATTGCGAAATTTTCTAATTGTATTAAATACAACTGAGCAAAAATTTAAAATCTATAATCCTGTTGTTGTTGTTGCTTATCCAATTGATTTAGTATCCTAAACCAAATCCAGTAGATCATGCTGCATCAATAGATCGTAAACGGTCCTCATCCTCTTTCAACAGTTGCCTCACAGAGGCACCAATGCAATCGATGAGATGAGAGGGAGACGTGATGGCCGAACAATGACAAAGGGTATATGTCTTCTCGTCTCCATTGAAGGTCAAACTCTTAATGTGGCCAGTGCTTAGTCTAGCTAAAGCCGTTTGAGCAGATCTAGGACAGAAGCACTGCAAGGACATACCAGGATATTTAGCGGCGTACCATGCATGAATTGGTGGCGACCTCCCAGCGGTATTTACTCTGGCTAAACTCATGGAATGAGCCTCTGAAGCTAACAGATTGGAAGAAGAAGCTTCGGGAAGTTACTATAATCCTTAATATTATGATATATTAAGGCACAGTTAATTCTATCCTTAATATTAAATCATAATTATATTTATTTTAATTTAATTATTAAAAACGCATTAGCGCATTCAATAAATAGCAGGTACTCTTATACTACTGTGCTCAAAAAGTAAGAACAATTTTTTTTTCAAAAACTCTTTATTTATTCTTCCAAATTTATTTCATCGCCTTCAAAGTAATCCCCTCCGGACACAATGCACTTATGCTAACGCTTTTTCCAGTCCTTAATGCATGCTAAAAAATCATCGACAGGATGGCCTTCAAAGTGCGCGGCGACTCACGTTGAATCTCTTCAATAGACTCAAAACGGTGTCACCGGAGTGGTCTTTTGAGTTTAGGGATTAGCCAGAAGTTTCACGGTGTGAATACGGTGAGTGTGGAACGATAGGGGTTTCATTTTTGGCGAAAAAATCACGAAGAATCAATGCTGTGAGGGCTGGCGCATTCAGTGTTTTCTGTACCAATCGAGATTTGACGCGCTTGAGGCTCAAAATGGAATTGAACGATCCTTTTGAAACTCCAACATCATCAGCAAGGTCTCTAATTGTAAACCGATGTCTGCAAGCACCAAATCTTTAATTTTTTTTGGCATGAGATTTTTCGGTTGAGATTGATGGTCGACCAGAGGGCTCTTCGTCTTCAATGCGTTCTCTGCCTTCTTTGAACTGTTTATACCACTTCTAAATATTTCTTTCCGATATAGGAATGTTCACCGAATGCCTTCTGCAACATTCTATACGTTTCAGCAAACAAAATTGAATGCAAGTTCTTTGCTCAAATAATTCAGAAATTTCAAAAATTGCCGGAATCAGTTTTAGCGTCTCACAAAGCCAATCTAAAACAGAAGACGATTTGGGAATGAATAAAAATTATTATCATCATCATCAATGGCGCAACAGCCCCATGGTGGGCCAAGGCCGTCTGCCTGCTGGCAGATTTTGAGACCAGAGATGTTTTCTTTTTTACGGGGTAGAATTCTCAGCCCTATGTCCAACCCTCGTCAGCCATATTAGATAGGGACCTACGGTTTAAAGTGGAATCTACGGTTTACGGACCTACGGTTTAAAGAACCACTGCAAGTACACATGACACAGCTGGGACTCGAACCCGAAGCCTGTGGAACCGAGCGCCAGAGCGCTAGTCACTCGGCTAATCAGTCCCCAAAATTTATTATAATAAAATATAAATTAATTTATTATAAGACAAATTAATCATACAGAAACATTAAATTTGTTAAAATATAATTTAAAAAAAATATATATTAACAAACTACTAGAGAATATTTGTACTATTTGAAAATTTCATACTTTGTAGTCCATTTTTTAAAAACAAATAAATTAATTCATAAATCGTCAAATGGAAAAAGATGGCGATAAAAGTAACAATAGAATAAATACGCAAATAAATCAAAAGTAAAATAAAAACATAAAAAAAAAAATTTGTAAGAAAAAAATTTAAGAGAAAATTGCAGCTTTTGACCACTGTTATTGATAGATATGTGAGATCGGTTACGCCACTTTGCATTTTTAGACACATACATAATTATCTATTTCAAAAATAATAATAAAAAGAAATTGAAGAAAAAACAAACCCAATTTTCAAAACAGTTAAAACATTCCATGACAACCAGACAGAAATCATTCGAATAGTGGAAAAAAGAAAAAAATCGAATAGTTTTGAAAAATAAAATTTATATAATACATCGATGGAAAAAAAAAATATACAACTGCAAACGATAAATAAGTGATGCCAATTCCTGGCACGATAATATTTTAAAATTAAAAAATGGTTTGTCTAACAATAACAAAAAAATAAATTAAAAGCTGATTTATGAAAAATATCAACATAGTTTTTTTAAAAAAAAAAAAACTGCAAACGATAAATAACCGATCCGATTTCTTCCGTACGGTGATAGGAAAAGCCGCGGACATTGAGAGTGTAATTTCGAAGAAAATGCCCCAGGCTGCCAAATCGAATGTTATTGCCCCCTTCCGTGCCTTTCTTCGAGAAGAAGAAGATCAAAAAACAGTTTTTATTCCACGTTGGTGACTACCTGCAGAACAGGTTTGAGATATTTGGACGCCAGAGTGATTCTGCTAAATCTTCAAAAAAGGTTCCTGCACTTTCTTTTATTACTTGTCCATAAAGGAAAAATGAATTATGGCGCAGCCGTAACATTATTTTTTTTTTATTTCTTTCAGAATCTTAGCAGCGTCTGTTTATTTGTGTTTATTTTATTTTGTGTGTAAAGGACTATCAAACGGGTTTTTAAGTTATTTTTGAAATTGTATTGAGTAATACATAGCATGATCAAAATATTCATTAAAAAATTGTTAGTAATATAAAATATTCCTATTTTTTATATTTTAAATGATGTCCCAACCGTACTTTGCCAGAAATTTTAGAATATGTTTTTAATTATTGAAATGCAGAATTACTGAATTGATTTTTATTGATGAGAAGCATATGTAATCAAAAAATGATTTAAAAACTATCAAAACTAATTAAAATTCAAAGGCTATTAAACAAGTTCATGTCATTTTTATGTTAAAGACAGTACATGATCTTTGAACATTTTACTTTAAAAATTTTCTAAATTCAGATTTTTTTAAAATAAATTGTTCATTTTCCTGAAGTTCTCCGAAAATAACAAAATGTCAGATAAAATGTATATTTCCTAAATATGTAGTTAAAGGACTTATTTTCTGACATTTTTCTGGCACTTTTCTGGCATTGTGCTTGACATTTGTGAAATTTTCCATGAAAATATTCATTAGTGTTTGAGTTACGCTTGACTTTGTGAGACGCTCAAACTGATTCCAGCGGTTTTTGAAATGTCTGAATTCATTGAGCAAAGAACTTGCATTCAATTTTTTTGCGGAAACGTATAAAATGTTGTAGAAGACATTCGTTGAGCATTCCTATATCGGAAAGAAATGTTTAAAAGTGGTATAAATAGTTCAAAAAAGACAGAGAACGCGTTGAAGATGAAGAGCCCTCTGGTCGACCCTCAACCTCAACCGACGAAGCTCACGTCCAAAAAATTAAAGGATTTGGTGGTTGCAAACCGTCGATTTACAATTAGAGACCGTGGTGATGATGTTGGAATTTCAAAAGGATCGGTCAATTCCATTTTGGGCCTCAAACGCGTCAAATCTCGATTGGTACCGAAAACACTGAATGCGCCAGCTCGCACTGCATTGATTCTTCGTGACTTTTTCACCAAAAATGATAGCCATATCGTTCCAAAACCATCGTATTCACACCGTGCGACTTTTGGTTATTCCCTAAACTCAAAAGACCACTCCGATGGCACCCGATTTGAGACGATTGAAGAGATTCAACTTGAATCGCCGCGCGCTTTGAAGGCCATCCCTGCCGATGACTTTTCAGCATGCATGGAGGATTGGAAAAAGTTGGCATAAGTGCATTGTGTCCGGAGGGGATTACTTTGAGAGCGATGAAATACATTTGAAAGAATAAATAAAGAGTTTTTTAAAAAAAAATAATTGGTCTTATTTTTTGGGGACAGTAGTATTCACTTCTACCTTAATATAATAATTATAATCTTAATATTCAAAAAATTTCCTGCGTATACCTTAATGTAGTATAATTTCCTATGTGTTCCTTAATACAATAATTTTCTGTGTATTTGTTAATGTAATAATTTTCTATGTATTCCTTAATATAGTAATTTCCTATGTATTCTTTAAGATAAGACAGTTAAAGGACTTATTTCCTAATATTTTTTTAAAATATCAATTTCCTTTTTTTGAATTTAATATTATAAGGCCTACGTGAAACCGGGGCAGGATATTTACTTCTGCCTCAATGTTATAATTCTAATCTTAATATTCATAATAATTTCCTATGTATTCCTTAATATAATAATTTCATATGTATTCCTTAATATAATAATTTCCTTTGTATTCCTTAATATAATAATTTCCTATGTATTCCTTACGGTAAGACAGCTAAAGGACTTATTTTCTGATATTTTTAGCAAATATTAAATTTTGTTTTTTGATTTTAATATTGGAGTTCTTCCGTGAAACCAGAGTATGATATTCACTTCCTCAATATAATAACTCTAATCTTAATAAAATCATGTTCTACAGTATTTTCAGCATCAAATGCGTCTTAAAAATTGTTTTTTATATGTCGAGCATTATATAAATGTGGAATCTAGCACAATTCTCTTACTCTTTGTTTAGCTGTCAATTTATTTCGATCCATATTCACTTTTATTTGACAGGCTCACAATTCTGAGGGAAAAAAACCCCAATACTTTATCTTTTATACAAATAGTAATATCTTTTACAGAAATGCATACAAACAAACAATGACATAAAATATATTTGTCTGCGTTCTTCAAGAAGGAATTAATAAATTATTTAATTCAATTTTATTGTTTTTTTTTTATTGTTTTTTTATAACTACAGTATTTCAGCTAGCCAGAAAAAAAATTAATAAGACAATATACATACAAAATTAAACAGGAATTTTTTACTGAAATACAGGAACTTTTGTAAATTGTTTTTTACAATATAAGACATTGGCAGCACACATAAATTCGGACAGTATTTATTATACGATTTAGATTTACATTAAAAAAATGGTAACGTTTGATGTCCAAATTAAACTTTCTACAATGAAAAAAAAAAAGGAAAATTACGAAATTATAATGTACGCAATGTTATTTATTTAGATAAGAGAAAGACTCAAAGAGACAGTCATAGATACGATTACATAAACCCCACTTTACACACCTTCTCGAAGTTTCCTAGTCCTGAATTTATCCTATTCATTGCAACAACCGAAATAAAATGACTATGCTATAGTGACTCTTTGATTGGCTCCATACTGTAGCTCAATAAGCCAATCATTTGCAGTGGGTTTTTTTTTCACTGGAAATTTGCATGCAGTAAACGGTAGGCCTTGTAAAGTGACTCTTTGATTGGCTTCCTACTGCACCTCAATAAGCCAATCAACTGCAGTTGTCAATGCTGGGTTTTTTTTCTCTGGAAATTTGCATGCAGTATATACTAACGGTGTTTTCTAGATATACTCTTGATGAATATTATTATCATTTACAAATTATTTTTATAATAAATATCTATGGCACCGTGTTTATCCAGTCACCTGCAGCAACGATTCTAGTGACGGGATATTCCACGGAATTTACAGGTCTCTCAATAAAGATTCCATATCATCGATATCACCATAAAACGATCATCATTTGTTGCATTTGTTATTAAGTTACTTCCTTCCGACACGTAATGTAACTATAGGTTTCATAGTAAATATAGTTTGTCTGATGATATGAGTAGTATAGGTTGTTATCTGCTGGGCTATTTGTCAAAAACATGTCATTTTTTGGACTACATCGCGTTTGTTTCTGAAATTGCAATTGAAACATTTTTGCCAACATCGCGTTTGTTGTGATCGAAGCGACTGCTGCTCACATCGCATGTGTTTCTCATATCGTATTTGAAGCGATAGATTCTCACACCAAAATAAATATGTCGACTGCGTTTTACTTTTAACACATCTTATTTTCTGGACTACATCGCGTTTGTTTCTGCAAATACAGTTGAAGAAAGTGACATGTTTGTTGCCCACATCGCGTTTCTTGCGATCGAAGCGACTGCTGCTCACATCGCATATGTTTCTCTCATCGTATTTGAAGCGCCGGATTCACACACCGAAATAAATGTGTCGACCGCGTTTAGTATCTCTCGCTAACTATTGGTATAAGAAATACCTCCGTTGAAGATATGCCGCTAATATCGTCGTTGTAGCGTACATGATAATTCCATAATAAATATTGTAGTCTGCAGGTTGGGCAACCAAATTGTAACTGGGTGTGGTTGAGTTGAGATATTTGAGGCACAGGTTGGAGAATTCATAGCTTTATTGAGATACGCCCAAACACCACACACATACAGTTAGAGACATGCAATATTTAACATATTTAAAAGTATATAATTATAGATTCGGGGAAGAATTCCACTTCTTGCCGAAAACCCGATATTCAGGTACGCGGGGGATGCGTGACATATACTTCCTCTCCGAATGAGATTCTGTAGGCCAACTGACCATTTCTCTTAAACACCACAGGGGGCACTCTCGCCAATGTGTAGGAGGATTTGGTTTGGTTTTTCGCTCTACGGTCATTTTGTGCACACTTTGGGCAGATTAGACCAGGATCTACAGTTTAACGTGGATTCTGTACCAATAACAGATATTGCCATGCCATCTCCAGGAATCGAACATGAAGAGTGTGGTATCAAGGGCAAGAGCTCTAGCGAACTGGCTATCACGCCGCATGTGTAGGAGGAACCATGGTTACAATATGATTTACTTAAATACACTCATGTCCATAAATTAAGGATAATTCAGAATCACACAGAAATTGAATTCTAAAATAAAAATTTCACCTGTAGAATTATCACACACATCTTGAAGAAGAATATGCAAATTACAGGAAACCACCAGATGGCGCGGATAGTACGTCACAATGACGAGAGTGTAAGACATAGGTATATAAGGAATGTGGAAAAGAAGTAAAATTGTTCGCAAGCGCTTTAAAGCCTTTCAGTGCAATAACCGCATAGTTATGGCACAAAGGAAGCATTCGGATGATTTTTTACCTGGTAGAATTATCGGACGACTGGAATGTGGACGTACCCAGCTGGAAGTATCCGAGGAACTTGGAATCGCCCAGAGTGTCATCTACAGGCTTTGGCAACGATTCCAAGATGATGGCAATGGGAGTAGATGTTACAGCACAGGTCGCCCCCGAGTTACAACGCCGAATGAGGACCGGTATTTAGCAGTTACTGCCAAAAGGAACAGACGGAGCACAGCATCAGACCTGTCTCGTCAGCTCTCTTCAGCTACCGGTACGACAGTTTCAAGGCAAACCGTGTATAGACGCTTAGGGCACATTGGTCTATATGCTCGTAGGCCTGTCAGATGTGTTCTACTTACCGCAACTCACTGTCACCTGCGATTAACCTGGAGTAGAGAGCATGCATTGTGGACACCGCAACAGTGGTCTGGTGTGATGTTTTCCGACGAGTCCAGGTTTAGTTTGCAGTCTGATTCTCGCCGGACTTTCATATGGAGAGCGCCAGGTACCCGTTACCACCAAAAGAACACAATTGAACGACACCGTT
The DNA here is from genome assembly GCA_021605075.1 of Caerostris darwini. NCBI lineage: Eukaryota > Metazoa > Arthropoda > Arachnida > Araneae > Araneidae > Caerostris > Caerostris darwini. The sequence goes on along the minus strand of BPLQ01007946.1, from coordinate 358,001 downwards.
ACGGTGGTGCAGGATGGCTCGTTTGGGAAGGAATTATTCTTGGTTCCAGAACTGACCTGCATGTTCAGAGTGTAACGATGACAGGCCACATCTATCGGGATGTCATTCTGGAACAACATGTATTTGTTTCGGGGCGCCATGGGTGCTGAATTTCTGTTTATGGATGACAACGCCCGTCCTCACCGTGTAAACATTGTAGACGAATGAATTAAATTGGAGGATATCACCCATATGGATTGGCCAGCATACTCACCGGACTTGAATCCAATAGAGCATGTGTGGGATATTCTTGGCCGATGAATTGCAGCTCGTCAACCCCCTCCCACCTGTCAACCGGAACTTCGGAGGGCATTGCTTGATGAGTAGTGTAATATTTTTGCTCTTTACCTTTTGTTTAATAAATAGACTTTACAAATAAGTCAAATTTGTTTTGCTTCTGTCTCTTTCTTTGCCTGAACTTCATTATCCTTAATTTATGGACATGAGTGTATATGCTTTAAAATGCTGACTATGTTTTTAACTTTATTTTTAAAAAAATTCAAGTTTTTATAAATTTAAAATTACAATCAATCTCCAAGTATCGTTTAATCAAAACTATTTTTTAATGCTAACAAAATTCCCATTTTATAAACTAATATTAAAAAAATCATTTCCTTTAAAACTTTATTTTTCAAAAAGATGTTGTATTTAATCTCAACTAATGAACCATAAATTGGTCCAGATTAAATCACATTAGCAACTATCACATCAACATCAATCGAATTAATTCCTCAAACCAATTTCCTGAAAGATATCTGTTCTAGAAACATATAAAACCTTATCAAAAGCATATATTTTGAAATTTATTTTGTACTCTATAGTGAATGGCCACTTTTATATCATTTGATAATACAAATGCTCTTTTCTGTATCGTATGCCATTTTGCTTTAATTGTTGCCAGGTTTGTAAAAACCCTATTATTCCAGGATTAAAATACGTAAATAGCTTTTAAATCATAAATAGCTTTTTTTTTTTTTTTTTTGAATTAGTATATTAAATATATTCTTTTATAATTATTAATTATGTAAATTACATTAAAATGCCTCTTAAATATGTAAGAATCTTTTTTTTTAACTAGTTAGTCGAAACTTTTGTTTTGAAAACTTAACTAATCAGTATTCTTCAAAAAAAGAATTTGAAACGATGTTGTTGCTTTAAAAAAATTTTTAAATTAAAAAATATTGGATTACATTGAAAAATTAATCAAAAATATAGATTTTTTTTCTCTTTTGTACGTATTTAGAAGTAAGGAAAAAAAATACATAAATCCTATTCTAAACCAGTGGCGTAACAATAGAGTAGCAAGACGGGCAAATTACCACAGGCATAGAGGTTATGAGTACTGGAAAAGTCTTCATTTATTATTACAAAATAAAGTAAAATTTATTAATTTTGTATTTAATAAATTTAATTTGCTGAAGTGATATATTAAAAAAATGTCTATCAAGATTTTCAACCTATTCATTTGTATGAAAAATATATCATATCTGGTAGTAATAGAAATAGTTACTCAGTTACTCACGGGTAATCCCGATGCTAAGGACTTCTCCGATTTCTGGTTCGTGAAGAAATACTTACAAAATAAAATATGGGAACTCTCGCTGCCAAACATGTGCCACTGGAACATTTTTTTAAATTCACTTGTTAGGAATTCTCCTGATTCTTGAATAGGTATTTACAAAATTAAAAATGTGAATTCCCGCTGCTACCCATGTACCACTTTATCATTTTTTAAATTTACTTGTTAGAGAATCGCCCTTATTCTTGTTTAGGTACTTACAAGATTAAGGATGGGAATCCTCGCTGTCGAGTCAGAAACTTTCAGAAAGCGGAGAAGTCCCTTGTTTCGCGGATTCTCGATGCACCACTATTATTTTACTTTTTGTTTCATCAGATCGGCGATCAGTCGTAAAGTTAATTAGCTGATTGTTGTTCTAATGCAGATGGCAATACAGAAGCAGTTGCCATAAGCAAGGGCTGTACCACTGTTACTCATTTAGCTCTACCCCGTAGGCACGATAAACTATGGACGCGGAGTAACAATACACCCGCAACACTCTGGAAATAGTGATAAAACCGGTAATTTTAATTCAATATCTTCTTTAAATTAAAAGTTCATAGTATCAACCAAAAATAATGCTTATTTTAGGTAGCACTTTATTGAAAAGAAAATGCATTGATGACATTTTTGCATTGAGGCCCCCCCCATTCGAAAAATTTGCCATGGGCCTCAGATGGTGTAGTTACGTCTTTCTAAACTTTCTTCAAATTATCATAATTCAAAAGTAGCTGTTCATTTCATTTTTTTTTTTTTATTGTTATTATAATTGTTTGAAGAGATAATATGCAAAATTAGTCACGTTCCATTTTTTTCATGGAAAGTAAATTGTAATCGAATTTCTTATTTAAGAATCAGTTGCGATATACCAGCTGAATTGTAAAGTTTTTCAAATTAATTTATTGAGTACAAAGATATGTAAACAGAATACAAGAAATGACATAATTAATACTTCGTAAAAGAAAGTTGAATCCATAATATATGTTAATTTTAAGTTGTTGCTTTTGTGTTTGCTCGCAAGAGTTAACATCATGATATGCCTACAAGAACAAACTTAAGAACATTGTGCAAGCAAGAAATAATACTATATCTTCACTAATTCTAATTATTCCACGTTTTATACAAATTAGCAATTGCATTTAACAACTACGAACATATTATTCACACTGTGATAGATTATTCAAAGTGACTGTTGTATATGTTAAAATATTCATGACTTGCAAGATATCTATCTTCCTATTCTTGTTTTGTAAAATTCACTAACGAAAAATATTACTTCTGTCTTGAAAAGTGGATTACAAAGATGCACAAGATCCATCGCTGTTCTAATTAATTCTTCTGAATAGCAAATTTGCTTATTGCGTACTTTGCGCATCAGTTAGTTATTAGCATATCAGTTGGGTATTAGGTTGTTAGTTTATCATATAAAGAATGTACAGTTTTGTGAATACAAAAAAACTAATAATATTCGATAAAAGACAATTGGGAATAAAATATTTATTGAATGGGTATTTATTTTTCCTGTTTCGCATAAAGAATTTATAATAAGAAAATTTCCTTGAATACTTCATACTTATTCTATGACTTAAAAGGGAGTCATATTTATATTACATACTCATACTGCAGGTATATTAGTGCTCCTAATACCATAATCTCCGTATTCATATTACAATAATCTTCATACTCGTATTGCAGGTATATTTGTGCTCCTAATACCATAATATTCATACTCATATCGCAGGTATATTTGTGCTCATAATACCGTAATCTCCATACTCATATTATAATAATCTTCATACTCATATTACAATAGACTTCCTGCTCGTATTACAATAATCTTCATACTCATACTGCAATAATCTTCATATTCATTCTCTATAATGGGCAATATCTTTGTGCTCGTATTGCAAATATTTCCTATTCATCTATCTTTATACACAGAATATGACCGTCTTTGTGCTGTTGCAACTATCTTCATACTCCTATTAAAATATTATTCACTAGCAAGCAAGAAAAAATCGAAATTTTGTATTTGATAAAAAGAAAATTTGATAAAAAAAAATTGATAAAAAAAATGATAAAATTTTTTTTTTTTTTTTTTAAATGAATAAAAAAAATTTTTTTGCATAAAAACTAAACAACACATACCCTAAAAATTGTTCCTAAAAAAACAACTTATAAGACATGTTTTGTATTTTTAATTATAAATAATACAATGATAATGAAAATCCTAATTAATGTATTTTTACATGTAATTTTATCATCATCAATGCGCTATCATCATCAGTGGCGCAACAGCCTCATAGTGGGCTAAGGCCGTGTCTGCCTGCTGGAAATACGAGACAAAAGATTTTTTTTTTTTTTTTTTTTTTTTTTTTTTTTTTTTTTTGCGTGTTACTCCTACGCCCAACGCTCTACAGTCATATTAGACATTAGACTGGGAGCGTGGCAGCGCCGGATCTCGAATTCGAAATCTGAGGCACCAAGCGCCAGAGTTTCAATACGTTAGCTTCCATTAATTTTTGCTGTAGAAAAAAAAATTAATTTAAAAATAATGATAAACAATAATTGATGCGAAATAACTACAATAAAAAATATTTTTTATTTAATCTGAAATTTGTTTTTATCAATCTTGTTATTTTGAGCAGATTTAGTTTTGCATATTAAATTTTCTGTTGAGAACAATTATCAACCAGATAGAATAAAAGCAAATTTTCAAGATGAAACTCAATTATTTTGAATAAAACAACATTAACTCTGATTTAATAATGATTTAATTTACAAACTGAGATTAAATTTTTTAATTCAACTACAAAACATAGTCTATATTAAAACTTTTTCACACTTGAAAAATGGACTACAAAAATGTAGGAGAATCCACCCCTGGTCTATTTCTCCGAAAAACAAAACCTCTTCTATTTCCTGCAAAAGAGATTAAAAGTTTATATGATTATTATGCAGAAAATAACAAAAAAACTACAAAACACCGAAAAACTACATATAACTACAAAATACTGAAAAGTGGACTGCAATAATAACAAAAAAATACGCAATACAGAAAAACTACAGATAACTACAAAATACAGAAAAGTGTATTACAAAAATGTAGGAGATCCACCACTGGTCTATTTCCCTGAAGAACAATCTTCTGTTTCCTGCAAAATAATTTAAAAGTTCATAGAATTATTATGCAGAAAATAACAAAAAAGTGGATTACAATAATAACAAAAAAAAACTACAGATAACTACAAAATACAGAAAACTACAGATAACTACAAAATACAGATAAACTATAGATAACAACAAAATACAGCATAGTGGACTACAAGAATGTGAGGAGAATCCACCACTGGTCCATTTCTCCGAAGAACAAAACCTCTTCTATTTCCTGCAAAATAATTTAAAACTTCATAGAATTATTATGCAGAAAATAACAAAAAAGTGGATTATAATAATAACAACAAAAAAAACTACAGAAAACTACAAAATACAGAAAACTACAGATAACTACAAAATACAGATAAACTATAGATAACAACAAAATACAGAATAGTGGACTACAAGAATGTGAGGAGAATCCACCACTGGTCCATTTCTCCGAAGAACAAAACCTCTTCTATTTCCTGCAAAATAATTTAAAACTTCATAGAATTATTATGCAGAAAATAACAAAAAAGTGGATTATAATAATAACAACAAAAAAAACTACAGAAAACTACAAAATACAGAAAACTACAGATAACTACAAAATACAGATAAACTATAGATAACAACAAAATACAGAATAGTGGACTACAAGAATGTGAGGAGAATCCACCACTGGTCCATTTCTCCGAAGAACAAAACCTCTTCTATTTCCTATAAAATAATTTAAAACTTCATAGAATTATTATGCAGAAAATAACAAAAAAGTGGATTATAATAATAACAAAAAAAAACTACAGAAAACTACAAAATACAGAAAACTACGGATAACTACAAAATACAGATAAACTATAGATAACAACAAAATACAGCATATTGGACTACAAGAATGTGAGGAGAATCCCCCACTGGTCCATTTCTCCGAAGAACAAAACCTCTTCTATTTCCTGCAAAATAATTTAAAAGTTCATAGAATTATTATGCAGAAAATAACAAAAAAATTATAATAATAACAAAAAAAACTACAGAAAACAACAAAATACAGAAAACTACAGATAACTACAAAATACAAAAACTACAGATAACAACAAAATACAGAAAAGTGTACTACAAGAATGTAGGAGATCCACCACTGGTCTATTTCTCTGAAGAACAAAACCTCTTCTATTTCCAGCAAAATAATTTAAAACTTCATAGAATTATTTTGCAGAAAATAACAAAAAAGTGGATTATAATAATAACAAAAAAAACTACAGAAAACTACAAAATACAGAAAACTACAGATAACTACAAAATACAGAAAACTATAGATAACTTCAAAATACAGGAAAATATATTACAAGAATGTGAGGAGAATCCACCACTGGTCTATTTCTCAGAAGGACAAACCATCTTCCCGAGTGAACCACCTTGCAGAAAACAGCATCGTTTCGTGGCTCATTAGCGAGGGTCCGTTCACCCGGTGTGAGAAGGAGGGCTTTTAATTGCAGAAGATGACGGCCACGGTCTGGTGGAAGCAGACATTGTGTTCCATCAGTGTTGCAGCGGAAGCGTACTCTGTAAGCAGCCACTCCATCCATGTCTTCCTCAACGGAATGGGTCTCTTGGAAAATTCCACTGATACTTTGAATTTATCAGATTACTATTTACCCATGAAATTCTGGGTATTATGTTATAACGGGGTTTTCGTGTCCTTCGTGTCCTTGATCAGTATTTTGTTTCCTTGAACACTTTCAACTTTTCTTATTGGTTTATTTGTTTTTTAAATTTCATTCACCAGTTATTCTTATTGGTTTGTTTGTTTTTTAAATCGCATTCACCAGCTATTCTTATTGGTTAATTTCTTTTTAAAGTTCATTCATCAGCTATTCTTATTGGATTATTTCTTTTGAATTTCATTCACCAGCTGTTCTAGTTCATTTGTTTGTTTTTTAAATCTCATTCACCAGCTAATCTAATTGGTTTGTTTGTTTATTAAATTTTATTCACCAGCTATTTTTATTAGTCACTTTTTTTTTTTAATTTCATTCACCTGTCGTTATTGGTTAATTTTTTTTTAATTTCATTCACCAGCTATTCTTACCAGATTATATTTTTTTTAATTTAATTCACGAGCTTCTCTTACTGGTTTATTTAAAAAAAATTTCACGAGCTAATAATTATATAATTAAATAATGTAAAACTGTTCTCAAAGATCGTCTGGTGAAAGCAAAGACAATTTTATTTTAAACTGAAAAAGAGTTTTTTCAAGAAAAGAAAATCATTTGGAATTCCTTAGCAGTTTTTTTTTAAGATTGCTGTTATGCTTTTCGTTCTTACATTAAATTCTGTTGTTGTTTCTTATCCCAGTTGGTAGGCAACAACATCCAGACCAAGTCCAAGAACCCATGTGGCCTCATGAATGTAGGGAATGGTGGAAGGGAAGCTTCTGTTGTGATGGAGTACCATCGGTAGAAGTGTGACTTGGCTTCGTGACGCTGAAGAAAGAAGGCAGTGCCTTCCGGGAGGACTTTTAGGGGAAACTACTTCGTATTTGTGTTTCGTATGAGAAAAAACTCTGAAAGCTCCCATCAGGTAGTCTGATGAACGAGGCAAGATGCTGAACATTACAAACGTCATCGAGTCACTTCAGTTTTTTGAAGCAGTGTCTACAACAAAGCAGCCAGTAGATTGAATCTCCACTCGCCTCGGCCGAATAATCGCAGTTCTTTTCAGCGACATCATCAAATTCTCTTTTCTTTTTTTTACTTATGACTTGATTTGTTAAAAAAAAATTAATTTCGTTTTTCCTCGAAAAAAAAAATCTAGCTTTATTTCAACCTCTTTTCTTAAATTCAACCTATTTCCTGAAAAATAATTCTATAAACATTTAATGAAAGATGCTAATCTGTTGGAGCAAGATCGGGAGAATAAACGGAGGAATGCATAACTTCCCAACCAAATTCTTCTAAGAAATTTCTTGGTCACTCTCTGTGTGATGTCTGGCAATGTCATACTGTAGGATCACTTATTTTTTGTCTTTTAATGAAGCCTGCAAAAATACTTTGAAGAGTCCTAGTCGCTTACAGTAAACTTCAACGGTTATTGTCAACAATAAACTTCAACAAATTATCTCCTTAATCAACAAATTATCACGATGAACAATTCCTTTTATATTCCACCCTTCACTGAAAAGTATCAACTTGGAATGCCGATCCCTTCGAGGCAGTTAGAACGACCTTGAATGACGAGCCATTGTCTTAACATTATTATAGAACATCAACTGAATTAGAAGTTGAATCCATGTTATCATGTCATATAATTATCATACAAAAAAACTGGGCAGAATTTTGATTAAAACCTGATACAAGCAGCACTCATATCAGAAGGATCCCAATTTATGAGTTTTCCATCTTTCTCATTGGAATTAATTAATGTCATAAAGTCATATGTTTTGAAAAATATACCGGTGCTTTAAACAAAGAAAAAAACTTTGTATCCCATTGATTCCTAAAACACTATTTCTTTTTAATGTGATTTATGATTTGAGAAAGTTTTCTTATAATAAGCTTTCCAATAAGGATTCTCCTTGCAGCATGCTGAAGATTATGGTGTTCCTACGATTTTTTTTCTCCCTACAATGTTTCTTATATTTTTCACTATCTCACTGTTCAAGGAATACAAAAAAACTGCTTCAATGGAACTAATAATTTTAAAAACTTTGAACAAACAGTCTTGAGTATTCTATATCTTTTCCAAGCGGAATTAATTTTCATATATCTAGAAACATTTTTCTTTTGTGGTTTAAATGTGAAAGAATTATCGCATATCTTGAATTCCTACCACACAGTTTCTGTTTAATATTTTTAGAGATTTAAAGAACTTCATCTACAATACCTATAACATTTTTTTCATTCTAATACAGTTGAAGAAATTAAGGAAAAAAAAATTCTGTAAATCACATAACATACAAAAAGTTCTGAGCAAGCAGTTCATTGTATTCTTCATCTTTCTCATTGAAATTAATTCAATTTCATATATCTTGAGACTTTATTGATGGTACTAATATTCCAAATTACTCGTATAACCTGCATTACCATTAGCTTCTCACTAACACGTTTAGAGATTTAAAGAATACCTACAATACCGGATTCTTGCTATAGAATTCTAGTAAATGAAGAGAATATAGCTGTAAAGATGGTAACACACAAAATATTTGGAACCAGCAGTCTCCCTGTATTTTTCAGGTTCCTCTACGAAATTGTTTCATTTTCATATGTCTTGAAAAATTTATTGTCACGTTTAGAGATTAGAAGAAACTTCACTACAATACCGCGTCCCTACAACAGAGCTCTAATAAATGAGGAAAATATTGCTGTAAAGCAAGTAATACACAAAAAGTTTGATCCAGTACTCCACTGTACTTTTCATCTTCTTCAACGAAATTGATTCATTTTCATATATCTTGAAACATTTGTTGGCACGTTTAGAGATTTGAAGAAATTTCACCTACATTACAGTTTTCCTACAACAGAGTGCTATTAATGAAAATATTCCTGTAAAGCAGGTAATACTGAAAAAGTTTGATGCCAATAGACCACCGTACTTTTCATCTTTGTCAACGAAATCGAATCATTTTCATATACCTTGGTACATTTATTGGCGATTTAAATATACAAGAAAACTCGTATCACTTGGATTTCTACAACATAGTTTCTCTTTAACACATTTAGAGATTTGAATACCTGCAATACCACGTCCCTATAACAGATACAGTTCTAGTGATTGAGAAAAATATTGCCTTAAAGCAGGTAGTACACAAAAAGTTTGGAGCAAGCACTTCACTGTTCTTTTCACCATCGTCAACGAAATTAAATGGTTTTCATATACCTTGAAATATTTATTGACGATTTAAATATACAAGAACACTCGTATCACTCGGATTCCTGTAACACAGTTTCAGAAACTTGACACGTTTGAACAGTTTATTGGCACGTTGAGAGATTTGTAAACAATCCCCATAACTGCAGCATTTTTCTATCACGGTTCAGCGAATTAGGAGAAATTCTCTTATAACACAGCAATTCCAGTCTCTCTATTTGGCTTAAATCCTTTATTAACCCGTCATGAAAGAAACTGATTTTCTAAGTTGTGGCGGGTTCAAACTCTGAATGGTTTTTTTTTTTAAATTGATGAAAAATTACAACAACCAATAAAGGAATTAGATTTACTTTTATGTCATTGTACAATAAATTCTGATTTATCATTTATAATAAACCTTTTATAAAACTCGTATTGCGTTTTTAAAATTTGCTTCTAACGTGGTTTGAAAACTGGAAAAATAATTCTTTTCAGTATGGCATTCCTACAACTTTGTTTCACTCTGACATATTTCAAGAAACTGGGGAAATCCCCTCTTAATTCAGCACTCCTACAACAAGTTTTGGTAATCACGGAAATTCCGGTAGAGGAAGAAAAAGGTACTAAGAAATTTTAAGTGCAAATACCAACACATTCATTGAAACTTGTATGTCTTGTCAGATTTACATACAGTTTTAGAATCTAAATTCCTTTTGTTCGTGGGAAATAAAAGATATTTAGAAATTGGCTTCACTTTGCTCTTTTATTACGTACTTATACGAATTTTTTATTAAGCATTAATGAACTGTTTTAGAGGAACATAAAATATTTATTTTTATTTTTGTAGATCGTGTTATAATCTAGAACTGTGATAACAAGAAGTAAAATAAAAGTCCTAAAAAGCATTCCATGGGTTGAAATACAAATTTTCCATGGGTTTCCATTTTTTAATCTTCCGTGGGTTAAAATACAAATTTTGAACAGCCTCAAAAAATTTTAATGATGATTTAGTAGTTGGGGCCTGACGGCCGAGCGACTAACTCTTGGTGGCACAGGTTTAGGATTCGAGTCCTGGCTGTTACATGGATATTTGCAGTGATTCGGAATCCACTTTAAGCCGTAGGTCCCGGTTCACTATGATTATTGGGCGAAAAGCTGACAACTCTACCTCGTAAAAAAAAACTTGTCACGAAATCTGGCAGTAGGCAAGGACGCCTTGGCCGACCATGGAGCTTTTGCGCCAATGAAGAAAATGTACTAGTTAATGAAGTAAAACAAAATGTAACATTAATCTGCATTGCTTTTGTTCACTTAACAACTTTAAAAAATAAAACTAACTAACTGCCTAGAACTACGCGACCTAATTGCCATTTGGCTAGTGCTCTAACCATTGGTATCACAGGCTTCAGGTTCAAACCCTGTCGATGGCATGGATGTTTGTTAGTGGTTCGGAATCCAAAATAATCAAAAATCATCAAGAACTTCGTCATCATCAAGAATTATTAAGAACTTGATCATCATCAGCCATCATGAAGAACTTGATGATCATGAATCATCAAAAACTTGATGATCATCAATCATCATCAAGAATCATCAAGATAATCAATCATCATAAAGAATCATTAAAAACTTGGTGATCATCAGTCATCATCAAGAACTTGGTGATCATCAATCATCATCAAGAACTTGTTGATCATCAATTATTATCAAAAATTATCAGGAATCATCAAGAACTTGGTGATCAATCATTATTAAAAATCATCAAAACCTGATTATTAATATACTGTGGTTTGGCACTTTGTGATAGAATTAATTCTGTCAAAAACTCATACAAAACTAGTTTTTAAAACATTTTTCTCTGTACTTAGTAAACATATCAGTCTCCCAATTAGAACTCAGTAAAATATGGCTCTCAAGAATGGCAATAACTCACTTCCATACAATGCTGGCAATTCTCATTTATACTTTACTGCCTTACTTTAAAATTCGAAACCATACCTATGCTACTAACACATTATCATAAATGGTAGATAATATACCTTTAGTATCAGATTTTTTTCTCTTGAATTGGCTTGATTAGATATTTTCATCTCACTATTATTCTTTTCATCTCATATTTTCTGACCATTTAGAGTCAGTGATTGTACTGCCATTTAAAAAAAAAAAAGATATAATGAAATACCAAAGGGGACTGACACGATAAAAAATCTTAAATATTTTATCTCTTTTTTTTTGTACGTGTTTTTAAATCGATTGAGTTATGTACTGAAATTTTAATTTTAATATGATTTTAGAAACTAATTTTTTACAAAAATATGAAGCATTTACACATTCAAGTGTCGGATAAGCGCATGGGGTTGTTGTCCACTAAAGAATGAGACCATCAGTGGGTTGATATTAATTTTTGACAACACTGTAGTTTGGAACGGTATAAGGAGATTTCTCACTCACCTAGCAACTAACAGAAGAATTGTTCGGTTTATGGATTTGAAGAAATCCCCCGAATTTAGAAGAACCTATTGATTCAACTCGCTTGCTTACCAGATTTCGTACTGGTCTACCCTTGAATAAAAAACCAGCTGGATCAATAACATGTATGTACAAGTGTCGACTGATAATTTGTTTGATTACTGTTGACCGGCAACGGATTCCTAATAATCATCCTACTTTAGCCTACAGATTTGTAGTAATCACCCGACATTAGCAACAGAACCTATTGATTCGACGCTTGCTTACCAGATTTCGCACTGGTCTTCCCTTGAATAAAGGACCAGATGGATCAGTAACAGGTATGTACAAGTGTCGACTGGTATTTTCTTTGATTGCTGTTGACCGGTCTATGGATTTGTTGTAATTATCCGACATTAGCACCAGAACCTATTGATTCAACTAACTTGCTTACCAGATTTCGTACTGGTCTTCTCTTGAATGAAAGACTAGCTGGATCAATAACAGGTATGTACAAGTGTCGACTGGTATTTTGTTTGATTGCTGTTCACAGGCCTATGGATTCATAATAATCATCTGACTTTAGCCTACGCATTTGTAGTAATCATCCGACTTTAGATTATGGATTCGTAGTAATAATCCGACTGCAGCCGACGAATTTGTAGTGATCATTCGACTTTACCCTACGGATCTGTAGTAATCATTCCACTTTAGACTACGGACATGTAGTAATCATACGATTTTACTATCAGAACCTATGTATTTGACTCGCTTGCTTACCAGATTTCGCACTGATCTTCCCTTGAATAAAAGACCAGCTGGATCAATAACAGGATGTATAAGTGCCAACTGATATTTTGTTTGATTGCTTTTGTTACTTGCTATTATGTATAAAGAATTTAAGATTGATATTTTAGCATGTCTCTTTGTATAATAACCTTTGTATGGAATTCTGTTAGGTTATTTTGTGTTTCACTTAATATATCCTATGAAGATTCTTCTTCTTCATCGGCGCAACAGCCTCATGATAAACTAATGCAGTCACCTACTGACAGATTTCGAGACGAGATGTTTTTCTTTTTATGGGGTAGGCTTGTCAGCTCCATGCCCTAGAGTCATACTAGACTGGGACCTATGATTTAAAGTCTATTCCAAACAACTACAAACATCCATATATATAGGTCAGATCAGAGTGACTAGCACCATAGAGCTCGGTAACACAGGTTTCAGGTTAGGGCTTTAAATCGTAGATCACTGTCTAATATGACTGTAGAGCGTTGGGCATAATATATATATACTAGCAGACCCGGCCACGTTGCTGTGGCTTTCTTGTATTTCGTTCAATTATTAGATACTATAATTGGTATTGTTAAGGAAGTGATTGGTAAAGAATGATGAAAAGTTCAAATAAAGCTTCAACGAATAGAAAATGTTTCATTTTTATTCATTTAATGAATGAGGTAGATAAAGTTGATTTTTAACACTGTTTTATAATTATTTTGCCAAATTTAAATTTTAATAATCATTACTTTCATTTATCTAAGAACTAAGCGATGAACACTATTTCTTGTTAATCTTTCTTTCGCCAAAATAAATAAATTCGTTAAATAATTTAATAAGTTGGTTATGATTTTCTAAAAGATTTTCCAACAATTCTACAATAGCTCTTTGTACTTGCTTGTTCGATAAAATTATACTGACATAGAGTTGCACACGTTCTTCAGAACTGCCCATAAAATAAATTTGAAGAAATTTTGGCTCTTCGTTAGGTATTAGCATCAACGACCCGATCTTATGGTACACCTGACCTTGTATTTTGAACGTACTTTCAAAATTACGTCCATCGGATGAGAAATCGCAAATTTTAGTTGCGCCAAATGACGTCAATGGCGCCAAATGACGAAATATGAAAATCGTCGATTTTGCATTTAAATAAAAAAAAAAATCTGTATAAAAACTATTCTATCTCTCAAGTTGGAACAAAACACACATTTAAGAAAAAAAAAGTTAAAATCGGATTGTTAGTTTCAGAGTTCATCCCTAAAAATATTTCTTTTCTGTGTTCTTTAAATGCATGAATTATTCCATGTGTAATATTATTCATTGTTGTACATAAAAACATTCGTATGCAAACAGGAGGCATCATACAATTCATAGAAATAGGTTTAGCTTGGTTTGGCTTGTTGCTCTACGGTCAGTTTTTTGCGCACTATAGGCTAATTAGACAGGTACCTAGACCAGTTTAACGCGGATTTCGACTCATTAACGAACAACTATGTCACCGTCAGGATTCGAACCTGAAGCCTTCACATAAATAGAACACGATAAAATCCACAATAGTGATACGAATATGATTGGCCTGGAAATCATATTAAGGTACATAATCATTTTTTAATATATATGTCATATAATATGTCATTTTTTAATATTTTAATATATTCATCGTTATACATATTAAAAAATGATATGTATATATATATATATGTATATATATATTATGATATATATATATTATGATATATATATATTATGATATATATATATGTGTGTTTTTTACGCATCGGAACATCGTGTTCTACTTACTTATATCAAGATCAGAACATCGACAAAAAAAATTATACTTTCCCATAAGAATTTTACAAGTGCATTTACCATAGAACCGGGATAAAACGTAGAAAACCCCCATCAGACAATGCATTCATGGATACGAGACCTTTTCACATGTTGCAACCATCACCATCGTTTCTACACGTTTATGAAAGCAGTGACTACAAAGGAAATCCGCCAAATTGTCTGTCGCCAAAAAATATACCGCCAAGTCGACATTGCATTTGCCTTCAGTTTTTTAAACCTATTAATGCCACATTGAAAAAAAAAAAAATTATTATACCAATCATGTATTCATAGCAGCATTATCATACGACCTACATATTATAAAATGGTGATACTTATATGACCCCTTAAACCTGAGTTGCTCTGAGACTCTTGCCGGCAAAAGCATCTCTCGCGCCAGTTTCTTCCCCGTTCTTACCACAGGTATACAGGTGGGAAGGTGGGAGGGGGTCACCAGGTGAGTCGAAACGAAAAGGGAGGGGGAGAGTGGAGAGGGTCTGCCTACTTTCTACAGTTTTCCGCTAGGTGGTCGGCCACGTCGGTGCGTGGAGTTTGTGTCCTCCAATCAGAGTTCAGAGCTCGGTATTAGCTTGGAAAAGTTTTCAGATCTTTGGTAAATAGGGAATTTTCAGGAAAATTATAGGGAATTTTTTTTCTTTTGCACTTTTCATTTTTCTATTTTTTTTTTTTTTTTTTTTTTCTTTTTTTTTATCCTTTTGTTGGATCTCTGTCATTTTTAAAATTGAATTATAGCGGATCCATTTTTGGCTTCCGATTTTTCGAGGTTGTTGTGTTTCCTTTTTTTTTTTTTCAGTCTTCGAAAAATTTAGTGACAATATACGATTAATATTTTAAAGAATATTTAATATTTTTTTATAAAACCTTTAATATTTTTTTAAAAAATTGAAATTTTTTTTTTATTTCGGAAAAATTAATTTTTTTTAATTAATATAATATTATTAAAATATATTTTTTGAATTTTTTTTTCACACAATATATTTATTTCATTCACATTCAAATTTTAAATTACCTTTTTTTCATATAAAGTATTCACTGCGTTTCTGAAAAGAAATTTTTTCTTAGATGTGCGTGAAAATAAAATTTATTTAACAATTTCTTTTAAAATTTATTAATTTATATGAAAGTAAAAAATTACAAAATGTTAAAGCATATTTGTTTTCTTCTAGACATAACAATTGCAGAAAAATTTTAATAAAAAAATATCATTTTCATCTTTATTAACGTACATTATTTATGTGAATTTATTTAGGTACATTATTTTATTTACCTTATTTTTTTTCTCTGAAAATAATTTTAAAATAAAGGAAAAAAAAATATTTATTGCAGAATATTTATAAATATGAATAGATTTTGATTTTATTTAATTATTATTATATGATTTTAATAAATTAAATAATCAACTTTTAATAAATTAAATAATCAACTTTTAATAAATTAAATAATTATTTTTAAATAAATTAAATACTCATATTTTAATAAATTAAATACTCATCATTGATTAATTATTCATCTTAAAAATATCTTTTAATATCAGTAACTACTTGTTTTCGAAATTTTATAAATGTTTTATTAGCAATTTAATGCTTTTTTTTTTTTTTTTTTTTTTGAAAACATTAATAATAAAGAAATATATATCTTTTGTTCAGAGCAAGTTAAAGCAAAATTTTTTAAAATCGTAAACGATTTTTTTCATTTCAAATTTCATAAAAGAAATAACTTGAATCGAACGATTTTTTTTTATTTCAAATTTCATAAAAGAAATAACTTGAATCGAACGATTTTTTTTTATTTCAAATTTCATAAAAGAAATAACTTGAATCGAACGATTTTTTTTATTTCAAATTTCATAAAAGAAATAACTTGAATCGAACAATTTTTTTTTTTCATTTCAAATTTCATAAAAGAAATTTCAAAAAAATTGAATCGAACGATTTTTTTTATTTCAAATTTCATAAAAGAAATAACTTGAATCGAATGATTTTTTTTTTTTATTTCAAATTTCATAAAAGAAATAACTTGAATCGAATGATTTTTTTTTATTTCAAATTTCATAAATGAAATAACTTGAATCGAACGATTTTTTTTTTTAATTTCACATTTCATAAAAGAAATAACTTGAATCGAACGATTTTTTTTTTATTTAAAATTTAATAAAATAAATAACTTGAATCGAACGATTTTTTTTATTTCAAATTTCATAAATGAAATAACTTGAATCGAACGATTTTTTTTTTTTTAATTTCACATTTCATAAAAGAAATAACTTGAATCGAACGATTTTTTTTATTTCAAATTTCATAAAAGAAATAACTTGAATCGAATGATTTTTTTTTATTTCAAATTTCATAAATGAAATAACTTGAATCGAACGATTTTTTTTTTAATTTCACATTTCATAAAAGAAATAACTTGAATCGAACGATTTTTTTTTTTAATTTCACATTTCATAAAAGAAATAACTTGAATCGAACGATTTTTTAAGAATAATTAAAAAATAACCTTGAATTAATGCATTCTATAATCTATTGATTTTCCTTACAGCGATGTAATTTTCATTTAATGAGGAAAAATTCGAAGAGAGAAAAGAATCCAAATTCTTGAATAATTGTACTTTTGTACGATAATTGCTGAAATAAGACATTTTCCAAAAATTCCATGAGTCATTTGTTGCTAAGTTAGAAATTTCAACAGCATGGAATTGAATTCATTTTACTTTCAATATCGTCTAAAACGGAAAGTTCATTAAAAATTCATTTTCAGAGAAAGAGATTTGAAATACGCATTTGATGATGCCAATCAAAATTAATGAATAATCAATATTATAAGTAATTGCGTTTCGAGAATTATTAGTGAGTGTTATTTTATTTACTAATTTTTAATTAGGTACATTAAAACTAGATATTCTTGGTGAATAATGAATTGATTTCCTAAATGTGAATTTCCTCCTGATACTAAAATATCATGACGTAGAACGTGAACCAATCGGAAACCCGGCCTTTCAGCCTCTCAAGCTGTTGAATCAATGTTCTACAACATGAGATTTTATATATATAATCTAGTAAGAAATAATCTTAACTTAGAGACATTAGTTACGAAAGCCCACAGCCTATATGAAAACGAATTTAAACGAGAATAGACAAGTCAAATTTGTAAGCCTAAAAATTTTTCTTTTGGGTCCAAGAGGGTGGGCAGGAATATGATTACCTCTTAGATATCGTCTCTGAGTGTGTTCGAAATTGGAGTGGAATCAAGCAGTTTAACTTATTTAAGGTAATAGCAGCGCATCTTCAATTATGTGTCTAGTTAAAATGGATATGGACATCAATGATTACATTAGAGAACTTCAATTTATTAAAAGGCTTTCCACAAAATTTTGATGTCAATTCTATATAAACATTTGTGTGCATAAAAATAACATATTGTTTAATGAATAATGCATTATCTGTAAACAATAAATGTAATGCATTATTTATTGTTTACAGATAATGCATCATATCGTTTTAAAAATGCATTTATACATTTAAAAAAATGCATTTATATTATTTTTTATAAGATAATGCATTTATAGCATTTTAAAACATTAAGTTTAATGCATTTTCTATAAACTGTAATTTTTTAACAAATTTTATTTTTGGTAAATAAAAATGTAAAGTACCTTTATATTTTGTTTCCATTTGCAATACATTTTTCCATTATAGACATTTGAAATTGTAATTTCGAATAGTATCTTTAATAGAAAAAAATCAATTTTCGACAAAAAACGAAAATTAAAATAACGAATAAAAAATAAAGACATCAAAAATTTGTGTCACAAACTATTCAAATTTTTAACTAAAAGTTGTATATTAGCTTTAATTAATTAAAAAATCTTAATTTAAATTATTTATTTTATTTTAATTATTTAATTATTAAATTTAATTCGTTATTTTTAAACTTAAATCTTTTATATTTTGTTTTCACTTGTAATACATTTCTCCATTATAGACATTTGAAATTGTAATTTTGAATAGCATCTTTCCTAGAAAAAATCAATTTTCGACAAAAAAGAAAATTAAAATAACGAATAAAAAATAAAGACATCAAAAATTTGTGACACAAACTATTCAAATTTTTAACTAAAAGTTTTATATTAGTTTAATTAATTAAAAAAAATTAATTTAAATTATTTATTTTATTTTAATTACTTAATTATTAAATTTAATTCGTTATTTTTAAACTTAAATCTTTTTTATTATTAAATTAAATTATTATTTTAAATTATTTATTTTATTTAAATTATTTAACTATTAAAGTTTATTCGTTATTATTAAACTTAAAGCTTTTTATTATTAAATTAAAATTATAAATCTAAATTATTTATTTTATTTAATTATTAAATTTAATTCGTTATTATTAAACTTAAAGCTTTTTTATTATTAAATTAAAATTATAAATCTAAATTATTTATTTTATTTAATTATTAAATTTAATTCCTTATTATTAAACTTAAATCTTTTTTATTATTAAATTAAAATTATTTATTTTATTTTATTATTAAATTTAATTCGTTATTATTAAACTTAAATCTTTTTATTATTAAATTAAAATTATTAAAATTAAAATTATTTTGTAATTACTACTTTCAAAATCGTTTTCAAAAGTAATAAATTTTCCTACTTAGTTTGAAACTGCTTTAAGAATCGCTTCTAAAAAGCATTCTAAAATTTAAGAACAATTTAAAATTCTATTCACAAAACGAAACGATTTCACCTATTCACTAAATCTCATTAAAATTCATTATTAAGTCTACTTTAAATAAGAATTACCTTTTATCCATTTCTAAACTACTATCACTATCAATGCTTTTAAACAATAAAATTGAATATTAGAACAAATAGCAAAGTAATGAGTTCTAAAAAAATTAGATTAATTGATTGCTTTTTTAGATCTAGATTCATTATATTATGCATACTTTTGTTTTGTATTTTATATTATTTTTCTGTTCATTTGCATACGTAGTTAATTAATTAATTGTAAACAATCACTCATGTTAAAGTAAGTAATTATTTAAATATATAATCAGAATGCTCTGATTAATTAATTGGAGAGATTTCAATTAAAATTATTTATAATTTTTCGATTAAAAAATTGCTAATTATATTTTTATTTAGATTTTCTTATATTAAATATATTTAAATTTGCTCTATATTCTTTTCTCTCTCTCTCTCTCTACAGGAAATTTTTTTTTAATTTTTTAATATGATAACATTTTAGTTATAAAAAATTTATGGTTAGACCATATTTTATTAATTCAGTATGCTTTGAAGTAATTAATGCTATGATAAAGACCTTTTTTAAATATATATTAATTTAACCATCATTATAAATCATAATTATTTTAAAGAAATTTAAAAAAATTTTTAACAATTTTTTTTATAACGTCAAATATTTAATACTATATGATAAAACTGCCATATAGCCCACAATTAATGAACATAAAAAAAATAGTAATTCCATATTTAAAAAGGATAACGAAATATTTTTAAAAATTTGATTCAGCCATCTACCTAATGATTTTCTTTATGAAAAAAAAAAAGAATACTAGCTTATTTATTAACAAAATAAAATTATTTGAATGCTGTTAATATTTTATATATAAATCACACAGTATATTATTTAATGTATGTATACTTATGTACTCAATATATATATATGGCTATTAGTTGTTTAATTATGACTGCCATCCTCTTTTTCTTTTTTTTAAATTTAAACTTAAGTATAAATTTACAACAACGTGTTGGAATAAAATAAAAAAAATTATTTAAATTATTTATTTGTTGAATGAATCACGCTTATCATAAAAAAAAGTTTGTTTAATATGTAGAAAATAGACACTTGAAAATTATATTTTTGTTTTTATAGCCACATGAAATTATCGTCTACTTATTAGCATTTAAGAAATTTATTTATTGATATGCATTTTTGAAATCAGCACTGTAATCACTTTACTAAAATAATTTATAAATTTTTATTAACACCTTTTTAAATGAACATATTTACTTTAAACATTCTTTTTTAATTTACGTTCCTTCAAATTTTAACTCTATTATTAGATTTTTCTGAAAATAATTTTTTATTCCACTCCTTCTTTTTTTAATTTTTATTAAACCTGGTAACTTGCCAAGATGATCATTTAGTAATTTTTGGCGCTATTGATTATCGTATTTTAATTACAAAAAAACTATTTATTGATCCAAAAATTTGCATCGTGGCATCATCACTCCTTTTTATATTTAATTCCCTTATTAATTTCCATTCAACTTTTACAAATCAACAAAAAATATAATACATCTAATTTAACATTTTTAAAAAATTTACAAAAAAAAAAAAATTTAATAATTGACTTCTACACGTGTTTAAATAAAATAACTCCAAAGAGAGAAAAACCTCTGACAGTCAGCGAAAAATTCTACCACAGTAGGAAACAGCTCTCAGAGCTTGTGCAACAGGTTCTAGGCTACCTGTACGTAGAAGAAAATAATAATAAAAAAATAATCAAAACAGGCAGCAGAGCAGCGTAGGGAATAATCGAGGGGATAAACTCTTCTTACCTGTTGGGTTGCTCCGACAACCGCTGTTTCAGTGTTCAGTGCTCAGGTTGAGGTATTTGTCGATTGGTGGTGTCTGTGTGGTATTGGTTTGGTCGCAGTTTTTTTTAGTGTTTATTTATTTGTCTCCTATCCCTTCTTTCCCTGGCATTCTGGCGGTACCCGGTAAAAAAAAAAAAAGCACCAGGGTGAAGGTTTTAATTAAATATTTATATTTAATAAATAATAATAATAATAACGACAGCAATTTGAATAAACTCTTGTGGTGATGGCAAAGTATCTTGTTGCTATCTATACTGTGACTGCTGGGCTACACGAAGAGCTTGGATGTGATGAACAAGAAATCGTCCTTTTTTCTTGGGTGGTGGTAGACCTCACTAACACAAAGGTAAGAATTTATTATAAATGTTCTTAATGATATTTTGCACCAGAGTTCTAGTGCGCAAAAGAAATAAATTATTCGTAATGCGATTCGTAAACATATGGATAGATTGAAAGTGCTAATTCATGACTTTTTCGTCCACTTTTTATTTTTTAATTCCAGCTGCCAGATTATAAATTAAATATTTAAAAGTAATTATTTATGTTTAAAAAAATATGTAATGATTTATCGTCTGTAAGAAAAAATAAATTCGTCGTTATAAATTATCGTCTGCTTGCTGTGTACTATAAAAATTTATTTATTTGGTTTTATTTGTTGTTCTAAAAACGAAATGGCAACCTAGAATAAACATTTAAAAAATGAATTCTTTTTTAAAAAAGGTAAATTAACGTTAGAATATTATAAAATGTGTGTTGATAAATATGGAGAAGATTTGTTAACTGAAGATCATTCTGTGAACATCGATTTATCTTGAATTGGTAATATATTTGCAATTTTTATTTAAACATTTATATTTAAACTTAATTTAAAATAATTTAGTTTTAAAAATTGTCTTAATGTTTGCATGGAAAACTATCTTAAAATAGTTCGAATTTTTTGTAATTAAAAAAAAAGCATGGTACAACAATTTTTAAAAGTTCACACACATTAAAGATGTAAATGCTTTGCTAAATTATATAAATATGGATTTATATTATGAAATTTATTTTATTTATAAAATTGGATATTATGTTATGCTAAAAAGAATGAAATTAAAAAGCGAATTAAATATCTCAAACTTTAAAGCAGTTTAAAAAATGCACATTTTTATGTTTAAAATAATTATTAAAATGAATAAAAAATCATAATAAATATTATAGTAAGTTTATAATAATAATATTATCAGTATAATAATTAATATGATCGTAAGTTTTTGATCAAAATTCCATTTTTTTTTAATCTTAAATATTATGACAATGCTTTTTAGGATATTAAAAAATAATGTTTAAAACAGAATTTTTTCCTATAATTATGATTTAAATAAACGTAATAAAGGTATGTAATAGCAATGGCATTAAGTTTACAAATTTATGCATGGTTTTTCTTTATCATACAAGATTTCAATAACTGATGCATGCCTTTATTGTAGTTTGAATTTAAATTAAGACTGATTGAGTTTAAATAGAATTAAATAAAATGTCTTTGATTACTGATTTTTATCATTGACACTCTTCAATTTTTACAAAACGAATTTATAATAATTAACACTACATAATAATTATAAACAATATATAATAATTATTATATTAATTCAGGTTGAAAGTTAAATATAAAATATTAAAATATAAATAGCGGATATTATTTTTTAAATTGTTCAATAAAATTATTTATATACGAAAATACAGATCTTTATTTCCAACAATAAATATTTTTATAGAGTAGAGTATATAAAAAAGTGTTATCTTTTGGAAATTTTCAAAAGCTCTAGTGTATTCAACCCCTTACCCCCCGGCAATTCCCGGTCCCTCCTTACAAAAGTTGTAAGTTGGAAAGCTATTGAAGAACTTTTGTAAACAGAAAAGCATTTGGGGGGAAGGGGGTTAAGAAATAGCTTGTGTAGAAAACGTAATATATCTTCTGAAATGATCTGAAAAATATCGCCTGGCACGATTTGATACTTTAACGTATTGAAATTTGAAGAATAAATGCAATCAACAATTACTTGCATTTTTTTATTTTTTTAAATCGCATCATTTTAATCTGAACATAAATTTTACGAATGCATGTAGGCAGTATTGAAAAATTCTTCTCATTTTTATTTTAAAGATGCTTATTTTTCATTGGCACTAATTTAAATCAAATATATTTTAATTTTTCTTTTTTTTTTTTTTTATGTGTATTCAAAATGAAAATAAACATCTAAATTTTATAAATATTTTAATTTAAATTAAATTTTTTTGTAACATACAAGTAAAAATGTGCTTTGCAAAAATTAAATTAAAATAATCAATTGTTGTATGAAAATTTTTAATTCTAGATAGATAAAATTTATGCATGTATTTTAATTTTGTTTATAATGTCGTATTATAATACCTTTTATTAAATCATATTCTTTGAAGATTATAAATAAATACTCTGTATTTCAAAGAACTAAAACGTTTCCATTAGTGGTAAATTATTTGATCTTTTTTTTCCCTCTTATTCAAATTTTAAGCATGAATTTAAATAATTTATCTGTTTATTTAAAAAAATGTTACTTTTTATCTGTTGAATGATATAGAATCAAATTATTTAATTATTTTCAATATTGACTTGAACTTGAAATGAAAATAACGATGCACATAACTGGATAATTACCCATGTTATTGTATGTATTGTAGTTTCCTTTAAATTTTTAAATGAAAACATTGTATCGTTACAGACTACACATATTTATATAAAATGTAGATTATAATTATGATTCAAAAAACAATTTTACCATGGAACTTGATATATGTTCAAACTAAAAAATTATCATTTTTTATCTCACAATTTCTAGAAAAGAAAAATTTCCAATTTTTTTTCAAATCAGACCTTTTATTTTTGTCTTAATTATTAACATATTTTCAAAATTTATTTTTGGCTTGTACATTTCTTTAGAGTAATATAAATGGTAATGTGATTATCTAAACACAAAATTCATCAAAAATAAATTAATCATTCGAGTCTATGAATACATCATTGATAATAAAAAAAAAATCCACAATTCCAGATTTGTAATTTATTATCAATATATTTTTACATCCTATTGTAAATTTCATATTAACATATCGTCATTTTTTCCATTTTATATTTTAATACACCATTTAATGTCAGTCTCCAATCGATGTTGAATATTCTAAGTAAGTTATTATCTTTTTTTTTATTGAGATGCATCTGAAATAATGTATTAACCAAAAATATTTTTAATGTATTGAAATCTGCATATTTAAGCTGCTTTCTAATTAGTTCAACTATTATATGCAAAAAATATTGCCAATTTAAATCTCTAATCACTGTTAATCTTAGCGGTGGCATGGATGTTTGTTAGTGGTTCAGAATCCACGTTAAGCTGTAGGTCCCGGTCTAATTAGCCTAAAGTGTACATAAAATGACCGTAGAGCGACAAACCAAACCTAATCACTGTTAAAATTGTGTACTTTCACAATTGTGGAAGTAGACCCAACTTGAAGGTATAAAGTTTGAACTACTTTTTTGAAAATGATATTTATGCAAGACAGATTGAATCGTGAAGTATGATTCAACCTTAAATTTAAAAAAATAATCCATTTTTAATTAAAATAAATTTCCATATAAATAATACAATAGGATTAAACATAAAAAAAATAAATTCAATTATAAAATTCCCTTTTTCGTTAAAATTAAATCCCCTTATAAAAATTGCAATAGAATTAAATATAAAAAATAAATTAAATCATAAAATTCTTTTTTTTATAGATTTTTGCAAAATTCTAAGGATAAAAAATACATTTGTCATATCTTAATATGTCTTTAAATATTTTGTTTTCAAAAATTTATTTTTAAAGTCCTATTTTTTTATTTTGAATAATTTATTTGCAATTTTTAAGCATTCAATTTTGTGATAACTTTTACTGGGCATAGAAATATGTTTTTTTCTATTTGAATTTGATCTGAAAAGACAATTAAAACTGATGAGTAAAAATGATTTCTTCAGTTATAAAAGCAAAAATTTATTAAAATTCCATCACAATTTTTAATTATAGACTTATTGACTTTAATACGTCTTTTATTTCCCTCAGAAATGAAATATAACATCTCGTTCCAGGCGTTCCACAGTACAAAATCAAAAAAGTAACTTGACGTGTTGTATACAAGTATTAAAAAAAAGGTACAAACATTTTAAAATCTTTTTGCTCGACTAAAGAACCAGTTTTCCTTATTTGGTGAAAAATTGGAATCTTTTCTGAGGAAGATCTAGACAATATCCTTTGTAGTCTGGCGGTCAAAGGCACTGCCTTGTTCTTCGAGTGTGAGAACCAGGAAAATTCGAATGTTTCACTTTATTTCGATTTTAAAAAAAAAAATGAAGCTTAAAATATTTTTACCTCTCTTTGTTTCATTTTGAGTATTCTTTTTCTTTACTTTTTGATATATATATAACTCTTAAGTAAAATTAGTTATTCATTTGGAAAGGTAACAAAATAGAAAAAAATGTTTCTTTGAAATTTCAAAATTCTTAAAATTTGATACAAAAAAAAAGTTTTATTCTTACATTTCTCTATATTCTTACATTTCTCTATTCTTACATTTCTCTCTATTCTTACATTTCTTTATGTTCTTCTTTTGTATATAAATGCAGTTGAAATAAAGCTAGTAGTATTAAAAAATCGTCGCAAATTAATATTGTTTGAAAAGCTAGTAATATTATTCTCAAAAAAGTTAAACTGTGAATTTGAAATTCTAACGATTTTAAAAATAACTATTCTTTATTTCTTTAAATTATTATTTATTTGAAAAATTTCTATAAATTGTTGGCATCACTTATTAGATTAATTTATTTGAATCAAATCTATTTAAATTTTTAAAGCAATTTTTCTGATAACAATTTTTTTTAACAACCTATCTAATTTTATATTTTAATTTATTTTATTGGCATCGATTTATTTTCCTTGACATGACGTTATATTTAGTTTCAATTTATTTTCTTTATTCGTACATCGATTATAAAAACGTATCGTTTGTTTTTAATTCCAAAAGCTATTGAAGTAACATCTGTATAAATGATAAAAATATTGTATATTTACAGAAGAAAGTTTTCAATATTTATATAAGCATAAGAAACGTATTGCAAGTTAAATAAAAATCTTCAAAGAAAGATACACTTGCATTTTTCGTAAAATTTTGCTAAGTTAGGGAAAAAAAATCGATTGAATGTTTTCTAATAGTAAAGCATATTAATTCATTTCCTTACTTTACATTACTTAAAAATGTAAATTATACTGAACAAAATTTGAACTATTCGTTCACAAAAATTATTTATTTCCCATGAAAATTTTAAAATTATTATAAAGATCACATTATTTTTTTCATCCCAAATTAACTTTTTATGAATGTTATAATAACATAAATATTTTTTTATCCCATTTATATACAAGCATTCCTTTTTTTTATGTTTAATTAATACCTTTTATACACTAAATTATGCAATTATGCTATCTTAATATATTATTAGATATATTGTTATTTAACCTGAATTATTTTCTGTTATTTTAAGACTAGCATTATACAATTTATAAGTTTGTTATAATTTAAATTTAACACAGGGTGATTTATCTGATATGTTTCTTTTTATCCAAATTACATTAGTTATTAATGAATTTTATCTATATTAAATCAATGACACTTTCTTTACAGCCTTTTTTTTATCCCTCTTACCAATATTGAATCACAAAAATCAACTATTGTTTTGAAACATGTCTAAGCAACTGCTTTCGTATTTGTGATAAATTGCCTGCCAATATTTTAGTATAACTTATTGCTTTTTTTTTAATCAAAAAATGAAATTTTGTTTCATTTGTTTTTTTTTTTTTTAAAAATAGCAATATATTCCATTCAAATAGTATCATCATTATATTCATTCAACGAATCATTCACTCATTTGAATCATTCATTCGTTTAAATCATTCAACTGGCGATCTTTTGAATTCAAATTTTGTTATGTATAAAGTTTAACGATTTTGTTTTTGTAACAGCTGGCTTTTTTTCCATCACTCCAACGACGATTTTTTTTTTTTTTTTTTTTCATCCAATGATTAAATTCGGAAGTACGTTTAAGAATATCAGATATCTTTTCTTTTTACTTCATTTTTTCATCTACCAGATCTTTTATTTTCTTTTAAAATACCTCAAACATTTATTTTTTGTCAAAAGAATTTTTTTTAAATAAAATTGTCTAAAATTGTATTAAAGCAATAAAAAAAAATAATTGGCGATTAACTTTTTTAACGAATCTGATTAGTTGAAAATCGATTTTAGTATTAAATTTTTCTTAAAGCTTTGCTTTGGCGGTTAGTTAGCTCCTGGTTTCTTTGGTCGTAGTCTTCACACGTCCTGTTTGTATTATTAAAAACGTAGTGCCGTTTAGCAGTGTGTGTCGCCTTTCTTTAACTTGGTTTGTCGCTTTATGGTCATTTTGTTTGCACACATTAGGCTAATTAGACCGAGACCTAAAGTTTAACGGGGATTCCGAACCACTAATGAACATCCATGCTACTTCCAGGATTTGAACCTGAAACTTGTGGTACCAAAACTTGGCGTCCAAAACGAAGAAGTATTTCCCAAAACTTTTTGCTACTATCTAAATTTCATACCTCCAAATTACATGGAATATTATATAAAAAATCAAAATCTAATAATTTTTTTTTTAAATTGAGTAAAAATTGCTTTGGGGTTTAATTAGAAAGCATCCATGCCCTCGCCATGACTCGAATCTGAAGCCCATGATACCAAAGACCAGAGTGCTAGCCAGTTGGCCATCAGGCCTTCGTGTCGTTTTTAGAGATGGCTGCATAAGTGATCACATTACAAACAAATGCTGGCATTCAGTTAAATTGCACATATTAATTCCTTTTTTCGGATGCATGTGCTCTTTCCTCCTGATTAACATTGAAACTACTACAATTCTGCTGTTAAATCAAATGCCCAATAACAAAATACATTTTTCTGTGTTCTGGTATTTTCAGGTTTGTATACGATGTTAACAAAAAAACACCGATGCCCTACTTACTTGTAAATAAGCGGTTAACAAATATTTTTAGCTCTCTTAAAAATCTAATTGAAGCTCCTTACATAAAACACAGACCGATATTTCACCTGGAAAACTTAATTGATATAAAAGTCGTCTTGCTACGGTTAAAGTTAGGAAAAAAATTGATCGAATGTTTGTTTAGAATTCGGTTTTGTTCTCTTCGGTGCTTAAAGGTGACAGTAAATGCATCGTAAAATTTTTAATATGTTTTGAATGACTCGTCCACTGAAAGGTCACACAAAATAGTTTATGGTGTAATTTTTGAGACAGCCTCGATTTTTCTAACGGTAATGGTGTAGTAATTCATTTGTTGCATGACTGCAAAAAAAAATAATAATAATAATAATAATGAATAAATAAAAAATAAAAAGCAACTAACTTGTTTTATAGTTGTTGCTTTTTTTTCAAATTGTGAAATAATAGCTATTGTGTGTGATTTTATTCAAGTTCTTTGTGCAATTTACCAAAAACTAGAAAGGATTTCGTTAAGAATTCTTCTAAAAATCTGTCCAAAAAATAACTTCAGCAATTTTTTTTTTATTGAAAATATGATGCAAAAAAATATCATATGTAAAATACATTTAACATATTAATTTCAATATCTTTTCTTATTAGTTTCCATTTGATCGAGCCTGAAAAAAAATATTTAATGTTCTAAGAATAGATTACATCTGCGAAATGAATTTTTCTTAAGTAATTGTGTAGTAAAATTTTTTACATTTAATTAATTTCATATTTCTATTTTACGAATTTGGAATTATTCTAAGTAAAATCCAATAAACGAAACTTTTTTTTAATCTAAAAATAACAAATAAATAAAAATTATTATCTGCTTTGTTGTATTCGACAGTCAAAACCAATTGATTTTTTTTTTTTTTTTATTTTTTTTTTTAAGAAAAAAAAAGTATTTCAAAAAACAAAAATTCTTGAAAAAATTAAATTAAAGGTACAAAATCAAAAGTAATGTAACTTAATTTCCTTTTTAAGAGGCAGAAATATATATTTTCTCAAATTAAGTTATTTTGGTAGTGTTTTTCAGACTTAATTTTTTTTATATGTGAGACTATTCACCCTTCCCACCATTTAAAAAAAAAAAAAATTGTGTTCATTTCAGTTTCTTTATGTAATTGTCGTGCACTATAATTTAAAAACATTACGCTGGGAATTAAATGATTACTTTTTATAACTGATTTTATATGAAAAAAAATCTTGAATCTCTTGTGCATACTTAGAAAATCTGATGATAATTCACAGTATTTAATTACTTTATTAAATATGATGCAAATATATTCACAGTAAGGAGGAAAATATTGCATAAATTTAAATTTAAATGAATTTAATTTGAATGAATTAAATTAATTAAAATTCAAATTGTATTTAACTATTTATTATTTAATTTCTTAATTTAATTAATTATTGGAACAAACAATAATTACAAACGATTATTAAATTTTACGGCATTTATTTTCCATATAATCGTTTTGAAATACATTTTTATAATTCTTATTGTGCTGTTTTGTTGTCTTACAGACGATATTTTGAAGACAGGCGTGAAACAAAATATTACCACTATAGAGCATTATTTATAAAGTCATTTTTAAATGTTTGTAAATTTACTTTACATTTTGTAGATGATGTTTTAAATAACATTTACAAAAATTTAAATAAAGCTGTCTGTTGACTTACTTAGATAAGACACGTGTAAAAAAAAATTTTTTTTTAAAAATCTAAAACAATCAAAAATTGGATTTTAGAACATTGGTTAGTAAATAGAATTATTGCTAATTACTTACAGACGATATTTTGAAGACAAATGTAAGACAAAATATTGTCCCTATATAGCATTATTTATAAAGTAATTTTTAAATCTTTGCTAATTTATTTTATATTTTGTTGATGATGTTTTTGTTGATGAAAATCTAAATAAAGCTCTCTGTTGACTTACTTAAGAGACACGTGTAGTTAAAAATAAATTTTAAAAAAATCGAAAGCAATCAAAAATTGGATTTTAGAACATTGATTAATAAACATAATTATTAATAATTTTTAAAACGTAAATAATTGCTGAGAACTTAAACCACTATCAACTACATGAAATTTAAAGCTGTATATACATATGTGTATACACGTTCTGTTCTTCCAGTTGTCTTGAGAGAGTGCACCGAGACATTTCGCACGGCACTCCACTCTCTCAACAGGTGTGTCGTCGGTACTCCCACATCCCTTATTCTCCTTTTAATAACGATGATCGTTTTTTATCGAGAGTTGGAGAGGGGAAGGCAGCTGCTTCAAGAGCGATTAGTGCCTTTATCTCTTCCGCCGTGAGGAGCTTCTTTGGGAGAATCCCTTCTGTCGCGCTCCTCTCACCGAGACGCCATCTTGCCCCGCGCACACCAGTGACGTCGACTTCTTTCCACCTGCGCATGTCTGCTGGCGAGAGCGGCGCGTTTTGTGAGGGGTCGAGTACTAAGTGCGAAAATGTATGAAAAAAATATGATGCATCGGTGGTACAGATTTAGAATTAGCTCTAATGTACCCCTTAATTAAAAGTCATTAGTCCCTCTGTCTTTGCTTTTCTTTTGTTTTTTTTTGAGCAATGAGTTCTCGGATATCTCAAAGTTGCAATTTTTTTCTTCTTACTACGAACCTGCAAATTTTAAAACTGCCAATTGAAATAAGGAACACATGTAATAAATCAGTTTCATGCATTAAAGCATTTTTTCTCCAAAAAAATAACAATAAAAAATCCAAAACAAAATAACAACCCAAAACAATTTTTTTTCCAGAAAAAGTTTCTGGACAGTACCTATCCCTCTTGATTCTTTTAGGTTTTGTTTTACTTGTCGCTCTACTGTCAATTTTTTTGCACAATTTAAGATAATTACACCGGGACCTACAGTTTAACGTGGATTCTGAACTACCCACAAACATCCGTGCCACAACCAGGATTGGAACCTGAAACCTGTGGCATCAACGGCTAGAGAACCAGCCACGTGGCCATCAGGCTGCTGACTTGTTTAGAACTCTACGGGATAAAATTAAATCATCGTATATTAGTGAATTATTATCTAATACCAAAAGAAAAGTCTAGGAGACAATCGGGATTGACTGGAAAAAAAATTGAGTGGGAAAAATCGCAAAGAGACTGTTGCTAATTTCGGATTAAAACTGGACACGATTACCTGGACGAACATCTGCCAAAATAGGGATTGTGAACTCTGATATATGTGTTTTATGCAAGACAAATAAAATGAATAAGGCCCATCTACTTGTTTGCTCGGGACTAGCCTCTAACTTACAACAAAATGGTGATTTGTGTACTCTTGACTGTAGGGCCAGAGAAAGCGTCCTGATCACATGGACTTTTATTATGGTGTTTCTAACTTTTTAATTTTTGTCTTTAGAACATTTAACTTGTTTTTAACTGCTATTAAGGCCATTTGAGCGTCTTTGTTAAGAATGTCTGGTCTTTTCCCTTTGTAATTTTTATTTGTTTACATGTTATTTTTGTTTCTACGGTAAGGGGCCAAATTTGTATGGATTGAATTTCAATAAAGCCACAGGTAACAACAACAATTTTTGTTCTTCCATAACCAATAATGAAGCTCCAAAAATGAATGATTCGAACAGCCCAGGGTACAAAAATTCTTTTAAAAAAATCAGGAATCAGCTGTTTTCCCTTCATTTATACGTCATAATACAAAAATTCCTTTTTGTTTTCGAAATCCTTTTTTTTTTTTTTTTTTTTTCCTAAGATGTTCTTATCTCGCAAAAAAAGTCATAAAGATTATCTTCGAGACAGATTAGCCAACAAACATTTTATCACCCTTCCATCTACGAAAAATTTCCATTAAAAAAAATAGATAACATCCTTGAAAAGTTTAAATATTTTCTTGTTTTCCGTAACACGGTTGTTTCTCCAGGCTTTCTTAAAAAAATATTTAAAAAAGATATGCACAGATATAAAACTCTGACATGTAAAAATACAGTGTATCGTGTGATCACATTATTGATCCATTTGAAGCAATATCGAGTATAAATGGCGTCTCCTTTATCAGGGACCTGATGACCGAGTGGCTAGAGCTCGGTACTATAGTTTTCGGGTTCGATGTATCATGGCTGTTTGTAGTGGTTTGGAATCCACTTTAAGCCGTAGGTCCACGTCTCATCCGACACGTAGAGCATTACAGAGCCCAATCAGACTTCTCACCCCCATCATTCCCAAAATGTACAGGGGCACTCAGCTCTAGGCACGATGATGTGATGTAGTAGTAGTAGTTAGGAAGTACACGATGTGATCCTTTACAACCAGATCTGTCAAATAAATTTATATTTATAAATAAAATTTAACTGCTCCAGAAGCTATTGAAATTAAATTAATAAATTTTAATAGACGGCTATCAAAAGTTTATTTTTGATAAATGGTGCATTATTAATCTCCTTTATCAGAAAATGTTAATATCTTGTATATTTTCGTGTGTATGACTGATTTATTAGTACTAAAACATTTAAAGAAGGTTAAATTCTAACTTTAATGTTTAGAAACAATACTTTACAATTGCGTAAAAATAAATTTATAAGATGCAAATGCGTTAAAATACTTTATAAAGTTGCATAATCTTTATCACAATTTTTACAAAATTGATGATGCTTTAACTCTGTAAAATAATATCTAATTTTCTCATTAGAAAATACACTAGTTCTCTATCAGTTACAAACTGGTTTTTCGCAGGAAAAATATTTAAAAATAACCTTGCATATGCATTTTCTTAATACATATAATATAAATTCGAGATTAATATAAGAAAAAAGTATATTGTGTAATGATTCGGGGTTTTTTTGTGAATAAATGCTGAGTTTCTTACTCAAATAGTTACGTAAATGCAGTGATGATGCAATTTCACGAGTTTTATTGTTGAAATTACAGCTTTCAAATCACAAACCATAAAATATTTTTTGCAAAATCAATATATCATCAGTTCATGTTCATCATCAAAATTCCCTATCAATGTGTTTGCAACTTTTGATATTAGTTTGAATTATCTTTTCTCGCTTTTTCCCATAAAAATAAAATCTCCTTTAGCAATTCGTTGTTATAAGTTTTCTGAGGATATTGTCCATTGCCTTTATAACAGTAATAATTCCTTTATAATTTTTGTGAGAATAATTTTCGTTTTTTAAGTGAGATAAATATGAAATTTCATTAAAATCACGTATCTTATTTTGTTGGTTTTAAAATGTAATATGTATGTTACTTATCATTTTTGAAATAAAACAATAGGATATAAAAATACTTCATCATTATTTTCAACATATTTGCAATGAATTGCTGTTATTAGAAGTATACGATATTAGTGGACTGGTAAAAAATGCGTTCAGTTTCTGTACTAGATAAAACTGGTTCCAACCGAAAATTTCCGTGTCTATGCCGGGTATATGCACAACCCCTTTCTAACAATTTCAGTGAGGAAAGTGCTAATCTTCAGATGCAATTTTGCAATTGATTGATTGAGAACAAAATATAATTTATGTTGAACTGTTATAAATTCTTTTGTTCTAATTCTTAAAAGAATCTGTAGCAAATAGCTATCCAAGAAATTATTATTATTTTACTTATTTATTTGTTGTTTAAAAAGTTTTCCTCTCTTTATAAATAAAGAAAATTTCTTCTTATGAGTCCTTTTTAGTCCCACTGTTTTTCTGTAAACTGCGCAGTCCCGTTAAATAGTTTAAAAATTGAAATTATCATATTATCAATTCATTATTTTCCCTCCTATTGTGCCAGCCCTCCAAACAATACAAAAGCTGAAGCCTTCTTTTCATAAATCCCACTGTTTTCCCATATACTGCACAAATTCACCAAACAATTAAAAACTGAAGCCTTTTTTTCATCAATCTCACTGTTTCCTCATATAGTGTACAAACTCGCCAAACAACTCAAAAGCTGGAGCCTTCTTCTCAAGAATCCTACTGTTTACCCATATACTGCAGACTCGTTAAAGAATTTTAAAAAATTGAAGCCGTCATTTCATCACTCCAACTGTTTTCCCATATACTGCACAAACTCGCCAAATAGTTCAAAACTGAGTTCCCGTAGTTTCCCGTCTATCACACAAGCTTGTCAAGCAATTAAAAAATTTAAGTCTGCATGTCATCAATAACACTGTTTTCCATATGCTACAGACCCGTCAAACAATTAAAAAAATGAAACCATCATTTCATCAGTCCCATAGATGTAGTGGTTCGAAAATTGCGGTCTCATATGACTGCAGAGCGGCATGGAGCCAAGTCAGACTTCTACCTACGTGTGCTAAATCAGAACAGAAGCTGTTCCCTTTCCCTTCAACGAGCTCATGGGCTTGGTCTAGATGTCTACCAAGTTGGATAAGAAACAGCAATAACAACTCCCATAGTTTTCCCCTCTTCTTCACAAACTCGATAAGCAATTCAAAAACTGAAACCTTCATTACATCATTCCCACTGCTTTCCTATCTACTACAAAAGCTCACCAAGCAATTCAAAAATTGAAACTTTCATTGAACCCAACTTTTAAGACGCATATTTTGGCTTCTTCTTATTTCTTCTGTTTGAATAAGCGTGAAATATGTGTGTGCATCAAGATACTGTGGGCTTTGCTAACTGACTGCTATGGTATTGGAACTTAAAAACTGAGGCAGTTACAATTGGCCAGATTTAAAACTTAATATCTAATATAGTGCCTGATTAAAAATGATCTTTTTGAAGAGTTCGCAATTCACACCTTTTATTTATTCGTGTTAGCACCATTTACTGAATTGATTACAAAACTTCATCCCAGGTTCTCGAGCGAAGAATCCTAATTATATTAAGAATAACCTAAATGCATACATACATATCATTGTCCCTATAGAAGTTAATACAGACAGTGTGCTAAAGTTAGCCTAATTATATTAAGAATAACCTAAACGCACATGATTGATTGCCCCTATAGAAGGTAATCCAGCCAGAGTCCTAAAGTTAGCCTAATTGTATTAAGAACCTAAACGTACACATACATATCATTGTCCTTATAGAAGTTAATGCAGCCAATGTCCTAAATTTAGTCTAATTATATTAAGAATAACCTAAACGCATACAAACATATGATTGTCCTTATAAGGAAGCCAGTGTACTAAAGTTAGCCTATTTATATTAAGAATAACCTAAACGCATACAAACATATGATTGCCCTTATAAGGAAACCAGTGTACTAAAGTTAGCCTATTTATATTAAGAATAACCTAAACGTACACATACATATTATGATTGATTGTCCTTATAGAAGGTAATCCAGCCAATGTCCTAAAGTTCTTTTACAAAATTTATTATTTCCAGCGCCTGAAATAAAAATTTTAAGGACATAACTGGTGTTCAAACAACACAAGGTAACTATGTATATTTATGGTGTATTTTCTTATGAGCGAAACGTACGAAATCTTCCATTCCGGAAATACAGAGGTACGTCGAACTAAGTGCCTCGTTCGTGTCATGTTTATGAGTGATAAAGGAATTGTGTCTGCACAACGACACTTTATAGTTATAACCTCTTTACCTAGACGACTAGTTTTCGACCCGTTCCGTTGTTGGAGGATCATTAAATCGTTCGTCTACGTCAAAAATGCCAGTACCATTATACCATTGGGAAACCGCTTATGGCTTCTTTCTCGCTTTTGGCTTCACGGTTTTATAAGGGTCGAATTCTGTATTTATCATCCGCAACAGGTGTTGGTTGTTAGTGGTTTTATGTGGTGCTTGCTTTTTTATGTGGTGATGGTAACGATTCTGGGTGTTTTGCAAGAAACTCAACAAATATCCTTGACAAAAATAGTTTAAAAGAACTTAAGTTATGCATAAAACTTCCCTTTTTTCTTACATCAATGATTTCGTTTTAAAATAGCATATCACAAAAAAATTTCCCCCCCAAAAAAAGTTCCAGAAGTTTTACTTTCCAACGGCAGTCCCAAGAGGTGACTCATATATACAGTCACAATCTCCATCCACCAAGTGTCCTCGTTTTTGAAAGAAGTGGCTACAATATGTTCCACCTGAGTATTCGAATCCCAGTCTTCTTACGCATTATAGCAGGGTCATAAATTGGAAATTTTTCTTTAGTTTTGTAACAGATGAGATTATTTTATTTCCTATGTGCTTGTTTTTTATTGGTTTGATGTTTGCTAGCACAAAAGAAAATAACCCATTTAAAGACTTAAGATTTTTTTAGAATGGTAAAATATTGCTTTGGATTTTTTTTTATTACCTAGAAAAAAAGTGTAGAATCGTTTTACAAATAGATCCTTAAAACCTTCCCCTTCAACTTTTTGACCTTGTTTTTCTGAGGTGTTTAAAGGGTGGACATTTATTTTGTACCGGGCTGTCTTAAAACAGAAAAGCATTTATGTTTTTCTTCCTTGTATATCGATGAGCTTTTTTGTAATATTTACGTATTAAACAGAGTGAAGATATTGCCTTTCGTGAGGATGCATTTCATTGGTCTTTGCTGTCATATAAGAGAAAAAAGGAAAATAAATTGTAAAATGCATTGATCTTTGCCTGTCATATCTGTTGATCTATCGGTGCATTGTAAATGCATCGGTCTTTGCCTATCATATGCATTGGTCTATTGGTGTATTGATCGTTTCCTGTAATATGAAAGAAAAACAAATGT
The DNA here is from genome assembly GCA_021605075.1 of Caerostris darwini. Taxonomy (NCBI): domain Eukaryota; kingdom Metazoa; phylum Arthropoda; class Arachnida; order Araneae; family Araneidae; genus Caerostris; species Caerostris darwini. The sequence goes on along the minus strand of BPLQ01007946.1, from coordinate 320,900 downwards.
ACTAAATTAAAAGTAAAGTAAAATGTTAAAAATTAAGTAATATGCATTGTTCTTTGCCTGTCATATACATTGGTCTATTGGTGCATTGTAAATGCATTGGTCTTTGCCTGTCATATGCATTGGTCTATTGGGACATTGTAAATGCATTGGTCTTTGCCTGTCATATGAGAGAAAAATAAATGTAAAATGCATTGTTCTTTGCCTGTCATATGCATTGGTCTATTGGTGCATTGTAAATGCATTGGTTTTCCCTGTCATATGCATTGGTGCATTGGATGTTTTTTGCATGTCATATGCATTGTTCTTTGCCTGTCATATGCATTGGTCTATTGGAGCATTGTAAATGCATTGGTCTATTGGGGCATTGTAAATGCATTGGTCTATTGACGCATTGTAAATGCATTAGTATATTGATACATTGTAAATGCATTGTTCTTTGCCTGTCATATGCACTGGTCTATTGGAGCATTTTAAATGTATTGCCTGTCATATAAGAAAAAAATAAAAATAAAATCCACCAAACAATCTAACTGTCGATGCTGTTTGTGTCTAAAATCAGTGACAATAACAGAGAATACGTAAACCCTCCTGCCCTCTAGCTCAGCACTTTGTCACGGGTCACGAGTCGAGCCTTATTCTTGTTTGGAAAAAACTTGCTTTTGTTGCAATAATTTGCAGAATAAGGTAAACGAAACATTAAACTTAAAAATATATAAATACTTCTTTTGCATTTTATTGTCTTGACCGTAGTTTGTCGCTAGGATGCTCTGAAATAGTGCTTTGTCTAACATTATTTATTATCATTAATGAACAAAAATACTCACGAAATTTTAAAATTTCATTTGAAATCCATTTGTAAGTGCATTGTAATGCATTTGCAATGTTTTTCGATAAGTCTCATGTCTTTCTCATTTGAGAAAACAACAAAAATGTCGCATTTATAACAAAAAAAATCGAAGTTTATGTTATAAAAAAAACAACGCTCAACAAAAAAGAAAGTACAGAACAAATCTCCTTTACCAGCTCAGAAATCAAGAGGAGGGTGGAATTTTTGAGGTCAAACAGGAGGGAATCAGGTTATAGGGGCTGACAGAACTTTTGCAACGGCTGAGGGTTCCCCTCATTTTGTTGAGGGGAGGGAGCCAATGGCCTTGAAAAGTACCGTTGGACGAGGGGCTCCTCAGGTGCACGAGAACTAATGCATAAAAAAATACCCGCAGTTGACAATGACATCTGAAATAATAAAAAAAAAAAGAATGGGAAAGTTTTGCTGAGGTGTTTTGTTCAGTTTGACTTTACAATAACAGTTTACAAAGATGGATAGCTTTCGTATATCCAGGGTAAGGAACTGTGAAGTTTTTGTTGCTGCACAAGTGGGATTACTGTTATTGAAATCTGTTTCCCATGTCTTATGATGGATTGTAGAGTGGAAATGGAAATGAGTTGTTGCAGATGAGTTGGATGATTTGTTGTAGATATTTCAACATGGAAAGTTTTTTTGATTGGTCTATCCGTCAAAAAAAGGTGTTAAGAAATTTATGCACACTTACAAAGTTGTCTTGATGTTGTAATCTTGATTAATTTTGGACAGTATTTTTGCAACATTGACGAATCTCGTGTTGCACTTACAGCCCACGGACTGGAGATGAGGTACAGAGGTTGGCTCCAAAGTATGACTTTCAGATATAACTGCCCTGTATTAGTATGTCGTGAGATAGAAAATTGAAAACGTTTCCACCAACTGATCCACATTTCCACCGCTGATTATTGTTGCGAGATGCTTTATCGAGTCTAAATCGCCATCGAGTTTCCCGGTTTGTGTAAACATTGTCTGAAACGGGAATTCGATCCTTAACTCTCCTGTACACGCTAATTGGACATGTTACCACTAAATCACTAGTTAATGTTATTGTACGTTATATTATACGTTACATACCTATATTGAATATATATTATTACATTATATATATATGCATCACAGTATATGTCTTCTTCATTATTGCCGCAACAGTTCGATGGTGGGACAAAGCCGTCTGTCTACTGATAGATTTCGAAACAGAAGATGTTTTCTTTTTACGGGGTAGGTATGCCCAACATTCTGCATTTATATTAGAACAGGAACTACGGTTTAAAGTGAATTCTGAACCATTACAAATATCCATGGCACCAGCGGGGCTCGAACCCGAAGTTGGTGACACCGAGCGCTAATCACTCTGACATCAGAGCCCGTTACATTATATATACTTACGTTATATATATATTGTTATATTATAGGACGTTAATGTTATTATTGTAAAATTTACACACCTATTCTAACAACATTATTGACAACAAGGCATTGGTACTGCTATGCGTTCTTCAGTAAGTTTGCCTGAAAAGTTTGGGGAGTTTGCATCCTCTTTTTGAGCTATAAATAAGGATTTTCCATTTTACGAATTCCACGCGTCAATGCCCGGCGAGAGGTTTTCGTTTCAGCTTCACTTGCTGTTTTGCTGTTTTATTTTTTTTTTTTTAATTAGAAACCCTAAACTATTCGGTCAAATTGAAAACTAACAGTGACTCAGCGGATTTGAATCTGACACAAATAATAATAATGAATTCATTTGTACATTTAATAATAAAAAAGGAGTAACAATGAGATCTTTATATCAAATGTATACCGAAAACAGGATTTTGAAAATTATTATTAAAGTAATTAAGCCTCAGAATTTGTGGTGATTTGATGGCCAATTGACTAGTGCTCTGACCATTGATGCTTCAGGTTCGAATCCTGGCCGTGGCATGAATGTTTCTTAGTGTTCGGAATCCACGTTAAACTGTAAGGCCCTGTCTAGTTAGTCTAGAAATGACCGTAGAGTGACAAATCAAAACAAATTAGCATTTCAAGAAATGTAAACCCGTATCAGGAATTTATCCCATATTTGCTTGACATCATAGCAATTAGTTTTAAATTAAGGGATATAAATCTCTGTTAACACGCAAATATTCCACATTCGCTTTCCATTTTAGCAATTAGTTTTAAATTAAGGGATATAAGCCGCTGTTAACACAATATTCCATATTCGCTTGACATCATAGCAATTAGTTTTAAATTAAGATATATAAACCTCTGTTAACACAATATTCCACATTCGCATGACATCATAGCAATTAGTTTTGAATTAAGGGCTATAAACCTCTGTTAATACAATATTCCACATTCGCTTGACATCATAGCAATTAGTTTTGAATTAAGGGATATAAACCTCTGTAAATACAATATTCCACATTCGCTTGACATCATAGCAATTAGTTTTGAATTAAGGGCTATAAACCTCTGTTAATACAATATTCCACATTCGCTTGACATCATAGCAATTAGTTTTGAATTAAGGGATATAAACCTCTGTTAATACAATATTCCACATTCGCTTGACATCATAGCAATTAGTTTTGAATTAAGGGCTATAAACCTCTGTTAATACAATATTCCACATTCGCTTGACATCATAGCAATTAGTTTTGAATTAAGGGCTATAAACCTCTGTTAATACAATATTCCACATTCGCTTGACATCATAGCAATTAGTTTTGAATTAAGGGATATAAACCTCTGTTAATACAATATTCCACATTCGCTTGACATCATAGCAATTAGTTTTGAATTAAGGGCTATAAACCTCTGTTAATACAATATTCCACATTCGCTTGACATCATAGCAATTAGTTTTGAATTAAGGGATATAAACCTCTGTTAATACAATATTCCACATTCGCCTGACATCATAGCAATTAGTTTTGAATTAAGGGATATAAACCTCTGTTAATACAATATTCCACATTCGCTTGACATCATAGCAATTAGTTTTGAATTAAGGGATATAAACCTCTGTTAATACAATATTCCACATTCGCTTGACATCATAGCAATTAGTTTTGAATTAAGGGCTATAAACCTCTGTTAATACAATATTCCACATTCGTTTGACATCATAGCAATTAGTTTTGAATTAAGGGATATAAACCTCTGTTAATACAATATTCCACATTCGCTTGACATCATAGCAATTAGTTTTGAATTAAGGGCTATAAACCTCTGTTAATACAATATTCCACATTCGCTTGACATCATAGCAATTAGTTTTGAATTAAGGGCTATAAACCTCTGTTAATACAATATTCCACATTCGCTTGACATCATAGCAATTAGTTTTGAATTAAGGGATATAAACCTCTGTTAATACAATATTCCACATTCGCTTGACATCATAGCAATTAGTTTTGAATTAAGGGATGTAAACCTCTGTTACCACCCAAACATTCCACATTCGCTTGACATCATAGCAATTAATTTTGAATTAAAAGATACAAACCTCTGTTAACGGTAACTCTCGGTAATTTCTATTCAAATTTCGAAAATTCTATTGAAAAAGTACAATTTTATTCAAAAGAAAAACATATTCCTTTTCTTAAATTCTGAGCAATCATAATATCCTAGAATTAAATTGCTCAGTGGGAAGGGTTCATTAATATAAAAGCCTTACTGATTGGTTAATAATAATCCAAAAAAATTTGCATCATAATACCACAAACTTTGCAATCAAGAACTGGTCAACCTTGTAAGAGGAAACCCCAACAGCAGTAGAGTAAATAGACACCACAATTAAAAGCCATCCTTCGCACAAAACTTACATACACACTTCTCCGAGATAATTCATACCTGACAGCATATCAAATCAAAACCTCTTTTGTTGAAATAAGCCCATTTACTTGGCTTCTTTTGTTTGGCAGCGAAACGCAATTCAGATGGTATCTCCTGTAGTAATCTATATTAAACGACCAGCGTCTCGCCAAAGGTTATTGCCGCACATGAAATGGGGCTTACAAGACGGTGTTTTGCGCAACATTCCGCGGAGAAATCAGAGACAACAGACTGTACATAGTAACATTCGAGACCGACAAACTGGTTTGGAACCGTGAAATGAGCTCGCACGGCAATTAGGCAAGCGGTTATGTTACAACTCAACTTCTGGGCTCTTTGTTGTTGTTGTTTTTTATAGCTGCTTGATGGACCATTGTCACTTTCTTATGACTTTTCATGTATCGCAGGTGAAAAGAAAAGTGAAACATCGAGGAAGTCCATTGATTGTTTTGTTTGTTTACTTTTTTTTTTTAAGAAAACTTTCACTGCTTTCTTATCAAGTTTCCACTATCTGTGAACTAGATTAGAAGGATGGTATAATGATAACTAAAGATTTGTGTGTGCAAATTAGTTATTTATCCGATTTTTATAGAGATAATTTATCTTACTTGTTGCAAATGTTTTTATCATTCTTTTAAAGAAAGAATTTGTTTCAAGCAATGCTTGAATATTTGCTTTCCAATGTCACTTAAACTTTTTCATGTTGGTCATTGAACCCCGCTTAATTTACTAACTATTTTTTAATAGAACGCCTATCTTGTAGATTAAATTTTTTTCTCCAGAATGGTAAAGGGAGGAAGTAATGCCTTTTGGAATGATTTTTAATGTTAATTGCCTGAATTTATGTATGAAAGCGACCACTATAATCAGGCTGTCTGATTATCTTTGCAAGGCTTTTCATTACATTTTCAAAATTGGTATAGTTTCAAATATATCAATATATTAAAAAAAAAAAAATAGTAAAATTGCAAAAGCAAGTTTTATTGATGCTTCAATTTTAAGACCTTAAAGTCCTAAATGGTTAAGTAAATAAATATATATATAAGCGTGTGATATGCGAATAATTTTTAAATTTTTCCATCAAGAAGAAGTCTTTTTGAAGTTTGGTTCGTCCCTCTACGGTCATTTTTTGCTCACCTTTAGGCTAATTAAACCGGGAATTGCAATTTAACGTGAATTTCGAAACATTAATAAACATCCGAAACAAATGTACGATTGTAATCATCCCAAATGGCATTCCTGATGCCGGTGATATCAAAGGCCAAAAGCGATGTGATAAAGCGGCCTCATAGCAAATTGGCTATGAGGCCGCTTTATCACATTTTTTTCTGTATATTTCACTTAACTTATGACTTTGACTTATAACATATTTCTCAGAAATTTGTACGTAGTGCGTCTACAATTATTTATAGGATCGTAAATGCACCCCTACTTCAAACTGTTTGAGAATCATTGCCCGATGTAGTCTGAATATTTCAAAACCTATCCTACTCACTTGAAGATTTCACAATGTAATGTGCAAAATAATGTACGATGTAAAATATAATGTACAAAGCAAAATGTATTATACAAACACAATGTAAAACTTTTTGTGAATGTAACACTCTTTTTAAACAAGTTTAATTGCAACATTTTTACGCATATATGTTTTGTAGGTATATATTGTGCCATGGCATAAATGACGAGTCTGTTTCTTCAGTAACATTCCAATCAATTGGTTTTACCCATGAATCAATCTTAATTGTCAACATCCAGGGACTGAAAACTCTTTGTTCTCACTGCTCGAAATTCAGCGAGAGAAACACGTTCACCTTTCTCCAGATGAATACCAGGGCAATCGAAAACAATTGCGGCGTTTTAATGACACGCATAAAACTGTTCTATGGACGCAGAGTTGGCAGCCGTATCACTGCTACGTTTTGCAATTAGCAGTCCGTGCGCCGAGACAGATTACGGGTTGACATTTCTGTGCTGGAGGAAGTAGTTTGAGCTCTAATCATCTGACGTAATTCAATTCAGTGATTCGGAACCATTTCCGCGTCAGAAGTGAATGAAAAAGCCAGATAAAAAAAGAACTAGAGATCTGGAAAATGAAAAAAAAAAGATTTAAAAAAAATGCGCGTTTAAAGGATGACGTGTAGTGAAAGTTATGGAATGTGCCAAATGGTGAGCATTTTAGTTCATCTTCAAAAATTGTCAAATAACATAAAATAAATGTTAAATAATGTTGTGCTTTTTCACTTTTGTAAGACAAAATAAATATCAATATCGAAATGCATGAAAGAAAATATCCTTAAAGCCTGTGTGCGTCTAATCCTCAGTGTCCTGCATTGCGGGATGGACACCCCATCAGTAGTCCACTTATGGATGGAGGTAAAAGGGGCAGCTTCTGTTGTGATGGATCACCCGTAGGTAGAAGTCTCACTTGACTCCATAACGCTGCAGAAGGAGTACAGTACCTTCAGGGACAACTTTTAGGATGAACTACCAGCATTTGTGTATTGTATGGCAGAAAACACTGAATACTCCCACCAGGTAGTCCGCCTAACAAGGCAATCTGTTGAACATTACATACACTATCGAGTTTCGTTTTTGAAACAGTGTCTACAACAAAGCCGCCAGCTGATTGAACCTCAGCCCTAATGCTATCCAACAGCGCGCGTTGTCACTGAGCCACGAATAGGACATCCTTAAAGCTTCTGAAAGATGGGCTGTTATTTTAAAATCAAAGTATTTTGACTTTGCCATGTCATTCGCCACTGAAACTGTACCTATGTAGCAGATTCAGCTTAATTCAGAGTACATATACTATGGGGTTGTGAACTATGTATATCGAGATAGGAGATGTTTTCTTTTTTACGGAGTAGAGTTGTCAGCCCAACGCTCTCTAATCATATTAGGCAGGGATCTACAATTTAATGTGGATTGCGAACCACTACAAACATCCATGGCACGGCTGATACTCGAACCTGAAACCTATTCTACCCAGCCATTATAACTATTTGTTCGGTAAATTATTGCAAATGCAGAATGCAGATTGTACAAAGGCTGCTATCTGGGTTTTTAATGCAGGAATTTCAGCATGTATTATTTTTTTCAGTAATACTCAGTAGAATAGTTACTAACAAAAAAAATTTTACCATAACCTTATGTAATAATGTTGTGAAAATTTTTCTTGGAAACCAATCATGTACGCATTCAAATAAATTCTACATTCGAAAAAAATCAATTAAAATAAAAGTATTAGAATTTAATGTTTCAAAATAAGACTCATTATCTGCCATTAAAATATTATATCTCTTTAATTAGGGTATCCTTTTTTAAGTAAGAAAACGAAAAAGTAAAAGAAACCTTATACTTAAGTAGATAAGATTACTATCTAAAATGCGTATTAAAATATCTTATCCTGCAAGAAATTTAACGAAATCGTGCTTAAAAGAATCAATAAATTTATCCGTTTAAGGAAGAACGAAGAACTTTTTATAGAGCATATTATATTTCAAAGTTACCTCATAGATAAATGTTTGGTTAAAAATGAGTACTAAATTGAATAAATTTTATTTTGCATTTCCTTCATGTTTTTGAATAACAAAGTTTTAAAAATTTGAAATTAAACTTGTCATTATATTTAACTTTTTTATTGTGTATATTAGCATATAACAGGGGGACTACATCACAGCTCTCTATAAATATAATAAATTAAAACAGGACAATTATTTTTTTCCTTTTACCAAATTTATTAAAAAAAACATAATAAAAATTTTATCCCCTAAAAAAGCATTCTGATTCTATCAAACGCTTTGCCAATGTTGTCTTTCAAATAAAAAATATTTATATTTTAATAAAAATAAATCAAAGATTAATAATTTTTATATTTCAGCTTTTAATTGGAAGTTTATTATATTTTAGCAAAAACGAAATGTGAAATATAGAGTAAATATTGTAAAAATTTGAAACTAAATAAATAATATAGTAAACATTGTAAAAAAAAAACAGAAATAAAAATTTTATTGGGGTAATAAAATATATAATAATAATAGTCAATTAAATAATTAATTATTATAATTAAATAATATTATTAATTAAATATTAGAATTCGGGTAATAAAATATATAATAATAATAGTCAATTAAATAATTAATTATTATAATTAAATAATATTATTAATTAAATATTAGAATTCGGGAAATAAAATGAATAATAGACTATTAAATAAATAATAAAAATGGGCTTGATATAAAAAAAATTATCAATAAAATTAAAAAAATTATTAATACTGCATATTTTTATATTTAGTTATTACTTTAGTAGCCCTTCTATAACTATAGAAGAACTGAAAAATTTCTTTTTCAAATTGACAGAAGAAATGATAAATTTTAAGAAAATATGAAATACTTCACTTTGTAAATAACTGATAAAAGTGATAAAATATATCACTTTTATTGTGTGCATATTTAGACAATTTTCATAATCGTATCTTAAGATATGTTTTTAGTTAACAATTATTTAATTATTTAACATTAAATATTTTTCCTTCTTGATATTTTAGCTCATTTTTTATAAACGTTTTTCGTCTTATTTCCTTAAAACTTAATTATAATTTATCATTTATTGCATGGAACACTTTTGCTTTAAAAACGTTTGTAGACGACATTCCACTACTAGTTTTAATTTAATAATTAATCTTAATGTTTTTTAAACAAATGTATATCTTTACTATTACAAGTTTGTTGCAAACTGCCTTACCATTACTTCCTGTAAACTAAAAATGAAGCTTAAAATAAGAAATAAATAAAAGCATTTATGTTTTCTAATATTTCCTTTTAGAAATCACTGACCTGCAAATAAATATACTTGAAAGATAAAAAAAAAAAAACTTTTATTATTATCACTATTATTATTATTATTATTATTATTATTATTGTGTAAATTTGATCTAATTCTTTCATCTGATAACTTTTACAGGTTATAAAGTAAAAGTAGTTTGATTTTATCTGAAATCAGATTTTAAATTATTTATTTTATTATCCATTTTATTTTATAAGGGGTTTTTGTTGCTTATTCATGCAGTAGTTTATGTAATTTATTGAACTGAATAATTTAATAATAATGAGACAAAAATTTTTTTTATTTTGTTTAAAATTTAATAAATAATGTTAAATGTTCTTTATAAAAAATCTCGTTTTTGATTAAATATAATAAATTTTCAGTTACAAAAAGAAAAGCAAACGATTATCATTCTCCCCAAAAGTTCATGTATTAAATATAATCTTTATTTTTAATCTTTTAATTTATATGAAATTTATTTATTTATTTGCAATTTTATTATTTTTTTTTTTTTATTTAAAAAAAAAAAAAATTCACAATAAAAGTATTTATTATGGGATATACAAAGAAAGAATTCTATCATCTGTTTATTGATAAATAAATTCTTTTCAAAGCATATTTTTTTTAACCTATTTCAATATCTGATTATAAAATCAATTGATTTCTCATGTATGATGTATTTTTTGAGAGCATGAAATATGTGTATTAACAGTTTATATATGTCAATTTAAATAGTCTGGGAAATTTCTTTCATTCATGAAAGAGAAAAAAACAGTAATAGAACTTTACGATAAAAAAAAAAATTATTGTATTTTTCAAAATAAATTGTCAAAAGCGAACGTCTAATAAGTTTTTTGTTATGCAGAGTGATACTAAAGAACTATTTTTGTACTAGTCGCCAAAATGGCTGATATTAATTTCCAGAATCATTATGATCGTATCATTAATCATATAATATTATAATCGTATAATTATATATAATATATTAACGTATAATATTATAATCGTATCATTAATTATTAAAAACCCATCGACAACGTTAATAACTTTTAGGTTAACTCTATAACAAAATATATTTACATACATATGTATGTACGAAAGTTTGTGTTATTTAAAGTAGCAAATGTAATAAATGTTAAATAAACGTTGGCGCAACAGCCCCATGGGAGCCAAGACCGTCTGCCTACTGGCAGATTTCGAGATAAGATGTTTTCTTTTTTATAGTGTAGGGTTGTCAACCCTACGTTGTGGACCGGGACCTGCGATTTAAAGTGAATTCCGAACCACTATAAACATCCAAGGCACCTCCGGATCTCCCCGAAACCTGAGGCACAGCGTGCCAGAATGCTAGTCACACATGCTACCAAATTTCTCAGCAACAAATATTTCAATTTGATCTAATAAATTTATTTTCTTTTCATACATATTATTAATGCGATTTCATACATGTTAAATTATACAGTTTTCTTTTCTTTTTTCTATTTAGTAAGAGTGTGAATTGATAGAATATCGCATCTTACGAGCATCGATACTTTAGTATTTGATGTGACTTTTTATGTATTATTAAGTCACAGCGGACAATATAGTCTTATTGTACGCTGAAATTTGATCGCAAATTAAACAAGTTGGCTTGCTATAGACCGTTTATTGATGAAATTATAAAATTTCTTTACCAAAATTCTAATTAATATAACTATCAAAATCTATAAAAGTATCAGGAATCTATAAAAGTATCATGAATTCTACGGATATATTTTTCTATCCTTGATGCAAACGTTAACATTTATAAATTTTGTTTTTATACATAATAAAAACCAAATGGAAAATTAAGTTAAAAATTAGTTGACTTTTGAAAAATACGGTTTAATCATGACCTTTAGTCGTCAATTAGATATTCAGTGTGCTCATGAAGTATCCAGTGCGAAACGGGACAGGGCTAATTAAGCATTGACAAAGATGGCTTTTAGTTGACGCCACGACTCGGTTGGTGGTTGTTATTTTAACTGAAGCAAAAATAAACTTTTGGAAATCGGATTAAGCAAGCAATTTTGAACCGATGACGCTTGCGAGAAACTTTGTAAGCGTTGCTTATTTTTAGAAGAAAATGTAAACATCATTTCTAGTTCTATTGTGACAATTGCAACTGCTTGTTGTAGTTGTTGCACAACTGAATACTAATGTTTAGGATCATATATTTTGCCCAAGGTAGCTTAGGAAATATTTTAGTTGGTTTCACTGTGTTTAAAATAAACTAAGTCTAATGATAATTGTTAATTAACTCAGTTAATAAATAATCTATGATAACAAATAAGATAAATAATCAAAAATGCCATAGCATAATAATCATTTGCTTATTTATTTTTTCAAATCACTGATCCCAGTAATTTCTAATCACTCACATTTCATTCTGAAGTAAGAGATATTTTAGGACAACTGAAACGGGAAACCTGCTTTTTAATAAAAACAAATAATTATTTTTGCGTATATTTCTATGTTAGAAATTTAAAAATAAAAGATTTTGGCTGTCTCAATGGAATCTTTAAGGAAGTTAACGATTTCATGTTGAATAGCTTTCAATACAGAAATGAGCCCATATGTTAAAGAGCTCTGATTTAAAGCAACAAATGGTAATAATATATCACGCCTTTTTATTTGCCAAATGGATTCTGATTATATATGTCGACTTAAAACTAATTTAACCAAATAATCAGTTTTTATATATTTTTTTGCCCAAGGTAGCTTAGGAAATATTGTAATTTGTCTCAGTGTGCTAATTTACTCAGTGTAAAAATGTGTATATAGTATATAATTTAAGTCGTATGATAATTGTTTATCAACTCAACCTAATGATAATTGATAATCAACTAACTGTTATTTAGTTAATAAATAATCTATGATAACAACCAAGACAAATAATTAAAAATGCCCTAGCATATTATAATCAATCGTTTATTTGTTTATTATTTTAACTAATTAAAACTAATTTATCCAAATAATCAGGTTGTATTTAACTTTTCCAAACTTATTCACGATACTGACAATTCTATTAAGAAGTTACACGGAAAAAATAATTTGATTTCAATATATAATTACATTATAAAAGTTTTTTTTAATTGCATTAAGTCTCCACGTGTGCTTAGATAATTACTTGCATAATATTCATGGCCATAATCCAATTCTTCCCACGTGCGTTTTCTGGAATGCGAATATAATGAGAATGAAGGCAGCACTAATTTTTTTTTTTCAGTTCGGTGAAAGAGGTTACATTTTCTGGTGATAAGGTAACCTTTTAACCAAAGATTAAAATCTCTTGACATGGCCGTGTCATCTTATCATCACGTCTTATACGAACATCAACAAAAAAAAAAAAAAAAAGAGGTTTTAATATTCTACTAATTGCCAATAGAAATATACTCCCGTTTCCAAAAAAAAAATTACATTTTTTATTTTATAAGAATAATTCATTTAAATTTCTTTAAAAAAAAATCCATGTTTTTATCCTATAAAATTTATTTATTTATCTTTATTACATTTTTAAGTAAAATTTTTAATTAGTATGCTTTTCTTAAAGACAATCTCCGTTACCTCAGTTTTTTTTTATAGGTATTAAGATCATACCTAACTTTTATATTTTAAAAGACAAATATTTCAGAAAAATATCATTCGTAGAATACACCAGTTCATTTACTTTATATTATTTGCTATATTTATGCTCAAAATTTTGATTGCATTCTTTTTTGTGCATATACAGGAGTTCACTATTGAAAACCTAATGTTATAATCGCTTTAACCAATCTTGTTTCTAACATAAGAGTCAATATCTGCTGACATCTATCAATCAATATCTATCGATCCGTTTTTCTACACTAAGAATCAATATCTGCTAATCTATATCAATCAATATCAATCAATCCGTTTTTCTACACTAAGAGTCAATATTTGTTAATATCTATCAATCCGCTTTTTTAACCTAAATGAAATATCTATTAACATCTATCAATAAATAATCTGTTAATATATCAATAAATTTTTCTAACTAAGAGTCAATATGTTATCCATCAATCCGTTTTTATAATCTAAATGAAATATCTGTTAACATCTATCAATCCGTTTTTCTAACCTAAGCGTCAATATCTGCTAATAACTAAGAGTCAATATGTTAATCTGTTTTTAACTAAGTTTCAATATGTTAATATCTATCAATCCGTTTTTCTAACCTAAGAGTCAATATCGGTTAATGTGCAATTAACCAATATCTATCAATCCGTTTTTCTAACCTAAGTGTCAATACATATTTGTCCATAATATAGCAACTACGTCTTATGGTTCTTTAGACATTATTTCCTTTTCAAGGCAATATTTCAAAGAAAAAATATCTGTGCAAATTGTTCCTTATTTTTTGAAATAATGGATCAAAAATAGATTTTTATTTATTTTATTTATTCCCCGAATCTGTCAGTAATTACTAATTTTCGTAAGCAAATCATTACAAAAATTAAATACAGTATTTCCTCTGTACATCCGACCGCACTTCAAACATTTCGTGTTATTTTTCTATTTTATTTTAGGAAAAAATCCTATTACGTTAAAAAATCTTTAATTATATCATCCTTTTAATACGTGACACTTTTTCCTTGTTTTGTCGTTTTGCATTTTTTCCTTACATTGTCCATACTAGTTATAATTAGAAACTGGTGTAAACTAGAAGTATTTTTGTTTACTGCATGCATGCTAAAAGTCAGCGCTAAATGCTTTAAAAAATAATATTAACAAGAAATTCTATTACTAGATTCTGCTAAAAAGAGACACATTTATTGCTACATTAAAATAAGTGCTGATGATTAAATATTAAAAATTAAACAAAGAAACCGGAAAGACAACCAAAACATTATTCTAATTTTTTTTTAATTTTATCTGTTCTTGAAAGATACATATTTGTTTAAAATGCTGACATTTCAACTATTACGGACTCTCTGTAGTATCTACAGAAAATAACAAAAAAATATTTTATTTTCTACGGATGACGAAAAAAATTAATATTTCTACACAAGTTTCAAAAAATGCTATTTTTGTCTATTGTTTACCCATTTTAATCCAATAAAAAAACTTTTATCAATTTCGAGAAAAACTGCCTAGCATCCGAGGGAGAAAATATCGAGTCGTCAAGGATGAGATTTGTAGAAAAAAAAGCAAAGTTTGATGGTAACTTACAAATATAAATTCTTTTTTTCATCAAAGTATGTACCCATATAATCTATACACTTTTACCGTTTAAATGGCGGGTTGTTCAGACTGGTGGAGGAGAGTCAATGAATTTCTGGAAGGCCACTTTTACAACATCGTCGGAATTAAATTGTTTTCCTATTAAAAAGTTGTCCAAATTGCGGTAGAAGTGATGAGAATGGAGGTGAAGAACAATTGAGATGATGTCTGATGAGTATGGAGGATGAGGAAGAAGTTCCAACTCCAATTCTTGTAGTTGTACTAGAGTCATTTGTGTAGTTATTTCTGTAGTAGTGCGTGGTCTAGTGTTATCATAAAATAAGATAGAAGTCAATCTGTTTACCAATCCAGGCTGATTTTATTTGAGTTTTTGCATCATTTTATCTAGTTGTTTGCGATATATTTCTGCTGTGATAGAGAGGCCAGGTTTCATGAAATCATAATGGATCACACCTACTCTAGACAACCAAACTCAGCTTCTTTTGATGAATATTACTCTTTGGAATATGTTTTGGCGATTCATCCTTGTCCAACTACTGTGCTGCCCATTTGCGATTGTCCATGTTGGCTCCATTCTAGTGAAAATTCGATTCAACAATGGATCACATTTGTGACGAGAAAACAACATCAACCAAGCTTTCAAACGCTTTTGTTTGTTTTTCATTCAGTTCATGTGGAACCCATTTATCCAACTTTTTCGCTTTACCGATTTGAGGTGAGTGAGTTAATATTGTTTGTTTGCTAACACCAAACTTCAACGATAATTCATAGGCACTCTAAGATGGGTCAGACTCAACAATGACCTTTAATTCGTCATTATTGGACTTTTGATTCTGGGCGACCGGGTGGCTCATCTGTGAGGTTCAAGATACCTGTAAGGAATTTGTCGAACCAATTTGATACTGCCTGCTGCGTAGTAACACTGTAGCCAAATACACTATTATGTTTACTTATTAAGTTTCGCGCGGTCTGCGATGTTGTAGTTCCACGTAAGAACTCACACTTAATAATCATGCGAATTTCCGACCGTTCTATTTTCAACAAAATTGATATAAAAAAAGTTTTTAACATTTTTTACAACTTGTAATGATTTTTTTAAACAGGCGAGATGTGTAGCTTTGCAACAAATAAAAATATAACTTTACTATAGAAAAGATATACTACTGAAAATTCTCATTTAAAATTGGCATATCTGTTAGTCCTGTATATTGGTATACGGAACTATGGAACCTTCTCTGAGATACTACTGAAAATTCTTATACATCTTGACATATCTGTTAATACATCAACCGCGACTAATGGAACTCCAAACATTCGAAATAGATATTTCAGAGGAAAAAAAATTATTGTGTAAACAGTGCATTATTTTTAGAATTCCCAAGACCGCAAACAAAAATAAACAATCCTTTCAACTTCTTTGGCAATCAGTTTTTCACTTAAGCTGTAAGTCAGTTCGCAATTATCTCTTGTCTGTAAAGAAAGCAAATGTGAGAACAGAGGACTTAAAACCGAGTCAAACGACAGCTCTAATGACAGACACATTAAGTCCTAATGATCTTTTTCCTCGTATTGACCTAAAACAGCGAGTCGAAAGCCGCAAAAGAGCAAACATTTAATGAGCGCAGAGATAAGAACGTTGGTTAAGAAATGGAAATGCATGGTAATGATTTTCAGTCGTTATGATACTGGTGTATTACTTTCAATCGATTTCACACCTAAATTACTAAGTGTTGCTATTAGTATTTGTCATTTACCGTTATGTATTGTTCGAAATACGAGTTAATTGTGTAAGATACTATATGATGCAGATTATGTATCAAATTTTATGCATATGATACTAGAAACTGTTAGATTTTCCTAGATTTTAAATGGAAAAAAGAAAGAGAATTTTCAAATTGGGATATTTATTCTATTAATGCATTCAAACCCGCATTGTATAAAAATGTCTATTATATTGAACTAAGCTTGAATATAGTTTCTTCTTCATTGGCGGTGGCCTGATGGCTAATTGGCTAACGCTTTGGCATCACAGGTTTTGGGTTCGAATTCTGACGGTGCTAGGGATGTTTGTGAGTGGTTCGGAATGCCCTTTAAACCTCAGGTACCGGTCTAATATGACTGCTGGCGTAGGGCTGACATTCCCATCCTATGAAAAAGGAAACATCTCCTGTCTCGACATATGCTAGTAGGCAGATGGCTTTGGTTAAGCATGTGGTTGTTGCGCCAATGAAGAAGAAGATTTGGTTTGTCTGTCTACGGTCATTTTGTGCACATTTTAGGCTAATTAGATCGGGACCTACAATTTAACGTGGATTCCAAACCCCTAACAAGCATCCTTGCCACCGCCAGGATTCGTACCTGAAGCTTGTCGTACCAAAGGCCAATTGGTCATCAGACCGCAAGAAGAACAATTATAGAAGATTTATCTTACACATATTAGCTATTTGGCCCTGATGGCCGAGTAACTAGCCCTCGGAGCCACAGGTTTCAGGTTCGAGTTACGGCCGTGGATGTTTCGGACAGCACTTTAAATCGTAGATCCCGGTCTAATATTGCTGCTGATCGTAGGGCTGATAACGTTACCTTGTAAAAAGAAAACATCTAATATCTCGAAATCTGCTAGTAGGTAGACTGCTTTGGTCCACAATATGGCTGTTGCACCACTGACGATGATGATGATATTAGCTGTTAAATTTATATAGATTTTTCATATAAAAAATGTCCATTTTTTCTGACTTCTGCTTTGTTAAAATTGGCAAAATTTAAAGGCTTTGCTGGTAACAAAATATTAAATATATTGCCATTTTTTTCAGTGAAATATTAAAACGACGAAATTAGCAGCATTAGCTCAAATGAAATGACTATTACGAGCCATTTTAATAAGCGACAGATCAGCTGGCTCGCTAAAAACTTAATCAGTAGACATAAATCTGCCATCAGCTTGCATGGATTAGCATTTAAGTTTGGCTGAAAATTGCCGACGGGCGAATGATTGAATGCATTGTCCACCTTTAAATCCGAGCGATTAGATGTACCGGTTCGGAAACCATCACGAGGAGTGCAGAAACCGAAGCCGGAAAACTTCCTCCTCGGATTGTTCAGCTGCAGAACGAGGAAGGAAGTGGCAGAGAAGCACCTGAAATATGCTGCTGCTGAAATCGCGTCTCCTTCCATGAATTTTGAACAGCTAGTATTGGCTTAAGTCTGCGACAGAAGCGACAAGCGCGACCTTGCGTACAACCACCAATGATGAACGACGTAAAAAAGATTAAATAAAACTTTTCATGTGTGATAATGGGAGAATGCTTAAAATAATTGGCAGTAATTGATACTTTTAAATTAAATTATGTATGCATATTCATACTATATTATTTCAGTACGAAAATGCAATGAAATTATTTTTAGTTATAAGGATTATTAAATATATTAAATTCAAAATAATAATATTGTTTCAAATGAATTAGAGAGCGGTTTAAAGCTATCTGAAATGTCATTGATTTTTCGTTTAATAATAGAAAAATACAATGTTGCAAGAAAATAATCCGCAGCTAAATAATAAAATAATTTAATAGTTTAATAATATAATAAATTATTATATTATATTATATAGCACTCTGGCGCTCGGTGCCACAAGTTTCAGGCCCGAGTCCCGGCGGTGTCATGGATGTAGTGGTTCGTAATCAACTTTAAACCGTAGGCCCCTGTCTAATATGATCGTAGAGCGTTGGGCATAGGGCTGACAACCCTACCCCGTCAAAAGAAAACATCTAATGTCTCGAAATCTGCCAATTGGTAGACGGTCTCGGGCCGTCTATGAGGCTGTTGCGCCACTGATGATGATGATAATGAATAATGTAATAATAAAATAGTTTCATAGTAAAATTATCTTATAATTTAATAATTTATTTGCATTATTTAAAAAAAAATCAAATATTAAGCATTTGCCTATTTCTACTCACAACATTTTCTTAAGATTTGAAAAAAAAAAAACCCAATACAATAATACAAAAAAAAAAAAAAAAAAAAAAAAAAAAATGCTGAACAACTAATTATTGTAAATAAAGCTATCTGTTTAATAAAGTTAGAGACTTTTATTAAAATAGAAAATTACACATTATAAATCACAGTCCAAAACTACTTAAAAAGATATTTTTTTTTATTGTGGAACGTTAGTGATAATGCAATATTATTCTTTACAGAAAACAAAAAAAAAAAAATTATTTTTGGATGTTAATAATAATTGTTCCAAGTGTATATTGCGTGTTAAATTGTTTTGCCCACACTTACGTTAATATATCATTTAAAAAGATTCTGCATAATTAGTAACTAGTACAAAATTACAACCTCTTTAAGCAACTACGACTCAAATTCTCGTGATATGCTAATCGATCAATCCACGGTTGGGCATAATTATAACCTACAGTTTGCAAAATGAATGCATGATTATTTATGGTGTATAATTTGTGTTTCACAAATAAAAAAAAAAGCAAAAAGATTTCCTGAAAACTTCATATATAGAATACATTGATTTATCTTTCCTCCTACAGTCTTTTTTTATATTTAAGTTTATAATTAAATAAGATTAATTTTCACCAGTTTACTATTAGAAAAAATAAATATTGTTAGTACGTATTATATGCCTGCCAGCTATTGATAGCTACCGTTGTCATTACCGCATACCGCTGGAAAATGTCAACCATTTTTTTTTTTCAGTCAGAAAATATTCAAAATATAGAAATGTTCGAATATCACTCAGGGGAAAAATTAATTCAAAAACCACAGTACCAAGGTACCACAGGCACCAAGTTCAAATCCTGACTGTGGTATGGATGTTCATGAGTGTTTCGGAATCCACGTTAAAGACCAAACCAGAGAAAAATTTTATTATTAGCGTTCAATCGTTGATAATGATGCTGAGGCTGATCAGCGATCAATCACTGGCATGCGATTAATATCATTGGCGCTAATAATCCGGTATCCATTAATTTCATCATCATCATCATCATCCTCATTGGCGCAAAAGCCCCATAGAGGGCCAACACCATCTGTCTACTGGCAGTATTTCGAGACAGGAGCTGTTTTCTTTTTACGAGGTAGGATTGTTAGCCCTATGCTCAACTCTACTACTGGGGCGCTCGGTACCACATGTTTAGTTCGAGTCCCGGGGGGGCCATGGATTTTTGTAGTGGTTTGGAATTCACTTTAAGCCATAGGTGCCGATCTTATATGACTGTAGAACGTCACAGAGCCCAATCAACCACATCATTCCCAAACTGTATAGGGGCAACTCAGCTCTAGGCACAATGTTGTGGTATGGTGCAGTAGTAATAGAATTATAAGACCGGGATCTATGGTTTAAAGGGAATTCCGAACAACTACAAACATTCATGGCACCCCCGTCTCAAGAACCCGAAACTTGTAGCACCGAGCGCCAGATCCATTAATTCACCTATCTAAAAATTATTTTTTAACATTTATATTTATTTTTATGCAACAGTAAGACAACTCTTTGTTGTCGTTTTTTATTAAATAAATAAATGTCTTTGATTACCAATTTCTGAAGAAAAGTCTTAGTAGAAAAATTAAATAGTATTTTATTTAGAAACATAAAATATAATCCATTTATGGTGGAAAAAATAGCACATAAAGTAATGATCTGTTTTCTTGATATGTCACTCAAAAACGTGCTCTGTTTTAAAAGTATTTTATCATATAATTACTATTTATCGTTTGACGTTCAAATATTTTAATTAATTTTACTTATTTTTTTTATTACACTTCAAACGTTTCTGTAAGCTCATTTACATTCTTTACCTTGTAAAATTCGTATTAAAATACTTAATAACATGTAATTACTTTTTAAAGTGCCAATCACAAAACGTGACAGATACGGCGGAACTAAAATTGTAGTAATTCGAATTCCATCTACTTATTAACTTCAACTTCAAGAACTTTTTTCCTCCAATTGCCATGTAGTACTTAGATATGCGTGAATGAACAATATTGACTTATGTCAATGACATTGTAAGCGCTTTTCCCTTCGCACTCATAGCATGCCTGAATTAGTTTAAATACTACATCACTCAACTCGTCTGCAAACACCATAGCAGAACGTCGACAGCTAAACTCCAACTGTGCGAAGTTTGCGAATTCGAAAAACAGGTGGCAGTTTCTTTTTTTATTTTCTTTTATTATCTCTTCTGTACCACCCGGTGATCCGGCTGACGAAATAAAAGCAATAATTAAAGAACGAAATAAATTATCGTTTGCTTTTTTAGAATGAAAGAGGATATTGATATTTATTTTCTAAAAAGGATATTCAAATGTTTTTAATTAAATGAAGTTCTAGCTTCTGAGAATTATCGTTTGGGTTAAATAGAATGTTCGAAATATTGAAATAATTTATGCATTCTGAGATAAAGTAGCGAGAAAAAAAAATTTAAAATTTATCTTTATAACTAATTAAAATTGGTTGAAATAGAAGCAATAATTAAGAACATTAAAAATAAAGTTTCTTTTTTAGAAAAAGAATATTGATATTTAATTTCTAAAAAAGGTTCAAATAGATTTCTTCATTATTATTTTTAATTAAATAAATCCAGCTTCTGAGAATTATCGTTTGAGTTAAAAGAATGCCAGCCATATTGAAATAATTTATGTACCCTGAAATAAAGTAGCGAGAGAAAAAAAAATTTAAAATTTATCTTTATAACTAATTAAAATTGGTTGAAATAGAAGCAATAATTAACAACAAAAAAATAAAGTTTCTTTTTTAGAAAAAAGAAAATATTGATATTTAATTTCTAAAAAAGAATCAAATAGATTTCTTCATTATTATTTTTAATTAAAAAAAATCCAGCTTCTGAGAATTATCGTTTGGGTTAAAAGAATGCCCGCCATATTGAAATAATTTATGTATTCTGAGATAAAATAGCGAGAGGAGAAAAAGAGTTTTAAATTTATCTTTAAAACTGATTAAAATTGGTTGAAATAGAAGCAATAATTAACAACAAAAAAATAAAGTTTCTTTTTTAGAAAAAAGAGAATATTGATATTTAATTTCTAAAAAAGAATCAAATAGATTTCTTCATTATTATTTTTAATTAAATAAATCCAGCTTCTGAGAATTATCGTTTGGGTTAAAAGAATGTCCGCCATATTGAAATAATTTATGTATTCTGAGATAAAGTAGCGAGAAAAAAAAATTTAAAATTTATCTTTATAACTAATTAAAATTGGTTGAAATAGAAGCAATAATTAACAACAAAAAAATAAAGTTTCTTTTTTAGAAAAAAGAGAATATTGATATTTAATTTCTAAAAAAGAATCAAATAGAGCTTCTGAGAATTATCGTTTGGGTTAAAAAAGAATGTCCGCCATATTGAAATAATTTATGTATTCTGAGATAAAGTAGCGAGAAAAAAAAATTTAAAATTTATCTTTATAACTAATTAAAATTGGTTGAAATAGAAGCAATAATTAAGAACATTAAAAATAAAGTTTCTTTTTTTAGAAAAAGAGAATATTGATATTTAATTTCTTAAAAAGATTCAAATAGATTTCTTCATTACTATTTTTAATTAAAT
The DNA here is from genome assembly GCA_021605075.1 of Caerostris darwini. Taxonomy (NCBI): domain Eukaryota; kingdom Metazoa; phylum Arthropoda; class Arachnida; order Araneae; family Araneidae; genus Caerostris; species Caerostris darwini. The sequence goes on along the minus strand of BPLQ01007946.1, from coordinate 298,583 downwards.
AAAATCAGCTTCTGAGAATTATCGTTTGTAGTTAAAGAAATGTCCTCCATATTGAAATAACATTTATATTCTGAGAAAAAGCAGAAAAACAAAGATTAATTAGTAATATTTCCGATTTTGAATTCAATTTATTTATTTTTATTCTTGAGCAAGTTATCAGATAGCTTAGGCCTGATGATGGAGTAACTAGCGCTCTTGCTCTCGGCGCCACAGGTTTCGTGTTCGAGTCCCGACGGTGAAAATGGATGTTTGTAATGTTTTGGAATTCACTTTAAACCATAGGCTAATGTCTAATACGGTTGTAGATCGGTTTGTTTTGTCACTCTATGGCCATGTTTTGCACACTTTAGGCTAATTAGATTGGAACCTACAGTTTAACATGGATTCCGAACCACTCACAAACGTCCTTGCCACCGCCAGGATTCGAATCTGAAGCCTGTAGTACCAAAGACCAGAGTGCTAGCCAATTGGCCACCAGACCACAATATGACCATAGAGCGTTGGGCGAAGGGCTGACAACCATATCCCGTGAAAAAAAAAATCTCCAGTCCCGAAATCTGACAGTAGACAGATGGCCATAGCTCACCTAGTGAGTTGTTGTGTCAATAAAGAAGATGAGATTAAGTAGTTCGTTTAAAAAATCGTCTAATAGATATTTCAAACAGAAACAACAATGGAAAAAGATGTTGGAAACTTGGATTGAGTGTTAAAAGTAAGAAGAAAAATATATCAAATTTAGGTTTCAGTATTCCTTCTCATATTTCCTGCATTTATTTATTTATAGTTGAAGAGGTTAAAGAGCAGCAGTAAATAAAATTAACACTACTGGCCTTCTTAAAATGTAACTGATACACGGAATTGAAAAATATATAATGATTTTAGATCTTACGAAATGGCTTATGATCTTAATGAATTGTAGGTCTCTATTAAAAATTGGTTAAATACGATTTCATGAATTTTAAATTAATGAATTCTATATTTCGTGAATTTAATTCGTATGGAATTTATGAATACTTAATATTCATTGAATTAATAATAATTCGTTCTTGTGAAGTAATCGATATCTTTTCTGAATTATTATAAAACGATAATGATTTTATTTTCAGTTTTTTTTCTTACAAAATAATTGATACTATACTCCGATCAAAACATTAAATTAATTTTCCCTTGTCAAAAATAAACTTTATTTTAAATGTTTTCATAGAATTGTAATTTAAGCAGAATAAATATATTTATATTTTACTAAATATATTTATATTATACATTAGAATAAATATAGATATAGATATATATTTTCTATCCAGTGTAATAAGCATTTTCCATCATTAATATTTTTGCTTTCGAATAACTAATAACATATTATATAAAATAATAATTATATTTCAGCAAACCATTTTGCTGTTTTTTACAAACAATTAGAGTGGACTTATATTAAAAGTTATGTTATGGTTAAGTGACGTTTTTTTAGTTTTATTTTATATTAATATTTATATTTCAATAATATATTTAATTATTTATTGATAAATTGCTTTTTTTTTCAAATATGAACAAGATTTGAATCATTTTGATATTAATTTCGACCACATACATTTCGCGCAAGGACTAAGAAATAATTTTATTTTAAAGCACAAATGCAAATATTTTAAAGTATGATTACTAAGGGAATTTTTTTTTTTTTTTAATCTTGGATTTCAACTGTAAAATTTTGAAGCTATTCATTTAAAATATTAAAGAAACACAGAGTACTTTAGATTTTAATGCAAGTACAATCTGATGTTATTTAGTGAAACTGTATATTATTAAATTAGCTGTCATAAAATAATAATAACTTTTATAGCCTATGTCTTTTAATTAACATAATGAATGAATATAAAAGTTTCGTATTCATATTTCCCATGGTCATAGAAAATAGTCTATAGACATACAGAAACATGAAATATTCATTACATAAAAAGCACTACTGAAATTAAGAATCCTTTTTTTAATACATACATAAATACATAAACGTTTTGATAAATACGTACTATTAATGTGATGGCAACCAGCCAATGCAGAGAATACATAAAATATTGTGAATACATATATTCATTTTCTCCCACTAGATAACGGGAAAAATTAAAGTGATTTTATTTCAAACAATTAGATGCATTGCCATTCGAAAAATGCTTCTTGAATAATTATTATAAATTACATAAATTAATAATGCAAACGAATATAATATTACAAAGATGCAAACGATAATAATATTACAAATGATGCAAGCGATAATGATATTATAAACGAGGCAAACGATAGTAATATTATAATCGATGCAAACGATAATAATATTAAAAATTACGCAAACGATAATAATATTACAAATTATGCAAATGATAATAATATTACAAACTATGCAAGCGATAATAATATTGCAAACGATAAAAATACTACAAATGATAATAATTGCTATTTATCAGTTGCTTTATTTGATGTTTATATTGGGTATTTTTCCAACAACAAAATTTGGTAAAAAATATTGTTTTTATTTTTGAGTGATAATATATAAATTTTAATTCATTCAATAGATGTGCAAAATTTAAATAACTGTTTTTTGTTATTAGTTAGAATTAATTACACGAAATATTGTTTTTATTTTTAAGTGATAATATATAAATTTTAAATCATTCAATAGATGTGCAAAATTTAAATAACTGTTTTTTGTTATTAGTTAGAATTAATTACACGAAATATTGTTTTTATTTTTTACAAGAAATATTGTGATAATATATAAATTTTAAATCATTCAATAGATGTGCAAAATTTAAATAACTGTTTTTTGTTATTAGTTAGAATTAATTACACGAAATATTGTTTTTATTTTTGAGTGATAATATATAAATTTTAAATCATTCAATAGATGTGCAAAATTTAAATAACTGTTTTTTGTTATTAGTTAGAATTAATTACACGAAATATTGTTTTTATTTTTAAGTGATAATATATAAATTTTAAATCATTCAATAGATGTGCAAAATTTAAATAACTGTTTTTTGTTATTAGTTAGAATTAATTACAAGAAATATTGTTTTTATTTTTGAGTGATAATATATAAATTTTAAATCATTCAATAGATGTGCAAAATTTAAATAACTGTTTTTTGTTATTAGTTAGAATTAATTACAAGAAATATTGTTTTTATTTTTGAGTGATAATATATAAATTTTAAATCATTCAATAGATGTGCAAAATTTAAATAACTGTTTTTTGTTATTAGTTAGAATTAATTACAAGAAATATTTCAATTATTAACAAGAACAATAGACGGAATATTCAACTGAAAATCCATGTGATATAATGCATAACAATTGATGCCATTCTTTACAAATTTCAAGCAGTTGAAAGAAAATCTCCTACTTAAAAATTGTTCTTGAGAACTAAATTGCTTTCTCCCTCTCTTTTTTTTCGAACATTCCTATTGATAACAGTGAAACATTTCACTGCACAGTGAATAGAATAGAATACCTTTAATTCGAGGAAGGAAAAATCACTAGAAGCTATGCCATTGGCCTTCACAAGAACACGTGCTATATAGTTCATTGTTCTATTCCGATGTGAGAAACAGAAGAATTAAAGGATTCTTCTGCGTGCAAAAGTATTCCTGTAAGAATGCTGGTGTTCTTTGACTATTAACTGAGTTTCGAGTGATAATCCACGTAGGGTACAATTGTTTCGAATAATTAATCCTTCCGGTAAGAAATTTTCCAGCTTCGGTTGACAGGATATATACTTAATCGGACAATTTCGAACTAGATGAAAGCAGAATAAAGGATGGATTTTTTCTTCTTATCATTATGATGTATCTGTTAATTTCATGCTTGAAATGAAAACAATTATTTTGATTTTTTTTTTTTAAGAATAGTTCTCGGAAGTACACGGACAGGTATTTTTGTAATAATAATTTCAGAAAAGAACAGAATTTTGAAATGATTCTGAGCTTCGCAAAAGATCAACGAATGATTTTTAAGGTCTGTGTCGATTGATTTTTTTTTAAGGAATAGATCTCGGAGGAACGCGAACAGATATTTTTTGTAACAATTATTACAGAAAAGAACAGAATTTTTGTTTAAATTTCCACTTTTTAATCTATTATTGATCTTAGTTTAATGTTTTCTACTATTAAAATGAAAAATATAATTGGTATATTCTGGTCTATTTTTTATTTTACATCATTAGTTCACCGTTTTTTTAATTTTTGTTTACAATTATCATTTTTTAAATATTACATAATAACCTAAGATGTTTGTTGTCAATGCAATTTATAAACGATAAGCAAAAATACAGTTATTTGAATTAACAAAAACTATAGTAAAGTACTATGTTTTTAATGAAATACAGAAATTAGTAGGTTTTAATCCACTTATTTTATTGATTTTAACAATAATTTTTCTTGTATTTTTGTGCGACCTAATGATCAATTGGCTATCGCTCTGGTCTTTGGTGCCACAGGCTTCAGGTTTGAATCCTGTTTGTAGCTTGGTTGTTTGTGAGTGGTTCGGAATCCGTGAAACTGTAGGTCCTGGTCTAATTAGTCCAATGTGCGCAAAAAATGACCTAGAGCAACAAACCAAACTAGTACGTTAATTAAACTTTGTTTAAAAATTGTTTATTTCTCATAATAATTATAATATTGTTAATATTTTAGATGCGCTACAGCACTTTTCTCCCAACTGTAACCCTATTTTTAATCTTATTTTTGGAATCCTGTGTAGTAATTAACATAAAAGTAACATAACATTTTACAAATAATTGCTCTTAAATATTAATAGCATATTTTTGCAATTCATTACTAGCATTTTCGTTTTCTTTTTAAATATGATTTTCCATTTGTCATTTTAAAGCTTATTATTGTAAATAGTTTAATATAAAATTTTCATCGATAAATACTACAATCTCTATCTAACTTTTGAGAAATCAGTAAATTTCAGTTGCACACCTATGAACCGATAGTAATATTTTTTTAAATATAAATATAATGCTGTTCTCATAATGCCTGATATTTAAAAATGAACTTTTTAAAAGAAAAATATTTTTTTTTTCTGTACAAATATTTCATTGCTTACAGCGAATTTAGTGCTTAATCATTACAACCTAATACTTTATACGCACAAATCTTTAGTAAATGTATTTAGTATAAATTTGGAAACAGTAGTTCAATTAGCATACATGAATAGTTCTCTTTTACTCCAAAAGTAGCAACATTTTTTGCATTTGAACGTTGTTAAACTGATAACTTTAATTGGTACTTACGTGTTAACGGTACCTTAGCGACAGTTGCGCCAATAAAGAGCATACGCGCCAACCGGAGCTACAGATTTCGCGCCAATCTACACTTAAAATTTTTGTTCCAAATAATAAAATATATATGAAACACTTCATTTAAAATCAAAACGCTTTCAAAATATTTTTATTCCAAATAATAAAGATTAGCGATACTTAAAAACCTCCAAGTCTGTCGCCAAGGTACTGTTAATACGTAAGTACCCTTTAATCTGAGTTCTTATTATGACCAAGCTGTCTAAGTGTTTGCCAGCTGCATTAGAAAGAAAAAAAAAAAAGTTCTTATTATTAGAAATAATTACTTCTTTTTTATTTTACATATCAAAGTTTTTGTAATTTTCACCACTGTTTATTTATTTATTTTTTTTTTCTTCTTTCTTGCAGAATCGTTATGGATCATTCGTGAATTTTTAATATAATTATGTTATTGTTAATTAGCATCTAACGGTTAGTTGCTTAAATGTTCAATATTTATAGTCATATCATGTTTACCTTAAATCATGTCTTATCATGTTTACCTTAAATTTCTGTTTCATTTGTTAGTTTTATCTATTCTGTTTGAAAATAACTGCGCTTGTATTTGTTTTAATGCATTTATCATATAATGGTCTTTATCAAATAATGGCATTTATCATATAATGATCAATATTATTATTCAATGGCTTAAAATATCATTAATTCTTTATGTTTAATACATAACTAAAGGTTATGTATTAAATGTTATGGTCATGTTTTGTATTATTATTAATGTTATTTACTAATAATGACATTTATCACATAATGGCCAATATTATTATTCAATGGTTTAAAATATCATTAATTATTCATGTTTAATGCATAATCTTTGGCAAAAATAAATACGTTTATCACTTTTAGGATTATAATTATTAAATTAACCATAATATTATTAGTATGGTTATATTATATTTATATTAAAATATGCTATCAAGTTTTCCTTAATCAATTTAATTAGGTATCTTCGAAAATCTTTAAAAAATCTTTCATTAAAATATAAAAAAGAAGCAGCCCTTTCAATAATCTTATTTATTAAGATTTCATATATTCTAATATGATCCTGACTATGTTATAAAGTTTTAACTTTTTACATAGAGAAGTACATTTTTCGGTGCTTACAAATAAATATTTTTGAGTAAGTATGTTTTAAACTATTTTATTTGTTGAATTTTAGTTCTTTTTTTTTCATATTTTTTTAATGAATGAAATAAATTTAGTCAAAGGCGGGTTTTTTTTTTTTTTTTTTTTTTTTTATTTCCATTACATATCGCGCAAAAGATTTTTATTGCCGAGTAGCTGGGAGTGAACAAATCTTCTGAACTGAGTTACGTTCGAATACTCCGATAATATCTAAGAACATCAAGGCACAAAATTTATCGTCTGCTTTTTTCTTTCTTTTTTTTTCCATGACTTGTTCCAACATCCTAAGCAGTGAAGCGAACCTCTTCAGTTCAGAGCAGTTCTTTAGTACCAGAACCAGATCGTTTGGGAATTTTTTTCCTCCTCCCTTGCAAACTTCTTCGCTTGGGGCATCTACCGCTTAGTCCAACAACCCCTTCCTCGTTGCTTGAGCGAGCGCCTCCAAGAAAGATTTGTGATCAAGCGTGAAGAAAAAAAAGTAGACGTAGATTTACAAATTTTAATTCTTTTTCAATTCCTTCTATTAGCTCACACTCTCCCTTTATATATCTTGTTTCAAATTTTCAATCTTTCATAAAATACATTTTATTCATCCACTCAAGTTCAAATACATTTTTTTGAACTTGTAGTGGATGACACTGGATGTTAATACAGTTTTTTTCAAATATTAATTCATTAATTAAATTTAATTTAATTAATTTTATTTTTTTTTATATTTAAGTTGCCTATATCTACCAATAGATGGCGCCAGATAAACTTAAAAAAAATGAATGAAAATTATTTATAAAGGACTTTCTGCAATAGAGTGAAAAAAAGCAGGAATTGACTTACTTGTTTATATTTGTATCATTTGAAGTAGTTGTAAAATCTGTTGCACTTTTATTATACATTATGTGGAAGAAAGTGACGGGACATGACACTATAACGACATAAACCCATATTTATTAAAAGTAATAGGAGGTAGGGCCTCCTTTGGCTGCGATCACAGCTGCAACCCTTCTGGGCATGCTTTCCACTAAATTAGCCAAAGTGGCAAGAGGAATTTCCCTCCAAATGTTTAACAGGAATTTAAATAGTTCAGGCTTGCTTTTGGGGAGTGGGGTGCAGGCCCTCAACCGACGGTCCAATTCGTCCCAGAGATGTTCAATTGGGTTAAGATCAGGGCTCTGCGCCGGCCACTCCATGCGTTTAACGTTGTTGTTCACATACCAATCAAGAGTCCTCCTTGCAACATGGCATGTTGCGTTGTCGTCTTGATACCAGCAATCATCCATACCGTACGTTGCCCACAAGGTAGGAAGGACACGATTGTCGAGAATATCACAGTATCTATCGGCATTCATCGCACCATCAACCTTCTCCAGTGGGCCAGCCCATACCAGGAGAAACAGGCCTATACCATCAATCCTCCTCCACCAAACTTTGCAGTTGGGACGACACACTCGGGCAAAAGGCGTTCTCCTGGTAAACGCCATACCCAAACACGTCCATCGGAACGGAAAAGGGTAAATCGTGACTCGTCACTCCAAAGGACGCGTTTCCAGTCATCCAGAGTCCAAGTACGGTGGTCTTTGGCCCATCGAAGGCGCGCTTTCTTGTTGGTTTTCGTAATCAAAGGCTTATGGGCCGCCGAACGTCCAGTGTAACCTAACTTATGGGCATCGATACGAAGAGTCTTGGTCGAAACGGCCACACCTGTGGCTTGTCTAAACTCATTAGCGATGCTATTCATGGATGTTAGACGGTTACTTCGAATCTCCCTGCCGAGCACCCGCCGGTCCCTGCTGGTGAGAACTGTAGGGCGTCCACTTCGGGGTTTGTTCTGACAGTGTCCCTCAGTCTTGTAGCGACACACAACACGTGCTACAGTTAATTTTGAGCAGTTACGGAGAAGGGGATATCTCCCTAATTGACACCTTGGCAAGATGCAATCCAACCAACAGACCTTTCCCGAACTCAGACAACTCTTCCCGTGGCGGCATCTTGACAAAAAACAACTCTAGTCGACTCCACAGAGTATGTATAGGATATGGCTGACACGTGATACCTATTAGTGCGCATGTGTCAGCTGTATTGTCGGTTTTTCTACTTTTCGAGGGGTGTCCCGTCACTTTCTTCCAGATAGTGTATATCCTGTAATATAGTTTTCGATGTGATTTTTCATCATAAAAGAACGCTTAAAGGTTGAATCAAAATGTTTAGTAAATCGTATCTGCAAGTTGTTTTGTCTGGTTATAAAAATGAAAACGATTTTACTTATTTTATTCATAAAAATAGTTCCAAAATGCTGCTTGTGATTGATGCCCCGAGAGAAGAAAATTCCAAATATTATTAAAAATTGAAGTGAAGTAAAAAAAAATTTATGCTTCACTGCTTTGGATAGTGAAATGATAATTCTAAAAAAGAAAAAAAAACAGACGATAAATCTTACTTGATTTATTTTCAGTGATATTATCTGATTATTGTTTTAGAAAAAAATTTATAAATCAAAAAGCATATATAATTTACAAAAAATTACAAAAATTCTAAGAAAATAATTTTTTTTTATTGAAAATAAAACAATAAATGATATTTTAAATGATAAAACAATAAAATAAACAAAACGTAAATATCTGAATTTGATTTGTTTTAATTCGCCTTTTCCTCTGTTTATTTTATTATCTTAAATTGAATTCGCTTTATAATAATCTCGCCACTTATTTATTTATTTATATTTTACAATGTTTACACACAAATGTTTTAATTTCGCAATGAAGATTTTATCGTTTTGTACGTATATTAATGTTAAAAAGTTAAAATAATTAACAAAAATAATAGTATGAACGTAAGGGATATTGAATTATATTAATAAACAATATTAATTAATGAAAAACAATGTGTATTTCAAGAAAAAATTCTGTTCAGAATTTTTTTTTTCTGTTAAATTAACAATGTGCTACTGATTTTTTATTTCATATTTATTTATTGATATTAATAAAAATTAATTTTATTCTAAAGTACTCGGTACAATTTATATAGAAGCATCCTACATACATTATGTTGATATATCTTGTTCAGTGTTTTTACGTCATATTAGGTTAAAATCGCTATACTATAGAGATAATCTTGTGTACCATTTTCTTCTGACTTTGCATTGACTGACTCCTGGCACGTACCTAACTTTCTGCCATATATATACTTCCTTTTGCCTTCTTTCTTTTATAACTTCTTCCATATATATATATATATTTTTAAATGAATATGAAAAGAATATATAATCTAATAAATCGCGTGCTAAAATTTTGATGCTATACATATTACTGCTATGGACAACGTCCAAATCAGGATTTTGTATTTACATATCTGCCTGATGCCCACACAAATATTTATTTACAAAAAAACGCAATCCAGAAACGACAATATTTATGACGCAAATATGACTGACAAAACAATTTATGGTCATATTCATACATCTTATACGTTTGTGAAACTCTTCAACTTCATGCAAAAACAAACTAAATTTAAAATCAGATTCTTCAAATATGCAATTTTGTTATGAATAGCATTATTTTTAAAGGTCTAGAAATAAAACAAAGCATTATCTGTATCCTACCTGATGCTACGCGAATGTTTATTTACAAAAGACAATCCAAAATAGACAATATTTTTACGCTAATATGGCTGAAAAAAATACAAATTATGATTATTTTCTTATAAAACACTTAAACTCTGTAAAACGATTTAAAAAATTCTTCAAATCTGCAGTATTTGAACTTAAAAAAGTCAAAATAAAACAAAGCATAAAAATAAAAAATAAAAGAGGTACTCAGAAATAAATACACATGTCTTATCAATAACACTTAAAAAAATAACAATCATGAAAGATAAACAGAATTCGAAAACGATTGCTTATTTGATAAAAATAAAAATATAATCAATGCATTGTATAATATTAGAATCATATTATTGGAATCAGATTCTTCAAATTCATTGCATTGTATACATTCAATGCATTGTATAATAACTCTTATAGCAGTCCGAATCAGATTCTTCAAATTCATTGCATTGTATACATTCAATGCATTGTATAATAACTCTCATAGCATTTAGAATCAGATTCTTCAAATCTTCAATTTTGTTATGAATAGTATTATTTGTAAGGATCTAGAACTAAAACAAAGCATTATCTAATAATGCCTATCGTTATCGATAAAAAAAATATAAAAAGAACTAAAAAATAAATACTCGTCTTATCAATAACACTTGATAAAATAACAATCATGAAAGATAAACAGAATTCGATAAGGATTTCTTATTTGATAAAAATAAATAAACATTCAATGTATAATAAGCTCTTATAAAATTCTTTTAATACTTATTAATTTGTTTTTAATTATTATTTTTAATTTATTTTTAACATGGAACCTAGATAAAAAAATTATCAACACGTTTTGTTATTAAGAATATGCCTGAGTTATTTTGTAAGTTGCAAATAAATATCTTGTCAAAACACTTGAAGCAAATCAGTCAAAAATTTAACCTAAATAACAAGTGTTAATTTATTCGTAAAATTGTTACAACTTTTCAAGGAAAGAATGTTCTAAAAAACATTTAGATTAAAACATTTGTTCCTTATTATATGAAAAGGGAAATAACTAATTAATGCAGACAAAGGTACAGTTTACACACTTTTAATTTTTCACTGCAAAAGAAAAAAACATTTTTAAAATGCAATTCTTTTAGTTTACATAATTAATTTGCTGTTAATAACAAATTCAAAAATAAATGCAATTCACAAACTGAAAAAAATAATTTCATTTTTTTTTCTTTAAATATGAATATTTATAAAGTTCTTAAAAATACAGAAATTCTCTATTGAATGCCAAATAAAAAAAAAAAATTTTATGTTGTGTTTCATTCGAACATTTCTCTGTTTTAGTAGAACAGTTTGCAATCGCTTATGCTATTTCACAATGTTCTGAAACTTCTCACTTCAGATATTCTTTCCAGTTTATTGCGTTTCGAACGTGAAACTTCTAAATTTCATTCGAAAGAGAATAGATTTGGCTGCCGTTAATAGTTCCAAAGAGTTACAGAAGGAAAAAGAAAAGTGAAACTCTTTTTTTTTTTAAAGAATAATGTACTGTGAAATAATTTACAATACATAATACAATATATAATACATTTACAATATATAATACAATATATGTTTGTCCCTTAATGAAAATGGTAAATTCATCACTTTCCAGTGTTTCCAGTTTCACTTTCCATCACATGTTGGAATTAATGGAAACGAAAGGGCAGATATTCTGGTAAAATAAGTAATATAAAAAAAATGAATTAATATTTGAAAAAACTGTATTAAAATTTAAGTGTATTAACATCATCCACTGCAAGTTAAAAAGAAATGTATTTAACTTGAGTGGATGAATAAAAAGTATATCATGAACGATTGAAAATTTGAACAAGATATATATAGGGAGAGTGTGAGCTAATAAAAGGAATAGAAAAAGGAACAGAAGTAGTTCCTGGATAATATTCTAGCCCTCTTGACTTTTTTAGGAGGACTATAAGGAACAAAATTAAGTCATCGTATATTAGTGAATTATTATCTAACACCAAAGGAAAGGTAGGAAAAATTTGAGTGGAAAAACTTGCAAAGAGGCTGTTGTCAATTTCGGATTAAGAACTGGACACGGCTGCCTGGTCGAACATCTATCCACAATAGGAATTGTGAACTCTGATCTATGTGTTTTATGTAATACAGAGAAAATGAATAAGCCCCATCTACTTGTTTGCTTGGGGCTGGATTCTTAATTTACAACAGAATGATGATTTGCGTACTGTTTACTGGAGGGCCAGAGAAACATGTCCAGATTTTACAGACTTTTTATCCATAGAACCTTTAATTTGTTTTTAGCTTGTCAAAATAAGTAAATATAATTGAATTATAATTGAAAATAATAATTATTGATAAATAATTTAATATATTAACATTAGAAAATAATTTAGTTTGTATTATAAATTATTATAATTGTAATTAATAATAATAAATAAATAAATAATTAACTCAAATAGTGGAGGGTCAATTTAAAAACTTAAAAAAATTAAACTTAAAATAAGAAAACTTTGAAATCAATTAAAATAATGCAGAAAGATAAATAAGTTATATTTCTAATCTTCTATGCATAGAAATATATTTTGAAATATTCCATCATTAAATTAAACAAATAATTTATTTAATGTCCCCAAACTAAAATATGTAATTTTTAAAAAAGAGTAACATTCCGAATAACAATTTGCCAACAATTTATTATTTATTTATTTATTTCAACAGAAATGCATGAATAAAAAAATTTAAAATAACATTTAAAATCCAAAATAAATACATTTTGAAAACATTTCAAATGATATACTAGGTATATTAAAATAAATTATTTTTCTAAAAAGTTATTTTTAAACATTCTATCATAAGAATAAATATTGACTGTTTTGTATTTCCATCAACTGATGGATATCGTTCTTAAAGAAAAAAAAAAATAAAAATAAACACCAAAATAAAAGGCAAATAGAAATTGTACAAGTTGGTCCTATTTGGAATCCGGTTTAATATATTCAGATTTAAACGCCTTCAGTAGCAGCCTAAAAATGAAGTTTTAATTGCGTTCGCCATGATGCAATTCCTGCGCTGTCGAGTAGGTAATGGATCTTAATTTTTTTGTAAGAGTTCTTTTATTTTTACCAACTGCTGCGCTTAGCGACAGGGACCAAGGTCGGGAGAAATCGTTGACCTCAGAATAAAAAAATAAATAAAGAAAAGAAAATGAAGTAAATAAATTAAAAGAAGGAAAGAAGACGAAGGCGAGTCCTGCCTGGCGCTCAGTCCTAAAAAGGTCACACTCTGGCTTGTCCGAACAGTCTAAAGACGAACTCTTTCTTTTCAAAATAAAAATAAAAAGACTCAGATAATCGTCATCATCTGATCGCGATTATTGTAATAATAATAATGAGTCAGAGGGATGCTTACGCTTTCTTACACAGAATTCTTTTGTTGTGTCCACATGTGCAGTTTGTGTCTGAAGATGGCCATTGTTGATCGTTGCAGTTCTGACTCAGCAAGAAGAAGGAAATTTTTAACATATTTTAAAACCTGTTTGATTTATTTTTTGTTTAAATCTCCACTTTTTAATCTATTAAAAGTCGTAGTTTAATGTTCTTTACTAACAAAATGGAAAAATATAACTGGTATATTCTGTTTTTTTAAACATTTTTATTTTGTGCCAATAGTTCACCGATTTTTTCTTTTTGTTTAGTTTTTAAATTACCATTCATATGAAATATTATGTAATATTCTTAGATGTTTAGTATCATTGCGGTTTGTAAATGATTAACAAAAATATATTTAATTGAATTAACAAAAACTATAACAGAGTACTACGCTTTTAAAGAAATACAGAAATTAGTAACTTCTAATCCACTTATTTTATTGATTTTAACAAAATATTTTTTTCTTGTATTTTTGTGCAATCTGATAGCTAATTGGCTAGACCAATACCACAGGCTTAGGTTTGAATTCTGGCGGTGGCATGTATGCTTGTTAGTGGTTCGTAATCCATGTTAAACTGTAGGTCACTGTCTAATTATCCTAAAGTGCGCACAAAACGACATTAGATCTACAAACTAGACTAAATTAAACTAAACTTGTATTTTTTTATTTTAAGACGTAGAGCTGTATATATCATTTAACTAACTAACTAATTACTTGGCACTACAGCCCATGGTGGGCCAAGACCATCTGCCTACTGGCAGATTTCGAGAAAGGGCAGATGATTTCTTTTTACAGGGTAGGGTTGTTAGCCTTACGCCCAACAGTCATATTAGATGGGAAACTACGGTTTAAAGTGGATTCCGAACCACTACAAACATCTATAGCACTTCCCGCACTCTAACCCGAAACCTGTGGCACTGAGCGTCAGTCACTCGGCCATCAGGCCCCATATCATTCTATACTGGCTTTTTTTCCCATTTTAATATTTCATATATATATTCATTTGCTGTACCAAACAATAATTTTTGCCTAAAGGCCTTATTATTCATCTATTTCTTTTAAACTGAAATATGTATTCAGAGAATAGAAAATTCAGAGAAAAAATACTATACTTTATGTTATACGTATAGTGATTTAATAATAGTTCTAAAAATGTGTGTTATATTTATTTTTGTGAATCGATTTTTTTGCTTATATTAATTGCTCATGTTCAACTAACTCTATTCTAAACATTTACACTCTATTCTATCAACGTACCATCTTCTACAAGAGGACTTTAACCCGATAAATTGTTTTCATGGCTTTATGAATGAGCTCTTTCATTCCTGTGGCATTGCTCATTTATAGATGAAACAAATTGGATTAGCACTTTATTATAGAGAAAAAATGCTTTAATTGCTACTTCTGTCACTGTATTCCCTCGCATTTGATGGCCTATAATAACTAAGTTATGCAACGGGCCCACATCCAAACATTCTTTATTCATTAATTACCAAAACGAAAACGGAAACCTAGATCCCACGATCTGACTAATGTTTCTTCTACTCAGTGCAATGTCTTCTACCAGTAGAGACCTTGAATAAACCCTCTTGGACAAAGATAATGGAGATTAGAAAGAGTAGTAGATCCTTGAGATTTCTTGTCTAATACCTATATATTAGTTAATATTTATTGCGGTTTCTTGTACATCACTTTTGTATGTCATCCACTTTTTCAACACGATTTGTCTTGGCTTCTAAATAACCCAATACAGGCCCCATAGGAACAAGAGGCCCTGAAAATTGAAACTTCTTTCTGGGCCTCTGACCTTCCCCCAAAGGAATTAATTGATAACGTGAGGTATTAATCTTTGTGTCATAAAATTCTGGCATGTAATAAATGGAAACTCGATTAAGTGACTTGACTTTGAAATGGTAGTTGTTGCTGTTTATTTCAGCAATAGTTGTGTTTTTTTTATGAAGGTTTTGTTTATTTTGATTCACAGAATATATGTGGTTAAATTTTTGATTAAACCACCGTTGATCATTAACGAAATCATATGGTAATTCTAGAAATTTATTTATTTTGCAATGAATCCAAAGCAATGATTTAAAAGGATTGAACAATGTCATTTTCCAAAATAACTACAGTAAAGTGAAGCACGTGTTGTCTCGTACTCCGCTTTTATATCTAGTTCCTGAGCAATGTCGGAACATCGACATCTTTTCGTCTTCAATTAGCTCCTCAGCAATGAAGCCTGTTGAATAATATCGACATCTTTTCGTCTTCAATTGGCTTCTCAACAATGTAGCTTGTTGATTGATATCGGCATCTTTTCATCTACAATTGACTCCTGAGCAATGTAGCCTACTGATTGATATCGACATCTTATCATCTTCAATTGACTCCTCAGCAATGTAGCCTGTTAGTTGAAATCGACATCTTTTCGTCAATCCATTGCCATATACCTGTGATTTAGAACGCTTTCCAAATTCATGAGATACTTTGGTCTTGCTAAATTCTTGAGTTATGCATAGTACGCTCTTTCCTAAGCTTACCGTTCATTCTACTATGTGTAAAATCATACAGATAGTTTCTTCTAGCCATATTGCACTTACGAACTCATTTGAAAGTGCACCCTTTCGAGCTCCTTTTTATTGTAGTCTTGCACTGCAATCGTTAACTGCACGCATTTTGCATGCCGTCATGTAACTTGCGGTGTTTTATTCCTGATATTTGCATATGAATCTCCTTTATAATGAATTATGTTATCTTGCTACAAACTGCAAGAAGGTTTTTTTTCGCACTTTCATGGCTGTCCACGATTTCATGCCTGTTTCCACAAAATTTCATGGTTGTTTTCACGAGTATTTTCCACAATTTCATGGTTGTTTCTACAAATTTCCATGCCTGTTCCCACAATTTCATGGCTCTTTCTACAAATTTGCATGATTGTTTCTACAATTTCACGGTCGTTTCCACAAATTTTCATAATTGTTTCCACAAGTTTTTTCCCACAATTGCATGGCTGTATTTAAAACCCAGTGCATGGAGATATAATACACAATTGAAATTTCTGTTAAATAACGTAATTGTACTTTAACTTATTTTAATCAAAAACAGGAAAGTCATTTTTAAAATGGCTAACTCTTTTTATTTTATCGCACCTGAATTTTTACTTATTAAGTGCAACGGTGAAAAAAAATGCATTTATAATTTTCATTCGTCGTTTCTTTTACATAATTTACAATTGAATAGCAGCTACTTATAGCATTAATTATATATCAGTATTTTTTTCACAGATAATTTCATATCCTAAAAATGTGGTAATTTATGTCCGCACTTTACAACAGACACAGTTCAACAATCTTCAATATTAATTAGCCTTAAATTTAAATACCATAGGGTCTTCCAGTAAACCATGCATTGACATATTATATTATGTATTACAGCAAGCAATCTTCAACGATTTCTTGACACAGACAGTAAAAATTAAATAATGGGTTAACTATTAGAACTATTATATTATTAGAAATAGGAATAGGTATTCTTTAAGAGAGGGAATGAAAAAAAAAATAGAAATGCTATTATGTCCATAGTATGTAACGTAATCTACCAAGATGTCACCATTAATCATAATCCCAACAGAGACTGAAACCAGATTCCGTGACAAATCTTTCTCTTGCCTTCGGCAATCTCTACTCAGAATGTCCTTGGACTTGAGTATCTCCTAGGACAGGGAGATAAAGATGGGCCAAAAAGTGAGTAGGGAATACAAGGAGATTATTCTACATTTCCTAGTTGCAATATTTATAGGGGTGTTTAATAAATGTCACCCCCTCCTTACCTAGCGACCCGGACCCGCTTATCAAACCCTACCATCATCCCTGACTTCTTTTTTTTCCAACCCAGGGCTTTGGTGAAAGGGGCCCTTCATAGGGTCTTCCAGAAAAGGCAGGGGGGATGACCTCTTTTCGAACAGGTAGGCAAGACGAAAGTGAAGGTCGTTGTTTCAGGTGCGTTGCCCAATTTACTGGTGTCCCCTATTTAGGGGCCCCATCTTTCAAGGCAAGCGAGTAGGTATTAACAAGTGTTACCTGAAATTGCCAAGGGGTCTTGTAAAGGGGCTTGGAATGTGTACTTTTAGGTTCCTTTACATTGGCTTTCGCACTAAAAAACGTAACACGAGACTTTATTATGGTGGGAAGTGTATATCCTATTACCTTTTTAATGTCTTCCGTGCTGATTTGTGAAATGGGTATGAAAACATTGCGTGTATTGTATTAAATGTTTAAATAGGAAAATAAAACAGTGGGTTTCTTTAGCTAGCTGTTGCTGGTGATTATTTTTATGATTTTTAGAAACACGTGTTTAGATTAGAAAAACACTCCATTGTACTAAGTATATATCAACTTTAGTTTAATAATAAAAAAGTCTAAAAATAATTAAATTCCTTAAAATTCTTGTATAAAGCAATTTTTTGCAAATCCTTTTACTTAATCTTGGAAAAAAATTTAATCATTATCCATTTTTTGACATAAATTTTTTTTTAAAAATGCATAAATGCATTTAATTTCATTTGCTAAGATTTTAACATAGTTTCAAATGCATTATCAAAAACGGAATTTGCCAATTGATGAAAAAAATTATTGATAGAAATATTTAAAAAACACGATTTATGATATTTCATTATTTTGCATTATTTTATTCAACGATGAAGCTATTAACAAAATTTCGTATAGTTACACATTTGATGATAGCCAAAAACTTCATTTTTTTCACAAATTAAGCTATCAATTTGCATACAACTTGACAAATCTTTTGCATAATTGGCATTTTTTTGTACATTAAATGATATTATAAAATATTTCTGGTTGAAAAAGAAATAATTTTAAATTGATTCTATTACTTTTTTTATGTAAAGGATTGATTTCAATACTAATTAATAATCCAAGTAGCAAATTTTTCAAGTTTTTTTTTCAACATTTTGTTATCTACCTTATAATAATGAAAATCTTAATAAAAAAATAATGCCATCTTGGACAATATTACTCGAAAGGCTTTAATGCATTTTTAATTTCTTTTTAATTTTATTTCTAGGTATTATTACCTAAATTTATTTAAAATTCAATATTGAAATAATATTACATTTTTTTCAAATTTTTGAACTTCGGAAAAGAAAAGAAAAATTCTATTCATTTATTCAATTTATTCTAAAATTTAAAGAAAAATTATTACGAATTTCTTAATCAATTAAAATCGTATATGCTGTTCCTGTAATAAAAATCGCATTTTTTTTTTTTTTAAATCAGCCCAATTATTATTTTCTTTCATTATAAATATAATTATTAAAAAGATTTTCAGGTAATGTTACATTAAAAATATTTAGATTTGAGTGAGGGTTTCTGAGAAAATTCCATCAAGTCCAAATGGTCAACATGGCGTTGAGATTTTATTTTCAAATCTTTATATCTTTAATCGTGCAAACTACAAAAACAAAATAAAAAGCATTATCATGGTCGTTTATTTCAAATCTATTGTTTAGATCTTGGTCGTGCAACTACCCTATTAAATTAGAATTTTATTGCTTCTTTTTGTATTCCAGCACATAAAACACAACATAATTTGAGAGAGGTTAAGAATTTGTACTTAAAACAAATCCAAATGTTTTTGAGGGAGAATTTCTTTCTGGAATTCTATGAATCGCATGATAAGAAAGAGGAAAAAATTTCACAATCAACAAAATTTAAAAAAAAAAAAGTTTTGGTTGTAGTAAATGAAACGAAAAATTTAATTAAATAATAACAAAAACTCCAGTATTATTTAGCTTACACGATAAATTAACAAAACGTTTTCAATGCAATTTTAATTGCAATCCTTTCTTTCCAATAAATAATTACATTATTTATAAATAAATGTGAATTTGTTTACAATAACACATGTGAAAGTAAAATAAATCTAATAGATATTATTTCTTTTGTGAGAGAAAGAATATGCAAAAATTCTTAAAGAATTTCTTTAAAAAAATCCTTTCAATGATTTAAGAATTTCTTTAAAATAAAGCTATTCGATATTTTAAAAATTTCTTTAAAATAAATATTATCATTAGTTTAACAATTTCTTTAAAAGAAAGCTTTTCGATAATTCAAAATTCTCAGCAAAAACTTTTTGAAAATGTCTTGGTTGTAACGAGCAAATGTGTATGACGACAAACAGATTTATTTTGTTCCACGTAAAAAAAAAAAAAGTTGTAAAAATTCTTTAAAAAAAGTTTTTTTGCATACATAAATTGATTTCTTTTTAAGTTTTCAAATTTTTTTTCATATGATTGAAAATTGTTGAATATTCTGTATTTGCAAAAAAATTGAGTTTTTGAATGTTTATTTTTTGCTAAAACCCATTCGCAAAATTTCTATTATGTATATTAAAATTACAAACAATAATTTTGAATTTGAATACAAAGAGAGACTTTTGCATTTTTATTTAATACCAAATCCAGTAGAGCAATTGCTGACGATTGCAATATTTTACTGAACACAACTGCAACTATAATAGATAATTACATTTAACTGCAAGTGTAATCGTTAACTGCAAAAACTGCAATTATAATTGGCATTTGTATAATAATTATTAATGTTCATAACAAGCGCGAGTAATAAATATTTTTTGTGAATTAAATTTCAAAAATTAGTATTTTTTTAAATTTTATACTATTTTATTAAATAATAGATAATTTAATTCTAAAATAAGATCTAAAATTGCCTAAAAAATGGTTTATTTTTTAACCATAAAATCTATTTAATGTAACTATAAATAAATATGATCACAATTTCCTTTTAAAACTCCGATTACTATTGTATAGTTTCAAAATTACTTATAATTTTATTTCTAAAATCTTAAAAGAATTTTCAAAGAAATTTGTATCAATAATTACTTTATTTATCCAAAAAACTATACAAAAACTCAATTATTTAGTGATAAAAAGTTAAAACAATATATCCAATGCATTTTTAATGTAATAAACTTGCTCAGTCTACCATGCAATTAGAAAAGCTACTGTCGATAATAAACAGCAATCAATCTCTAATGTTTTAAATACACGAATTGTTAACTGTTCGAGTCACAGATTTAGACAAAACAATATATGTTTATATTTTATCTTTTAGGTGGTGGCAGCACAGACTCACATGGTCAAACCTCGCGGCTGCGACGTGAACGAAAATGCTCTATCCGACGCTTGCAAGACAGAGCTGGGTTTGAGCGAAGAGCAGGTCAAAACAGGTCAACCCTTGGAACAGGTTGTAGAACAGGTGAGTTTATGATAGTGAAATTTCTCATATTTTTTTTGTTCTTTCCCACTGTTAGAAGTGCTGCCTTTCTTTGGCTTTCTCTTTCACCGAAGCGTGATACCTCCCTCGCTCTTGAATCTGCTGTGCTGGTGGACAGGCCAGAGCCGGTTTATGTTGTGGCAGACTACACAAAAGGAGTGTAGGGGGTGGTGGAAGTTTGAATTTAGTTAGACATCGAATTCCCCCCCCTTTTGTCCCTTATACGATCTGAAAAAGCATGGGCGTTTCTTTTTTGGGTAGACGAAGGCATTTGTCTGTAGACTGGACTGACTCATGTACTTTTTAAGTGGGCATTGGCTAATGCAAGTTTGGAAGAGATGAAGGCAGAGTGTAGATGGAACTTGCAAATTGATGAGAACTTGCAAATTTTTTTCTTGTGACATTTGCAATCTCTTATTTAGTTTAAAAATAATAATTTCTAAAAAATATGCTGCTTTTTTAAATACATATTTAATAACCCTTTTTGCATTCTTTGATTTAATAGTCTCCATATTAATTTACTGTACAAACCCTTTTTACACCATTTGATGTTATAAGATCCTCATTAATTTGCTGCATTAATCCTTTTTGTACCATTTGATATGACAGCCTCTACATTATTTTGCTGCACTAACCCTTTTTGCAGCGTTTTATCTAATATCATCCACATTAATTTTCTGCACTAACACTTTTTGCACCATTTGATTTAAACGTCTCCACATTTATTTGCTGCAGTAACCCTTTTTGTACCATTTAATTTAATAACCCCCAACTTAATTTGCTGCACTAACCCTTTTTACACCAAGTGATTTAATAGCCTCCACATTAATTTGCTGCATTAAAACCTTTTACACCATTTGATGCAATAGCATCTACATTAATTTGCTGCACTAAACCTTATGCATCCTGATTAATTTGTTGCACTAATCCTTTTTACTCCATTTGATGTAATAGCATCCTCAATAATTTGCTGTACTAACCTTTTTAATCCTATGTTACATTTCTCCCATCTAAAAACCCCTTATTTTTACTAAAATCTCTGATTTAATATTTTGCTTCGTAGAAACTCGTTCCTCGATTTCCCACGCTCTTCAGACAGTTAGCCTAAATGCTTTTAATTATTTGTTTTGAATTCCTCTATAACTAGCAGACGCCCTACAACTTCCAGGCATATTGTTGTCTTCTCCCGACACCATCTCAAGATGGATCTCGATTTTTCAAACCTCAATGATGCAATAACTGATGTTAATAATTAAAATGTCTAGCTTATGTTTGTTAATTCCACTTGGCTTTAGACTACTATTGGAAATGACCTTCGAGCTTGCTACATATAAATATGAGACAAAACTACATTTGTAAAAATATAATTATAAATACACGGTAGTACTTCAATATTTACAAACATATATAATATTCCAATTTTGTCTTTCTTATTGACTCATATTTTAAACTGCATTCAGAAATGAACAGACTCGGTGATAATTATGACAACATTTGTATCGATCGCATCGAAAGTCAGGGCCAGTTGCCCCTAAAAGTCCTCCCAAAAACACCAGTTTTCTTTACCAATCCGTCGTTACATACATGCAACGCGGGGCTCTAGTGGTACGTAAAAATAACTCTACAGCCAGATTATCTATTAAAAGAATATTTATCTATTAGAAAATTCTATTAGATCTTCTGGCAAAAAAAGGAACAGAAGAAGTTCTTGGACAGTGCCCTATCCCTCTTGACCCTTTTAGAAGAATTATACGGGACAAAATTAAGTCAACGTATATGAGTGAATCATTAGAGAGTTTTTGCATACCGTACGTTAGTTACCGTAGGACGTCCGTTAGCTTTTTCTCCCTAGCGCGCATGCTCAGTTTCCTATGAGCCGTATTTGTTAAGAATATCTGATCTTTTCCCGTTGTAATTTTTATTTGTTATATTTCTTTTCGTTTCTACGGTAAGTGCCCAAATTTGTATGGATTGAATTCCAATAAATAGGTAACAACAACAGAATATTTAAATGGATTTACAAGTCTATTTTTCTAATTTGTTGCATAATAATTTATTTATATTTGATCTTTAATATATAATTATTAAGAACTATTAAAATGCATGCACATGCTCCCCAATTATTAGTTTTGTTAATTTTCTAATGTAATATGCATAAATAACAGACGTTTATAGAACAAATATTTTACTTATTATGATAATAAATGACTTAAGTCAAGCATTAATCTCATCATATGGTTTAATTCATATATAAGAGATAATATTTAAAAATCACCGAATGCAATGTGAATGTTGCCGTTAAAAATAATTTATTTATTTTATAATAAATTAAAATTTCACTTCATTATTTAGATTTCTTTTGTACTTATGTAAAACGAAATCTACTAAAAACAAGTAAAAAATATCATCGAAAATTACGAACTGTTTCATGAATTATAACATTTTTTAAAACAATACAAAACCTTAATTAACACCTCAGTGTTTGAAATTTTTTTTTCATAATTATAACAATACATTCTTGAATCGAAATTTTTATAAAATAGTACTTTTTTTCTTCATGTGGTTGTTGATATTTTGATTACAGTTGACTTGCTTCTTGAAACACCCAAAATATTTGGCCAACAAAAGAACAATAGCATGAAATATTTTCGAAGCTTCCCATGAAAATATGTTCGAAAACACCCACAAAACAACACAATTTTTTCGAAGAACAATTTAAATATCATCCTATAATTCCAAAACGCGAAAATTACATTGCAAAATACCTGATTCTTAGTTGATGAAAAGAGAAAAGATGTCAAACAAGATATATATCATAACTAATAATTTAAACAAATAGAGATACCATGTTATTTTCATTTAATCTATTTCCAAGGCACATCTAGAAATATAAGATGAAATCTTCATCTGCTTTCTTGTATCTCAACTTTTTCTTTTGTTCTCATTCACAATGTAACGCATGCATTTCCAATTCATCTACATAATAGAGCAAGGTCAAATATGCACATTCCTTGTTCGGTGGGTGCTTTTTTGATTCATCCCACAATCCGTTGAAAAAATATATATCCTTCGAATTGCTTGTTCTACAAGAACAAGCAGATGGTGCAATTCGGTGTGAAAATGATTTTCATATAATGAACTAGAATTCTTTTTTTTTTTCAAAGGTTAAAAAAATTCTTGTTGTAATAAGAATTCTGAGAGTGTGCGAGGTCATTCAAAATGCAGACTTGAGTAAAAAAAAACTATGTTCTTTTATTTATTTCGCAAGAGTCAACGACATATTGTTGCAATCGTGCAACACACATTTTCAGTTATGACTACTAATCAAATCTTTAAGTGTGATAAAGACTGGAATATTGAGTGTTTCGAAGCAATCGTATTTGCAATCATGTTCACCCACGTAAAGTTGATAAAACGTGAAAAGAACGAATCGAAAGTTACAATCTTACGAAAACGAATTAAACTTACAATGTTTCGATATTGACATTATACATTTTTTTTATATTTTGTTATTTTCGTTTTTTTTTTTTCCATTGATTTCAAGACACTAATTATTGAAATAATCGAATCATAAGAATAAAAATTAAAAAAAAAAAGATATGAAGGGCTATTTTTTAGTAGGATACTTTATAACAGCAACGAAGAATTTATTGCAATTCTGGAACGTTTCATAAAAAAAATTCCGCAACTATTTTTTATATTGAACTGATCTACTTTACTTGAAAGATCGTGTAATTAATAGTTATGAAATACTATCGAAGATTCAAATAAAGAGATTATAAAAGAAATGGTTTCTGAACTATTGCTCCAAATTCTATTAATTTTTTTTCCAATGGCGGGGACATACATATAAACAAATACAACAATAAAAGGTTAAAAAACATCAAAACATAGTAGAAGAAGTGATGACCGAAATCATAGCTCCAAGAGCTCTCTGGCACGCCAATATCTTGCAATTTCGGAGTCAGTTCCATGGAGTGTCTTGCAACATTGCAGGTGTTTTCTATTCAAAGGGTCTTTCAAGCCACAAACACTACAGTAGGGATGTTCATATACTAGCTCTCGTATACCTATACGATATAAGTGTTCACCCAGGCAGTCATGTCCTGTTATAAGTCTGAAAAGCGTTACTGAATTTCGGCGAGGTTTGCCTGGTATTGTATCTAGCTCTGTCTCACATCAATTCTTACTCTTTCTTCTCTCCTATAGCTCTGAAAAGATCCTCATTTTCATAATATTTTTTATATATAGTTTTACAGAATAGTACAACATTCTGTACATCGGTAGGTAGGTCTATGTTGTACCCCATCCACATTGGGGTACAATGTAGACCTACCCATTCGCGGTGTATCCTGGACAACATTTCATACGGCTAACTGATCTACTATTTTTGGCATATTCTAATAGATTTAATATTTGATATTTTAGAACAATTTAATATTTTTAGAATTATTCTAAATCACCTCGAAGACAAAGAGTTAATTTATTTAAAGATATTTATTATTATAAAATAACAAAATATCTATAACTAAATAAACTTAAAGATGTCGAAGTCTCTATTGATGAATTTCTATTTTCAAAAAAAAATAATATAAATACTTAAAATCATTATAAGCATTTCATTATATTTTAGAGATTATTTGGCAGTAAAAAATTTTTTTTTATTATTTAATTGGTCTATTTTACTTTAAAGATGTAATTAAGGGTTATGGAATAGATGATTCAAATAAAGAGATAATAAAAGAAAAGTTTCTATACTATTGTTTGAATATCTTAGTATATTTAATATTTTAGAATTACTCAACATTTTTAGAATTATTCTTAAATCTTCTCGAATACAAAGGTTGTTATTGTTGTTATTTTAATGTTGTTATTTTATTATTATAAAATAACAACATCTGTAACTCTGTTGATGAAACTATGGTTTCCAAAAAATTAATATAAATAATTAAAATCAATCAGAGCATTTCTTCATATTTTGGAGATTATTTGACAGTTAAAAGAATTTTTTTTTTTTCAATTTACGTTAGTCATTTCGCTAGTTTGCAACAAGCTACAGTTACCTCCCATTCTGGTTCAAGCATTAATTTCATTTATTATTCTATTTTTTTATTGTTTACATAATAATACGTGCGATGAAACATTTTGAATAATTCTTTATTATTCACTTCTGGTTCTTCTTGAATGCAGCTGCTTTTTGATAGTGATTTTCAAAAAAGGCATCACGAACCTCTTCTTCTTGTCGTAAAAAAAAGCATTGTTGAATTGTCCTGTTGTATGGAATAATTTATATCTCTTTCTGTGTTGTGTTCTAGACGCAACATCTGCGGTGATGTTCCGGAAATGACGTCACTTAACGTCCGTTCTTTGTTCGTCCCTACAATTACAACACATTGGCCGATGCCAGAACCATCTAAGATTTTATTTATTGCGAGTTAAAAAGTTTTAATACGCGTGCCGTTTGAACCAGAGGCGTGGAAAAAGACGTACAGAATTTAGAAGATAAAGATGAAAGGATACAAATTGTAGTAGGATAAGTTTGTTTTTAAATAATATTCGATTTTGTAGAGGATTACATTTCAACGACTCTATAATTAGTGGAAGCCTTTTTAATTCTTAATTTCGTCCTTTTTTTTTATTGCATACAATTGCGTGCAAAAAGTGAAACTAATAAATTTGCTGTAATAATAAAAATTATTATACATTGAAATAAAAATTATTATTATTAATTATTAGATGTTATTTAATATTTTTAAAAATTATTTCTGAAAAGCTTCATGCAAAGTAAATATAAAATGCCATCGCGATATGAGATTTTGTTGTAACATATGGCTTCATTGGAAATCAATCCATTACATTAAGGATCACACACAAAGAAGGAGCAAGCAGAACAAAGCAAACCTACAGCAATCGACAATAAGGCGGTCTCACACACCACAAAAAGTCAAATGGGGAGAGAGTAAATAAAGCGGATTAAATTATATAATTTTAATGTAAAAATATTTCACATGACATTTTATTAAAGTTTTCACATGAATTTAAGAATTTTATAAAACGTGATTGACGAAAACGTCACATCAAAAATAACATTGATTGCAATTACATCTTTTTAATGCTAAGATATCAAATTTAAATAACTCAAATTGATTTCAATTCCAAACCATTTAGTTATAATTTCTGAATTTTGAAATTGATTGTTAAATAAAAAGAAAAATTTTGAAAAAAATTGAATTGAATTTGAAAAAAAAATTTGAATTTGAATTTGAAATTTAATTTAATTTTTTGAATTAATTTTTTCAAATTAATTCAAAAAAAAATTTCAAATTAATTTTTTGAATTTGAAATTGAATTAAAAAAAAATTTCTTTTGTTTAAAAAACAAAACAAAAAACTTTTACAAAGAAAATATGCATATCAAGTGGAAAGTTGATAACTAAGAAATTAAATTCTAAATTCAACAAAATATGAAATTCTTAAAGAAATCCAGAATGTTTACTTTTTCAAAAAATAGGTTCAAAGTTTTACATAATTGTGGAAAGAAATTAGAATAGTTTTTTAAATAGAAAAATTAAAATAAATAGTTGCAGCAAGTTTCGTTTAAAAATTGTTTTCTTTTTAAAAATGATTTCATTAAGATGTTTGGGTTTTCCTTTTTATTTTTAAAGCTTTAAAAAGTAACAATTATGACTAAGAAACCATTTCCAAGAACTCTGAAATTACACCGCTCAATTTGCAGTTATTTTCGGGTACTATCAATTAAAAATGGAAAAAATCTGTATTTTCTTCGAATATTACTATAAAGTCCATCTTTATTCGAGAAAAAATCAGGGTTATATATATTTCTTTAAAAATTATGTTTATAGTCATTTTGAACAAGTGCTAATTAAGTTATTCTCCATAAAATTATTACAAAAGGATAAAAAAGTAATAAAATAACTTAAGAATTAAACATACAAAAATTAAAAAAATTTAAATATTAATATGAATTTTTGTAAAAAGTGCAATAATATGGCTAGATAATAATTTTCATATTCCTTAAATACTATTCTTTAATAATATGAAATATATTTATATATATATATTTTTTATATATATGTTTTTTGCATATTCTAATTATTTTTATTTAATTGTAAAGAATAAGGTGGAAGAAAAAAAAATTGGGAAATTGGATTAATTAATAATCAATAAATAATGTTTTATTAATAAAGCATTTTATAAATTTATAAATTTATTTATAATATATTATATATTTTTTTTTTTTCTTATTTTCGTTTATTTAATGATTTCTAGATATTTTAAAAAAATATTTGCTATCTATTTTTTTTAATAAAGTATGTATTTATGTGATAACTTCTATATCAATACACCAGAACAATTAAAAATTATTAATAAGGAGTACATGCAATTTGCATTAATAGTTTACTGATTATTTTAATAATTCTTTAACAATAAACAAATATTTTTTCCAAGGAAATTTTGCTCTAATCTATATAAATCTGAAATGTAATTTAAAATGTTTAGTGGTTATGTTTTAAGTACTGCATTAATTAAAGAACATTTTAGAACGCCTTTTCTTGAATGCCTTGATTGCTATTCGAATTCTTAAAATTCTTTGAAATCAACTTTTGTCATATCATTGTTTCGATAATTTACCGAGATAGATAAAAAGATAATAGATATCTGGTTTCTTCTACGAAACGTAGAAATCAAGAACTTGCATCTTTTAAGGCATTTTTTCATCAGTCTGTAGAATTTCATTGATAATTTATAGCACTTGCCGAATTTTCAAAATTTACTGATAATCATCTCAGCTGTTGTTACCATCATCAATTCATTGATATTATGGCAACATTCTTCGATTTAAGTAAGATTATGAGAATATATTGCATTTTCATCAAACTATTAAGCTTATTATTTAAAGTATTACACTTTATAAAACTTTATTTGTTTGTTTTGTAGTAATTATTTAATGTATTAAACAAACTGACTAATAATCTATGTTAGAAAAATAAAATAAAATAATTCATTCATTTTTACGGCACATGTGTATGTTAGTATAGACTACTATACATGTATTTTAAATTAATATGTATAAATATAATACACATTATTATACACCGGCAAAAACATTATACACATTATTGTTATAATCATCTTTAAACTAGCGTCTGTAAACGCCTACCGTATTCTAAAACGAATTTTAACTATTATATCAGAAAACGAACATTCTAAAAGTATATTAAGAGAATACTATTTTATTTCAAGAGAAAAAAAGATTCTTTTTAGAAAGAGAATGTTACCAAATCTCTTTTTCAAATGTTTATTTAAAGTGCTACATTTTTCTGAACTTTGATTTAAACAATTTCTTTTTGTACAAAATCCTAGACTAATCTGAAAAATACTTTAATTTATTTAAATTAAGTTTATAGCGTTTAGTTTCTATTTTCCGCGTTAACTCCTCATCCATTCATGGTTTTGCCGCCATCTTGGTTTTACGTACATTATCAAAACGCCTTCTAATCGCATGCGCATTAGTGTAATATTTCCGATATGCTTGTGCAATAATGCATTGTTTTCAATGGGCATGGCGCGCTAGAAAGAAAAAAAAATATATACAAAAACTCTCATTTTCTACTTATTGAATTACACACACTGACGATAATAGATCTAAGAAAAAAAAATTTAGAATATATAAAAAGGGAAGTTTTGTGATGGATTTAGAAATTTTCGAGATTGTAGAATAGTCGATTCAGTCTTGATGGTAGTCTATGTTTGTAAAGAGTGTATGATAAATTTATTTGACATGAACAGATAGAATTCTAATAAGATAATAGAGAGTTTTTGCATAGGACGTCCGTTAGCTTTTTCTCCCTAGCGCGCATGCTCAATTTCCTATGAGCATGCGTGCTAGGGAGGAAAAGCTAACGGACGTCCTACGGTAACCTAACTTACGGTATGCAAAAACTCTCTATTGACTAGCACAAATAAAAATTATTTCTTCTAAACTAATAAGCGTAACAGATTGGTGTTGGTATTCCGTAACTGGTACGTCCATTTCCGTTTAAGTTACGGTTACATCCGTTTCTGCTTACAAGAAGAAATTTTGTAATTATTCTGAAACGAATTTTAATCTATTTTATCAGAAAAATAAAATTCCATGAACCTATTTTAAAGCGAATGTAATTTTATTCAACAGAAAACGATTCTTTTTTTTTTTTTTTTTTTTTTTTTTTTAAAAAGCGAATATTCTCAGACCTCGTTTTCAGACGATTTCTTTTTTTTTTTTTTTTTTTTTTTTAAATACAAAAAAGCGAACATTACTAGAACTCAATGGCAATGAAGCATACTAAATGGGTGAAAATCAGACCATACTATTGTTCCACTGACCTTCAAAAGCCTTCACTCTTAGTGAACGAAAACGAAAAGAAAATTAACCAAAATATTAAAAAAAAAAAAAACTTTGTAATGGCCTTGTTTTTCAATCGAGTCATGCGAAGAACTACTGGGATGTTCTTAGTGCCCCCCACACAAAATTTCATTGTACTCTTTGAAGAAGGTGAAGGCATTGGCGTAGGTTGAGTGATCACGTGCTGATTCGTGGCCACAAAGCACTTTCATAATCACCATTTAAAAAATATAAATAAACAAAAAAGTTTTTTAAAAGGAAACGTTTATCGTCTGTCGAAATTTTTCAATTAATAAAAAAAAAATTTAATTTAATACGATTAGATGAAAATTCAATTTAAAAGTAATTTTGCCAAATCACAAAAATGATCTAATTGTTATTTTTCTCGAAAATTACCTAACATATATATAATTCATTTATTTTTCTTATATCTGAAGTTCAAAATCTGTATGTTTGTTTGTTTGTCCTTATATAAATTCACAGTTTTCAAAGTGGAACTTTCAAATTTGGACATACATAGGGTGTTGCCTAAGTAAGATCATAGGCTACTTTAAAGGTTGGACATTCCTCCTGATTTCAGCCCCATAATTCCGTTAATTTAATGAGAAGGTTCAGATGTGTTTTTATGAGCTATTTGTATAGATCCTAAAGCTAATGGAATTCAGCCCTATAGCCCAATGAAATTTTTATTTATATTCTACGACTAGTATAAAAGGTTTGGAAGCTAAAAGTTCCCATTCATCATATGTTTTACATTACTTTTACTAAGCCTTCAATATGCATACATTTGCGTGTAAAAAAAAATTAAAATATTGTGTTTTGGTTTTTTTTTTTTTCTTCTGTGTATAAAATATTCATAAAAACAAATCCATTTTTTGAGCTTTCTAATTATTAAATTTCTTTGAATCATTTATTCTTATTGTATGACTTCTTTTCAAATGAGCAGGGATTCATAGGCATGTGCAAGCCCCATGTTCTCATTGCAACTTAGCTACACACACACAAAAAAAAAAAAAAAGTCTCGAAATTTATCTAATATAAAATATTTAATTTCTTTATAAATAATAATATTTAATGAAAATAAAATAATTATATCACACAAATTTAATAAGCATTTCAGTATTTGATTCGATTTGTATTGAAATCAAGTGCAAAAGTACATTATACAGTCTAGCATATATTATTGACAAAAGATCTAGTCAACTAATCTAAATAAAAGGAAACATTGAAAAAAAATATTTTTTAAACATTAAATTTTCAATTAAACTAAAGCTAGATTATGCTTCCTGTATTTAATTTGGTACTTACGTACTAACGGTACCTTGGCGACAGACTTGGCGTTTTTAAGTGTCGCCAATGGAACCCCTGCAGATTTGGTGGTTTCTCAGTGGCGCCAATACAGTAACCCCTGCAGATTTGGCGCCTTTTAAATGGCTGCAATCTTAACGGCTGTAGATTTGCTGAGTTTCGACGCCATATTGTTGTGTAAAAACCGCCAAATCTGCAGCGGCGGTTGGCGCGTTTTCACTAATTGTTGCCAAGGTACCGTTAGTACGTAAGTACCTTTAATTTTTCAATAAAATCTGAACAACTTTAAAAAAAAAATTCCAATTACTGCATTGAGTAAAGTTAACTTTATGATGAAGTTTTAATTTATGTTACTAAGCTAATAGAGAGTTTTTGCATACCGTACGTTAGTTACCGTAGGACGTCCCTTAGCTTTTTTTCCCTAGCGCGCATGCTCACAGGAAACTGAGCATGCACGCTAGGGAAAAAAAGCTAAGGGACGTCCTACGGTAGCTAACGTACGGTATGCAAAAACTCTCTAATAAATCGTTTGCATTTCCGTAAATTAAGAACCAACATTACATTCCTAAAACACGAGAAAAAAAAAAAAAAAAGGAGAAATGAACAACGAGAAGGACAGCTGATTGTTGCAGGAAACATACACTCTGTTATTCCATTTAATAATAATACAGACTAGACTAACCTTGACTTTGACCGTCTGTTTACAAGGGTAGTGTAATCCGAAACATCCCTTCTGTGTGTGTATCGCCATTTTAGCATAGATTCGCTTTTTTTCTCCGTTCAGGATCGAAAAAAGTTTGCTGATGATAGCATTTGAGCTTTAATTACTTCCTCGCCACAGATAATTGTCTCGTTTGCTTGGTTGAATTCTTTTTTTTTTTACTGATTACTTGCATCTGCGTGTGTGAAGCGAAGTGATGAATTGACCAAAAATTAGTTTGAGAATTGATTTATTGATTGTTTATATTCAGAATCGTTTTCTGTTTGTTTCTAACTGCGTTTTTCGAACATTTTTTCATAGTTTTTCTTAAAATTTGTGTAAACATTCTTTTTTTTCTTATGATGAATTTTTTAAATTAAGGAGGGAAAATGTTTTATTATTTTTTTAAATTTAATTACTTTTTATTTAATATTGACAATCGTCCAACAATACAGATCATATTAGAGCATTGCTCTGGTGGAAGGTGTTATTTAATGATAAACATGAATTAGAAAGATTTCCTGCATATAACGGAATTCTTTACATTTTTTTTTCAAATCTTAAACAATTTCTGTAATGAAAATAGATAATTTTTTTCCAATTTTTATAGAGTAGTATACTTATATAATATAACATTACAATATTTACCAAACGTTGTTATTAAATGTTTTTAATTAGTGATAATTGATTTATTGATTGTTTATATTTAAAATCATTTTCTGTTTTAATTTGTTTCTAACTACTTTTTTCGAAACTTTTAAAAGAGTTTTTCGTAAATATTGTGAAAATATTCTCTTTTTTGTGTCGAATTTTTTTAATTAATGAGGGAAAATGTTTTATTTATTTTTTATTTAATTATATTTTATTTATTTTATACCGACAATCGTCTAACGACAGTCGTCTCCAGAATAAATTAGAGCATTGCTAAGGTGGAAGTTGTTATTTTAATGGTAAATGTGAATTGGGAAGATTTCAAGCGTGTATTGGTATTCTTTACATTTTTAAAAAAAAGTTTTTACACAAGTTTTGTAATGACAATTTATAATTTTTTTTTCAAAATTTTTAAAGAGTAGTGACTTATGAAGTCTAACATTTTACAATATTTATCAAAAGATGTTATTTAATGTTTTAAAACATTCGTTAACCGTTAATATTCGTTATGTTTTAAATATTCGTTACCAAACGATATTATTAAATGTTTTAAATTAGTAGGAATTGATTTATTGATTGTTCATATTTAGAATCGTTTTCTGTTTTAATTTTTTCTAACTCTGTCTTTCGAAACTTTTTTAAGAATTTTTCGAACATTTTGTGAAAATATTCCTTTTTTTTGTCTATGTCGAATTTTTGAAAATAAGGAGGAAAATTTTTTTTTATTTAATTACATTTTATTTATTTTATATCGACTGTTATCCAGCGATCCAGAATAAATTAGAGCATTGTTCTGGTGGAAGTTGTTATTTAAAGGTAAATATAAATGGAAATATTTCATGCATTATAATAGAATTCTTTAAATTTTTTTACAAATCTTACACAATTTCTATCATGACAATAGATAATTTTTTTCCAATTTTTACAGGATAGTGACTTATACAGTCTAACATTACAATTTTACCGAACGATGTTGTTAAGTGTTTTTATTCTTACTAAGGTTTTTAATTTGTGTTCGAATTCTATGCATTCTAGATGGAAGATTTAATGCACTATTGTTCAATTGATTTCAGTTATTTTAGTTCGAATTTTTATTTTAAAACTTAAAAATCGTTTGCATGCATGAATAGATTTACGTAACTTCCTGGTGTTATTTCAGAAAATTGATAAGAAAATATATTTTTTTATAATTATATAAAAATAATAATAATAATTTTTTAGATTTATTAATTGGTTTAAGCTCTATGACGTTCACAAAAAAAAAAAACGTGTGTGGAGAAAAGAAATAAATTATTATTTAAAACAAATGAATCTCCTCGCTCAACATGAGAAACTTATGTTTCAAATAAACAATTTTTTACGAGATTTTAATTAAGAGTGCTTTTAAAATTTACATGAAATATGTGCAATTTAGATCCTACGATTCGCCAATATCAACTATGTGGTCTGTTTGAATTGTCTCTCTTTCAGAACAAAGATTATTATTTCAGTCTTCTCAAATATTGTGTATTGCTTATAAAAATTAATTTAAGCCTCTTCTTTTAACTTAACGTTACATATTCAATTTTCTTCAATGAAGTAAATGATAAAATATTTCACATATAATAAATTGAAATTCGTAAAGAATTTCAATTTTTTTTATCATTATTTTAATTTTTTTGATGAATTTATATGAAATGTGTATTTAAAATTAATTGAATACGTATTTAATTACTCTTGTTTTTTAAATTATTACAAATACTAAAGGTATATTCAAAAGTTATCGATTTGATGATTTGGTATGAAAGATTTTGAAATAGATTGTAGAAAAAAAAATCGTTTTTTAATATAATTCTTCATAGAATAAAAAATAATCCCGTACTACAGAAAGATTTTGAAATAGATTGAAGAAAATAAATCGTTTCCATTTAATATAATTCTTCATAGAACAAAAAATAATCTCGTACTACAGAAAGATTTTGAAATAGATTGAAGAAAATAAATCGTTTCCATTTAATATAATTCTTCATAGAACAAAAAATAATCTCGTACTAATCATGTTCTGAAAGATTTTGAAATAGATTGAAGAAAATAAATCGTTTCCATTTAATATAATTCTTCATAGAACAAAAAATAATCTCGTACTACAGAAAGATTTTGAAATAGATTGAAGAAAATAAATCGTTTCCATTTAATATAATTCTTCATAGAACAAAAAATAATCTCGCACTAATCATGTTCTGAAAGATTTTGAAATAGATTGAAGAAAATAAATCGTTTTCATTTAATATAATTCTTCATAGAACAAAAAATAATCTCGTACTACTACAGAAAGATTTTGAAATAGATTGAAGAAAAAATAAATCGTTTTTTAATATAATTCTTCATAGAATAAAAAATAATCTCGTACTAATCATGTTCTGAAAGATTTTGAAATAGATTGAAGAAAATAAATCGTTTTCATTTAATATAATTCTTCATAGAATAAAAAAAATAATCTCGTACTACAGAAAGATTTTGAAATAGATTGAAGAAAAAAAAATCGTTTTTTAATATAATTCTTCAGAGATAAAAAAATAATTTCGCACTAATCATGTTCTGAAAGATTTTGAAATAGATTGAAGAAAATAAATCGTTTTCATTTAATATAATTCTTCATAGAACAAAAAATAATCTCGTACTACAGAAAGATTTTGAAATAGATTGAAGAAAAAAATCGTTTTTTTAATATAATTCTTCATAGAATAAAAAATAATTTCGCACTAATCATGTTCTGAAAGATTTTGAAATAGATTGAAGAAAATAAATCGTTTTCATTTAATATAATTCTTCATAGAATAAAAAATAATCTCGTACTACAGAAAGATTTTGAAATAGATTGAAGAAAAAAAAATCGTTTTTTAATATAATTCTTCATAGAATAAAAAATAATCTCGCACTAATCATGTTCTGAAAGATTTTGAAATAGATTGAAGAAAATAAATCGTTTTCATTTAATATAATTCTTCATAGAACAAAAAATAATCTCGTACTACAGAAAGATTTTGAAATAGATTGAAGAAAATAAATCGTTTTTAATATAATTCTTCATAGATAAAAAAATAATTTCGCACTAATCATGTTCTGAAAGATTTTGAAATAGATTGAAGAAAATAAATCGTTTTCATTTAATATAATTCTTCATAGAATAAAAAATAATCTCGTACTACAGAAAGATTTTGAAATAGATTGAAGAAAAAAATCGTTTTTTAATATAATTCTTCATAGAATAAAAATAATTTCGCACTAATCATGTTCTGAAAGATTTTGAAATAGATTGAAGAAAATAAATCGTTTTCATTTAATATAATTCTTCATAGAATAAAAAATAATCTCGTACTACAGAAAGATTTTGAAATAGATTGAAGAAAAAAAATCGTTTTTTAATATAATTCTTCAGAGATAAAAAAATAATTTCGCACTAATCATGTTCTGAAAGATTTTGAAATAGATTGAAGAAAATAAATCGTTTTCATTTAATATAATTCTTCATAGAACAAAAAATAATCTCGTACTACAGAAAGATTTTGAAATAGATTGAAGGAAACAAATCGTTTTCATTTAATATAATTCTTCATAGAATAAAAAATAATCTCGTACTAATCATGTTCTGAAAGATTTTGAAATAGCTCGAAGAAAAATATTTTTTTTTTCTTTTAATATAATTCTTCATAGAACCAAAAATAATCTCGTACTAATCATGATCTGGAAGATTTTTGGAATTGATTGGAGAAAAAAATCATTTTCATTTAATATAATTCTTCATAGAACAAAACAAAAATTATCTCGTACTAATCATGTTCAATTTATCATACTAATCCAAACTTCGTGGTTTCATTCATTGAGAAAATGAATCTACAAAATCGTTGTAGTTTATATTGAAACAGAAGATGCAGAAACGATAACAAAGAAAATATATTGTGTTTCAAAGTATTTACTGCAGTTACATCATAATTCAGTACTCATGTTCGTCGCTTTTCGTGAGCAATAAATTCTATCTCTGAGATAGATGTAGTACTCGATCTAGAAAAAAAAAAATCTCAAACATCAATCAGGCAGATATTTCAAAATCTTTGATAATCGTA
The DNA here is from genome assembly GCA_021605075.1 of Caerostris darwini. Taxonomy (NCBI): domain Eukaryota; kingdom Metazoa; phylum Arthropoda; class Arachnida; order Araneae; family Araneidae; genus Caerostris; species Caerostris darwini. The sequence continues at coordinate 261,611 of BPLQ01007946.1, read as the reverse complement.
TCTAAAATTTATTTAAACTTGTTATTGAAGTATTTTTTCAATGAAGTACGAGATTTTTTGATTTTGAATATAATAGTTGCACATTGTGTTTTATGCATAAAATAAATCGACATATAAATATATATAGGTATATATTTAATCATTAATAATAAAAATAATAATAAAAATCTCTAAAAATGCTTTGTTTATTTTAAGAAATCAGATTTCCTAATTCTAGATTTCCTAATAACTTCACATATGGAAATATCTTGGATTATTGTGGGTTTTTTTTATATGCGATATTAACTGATATATTTTGGGCCTGAATGGCCGAATGACTAGCTCTCGGTGCCACAGGTTTCGGCTTCGAATCCCGGCGGTGTCATAGATGTTTATAGTGGTTTGGTATCCACTTTAAACAGGTATCTATGACTGTATGCGCCGTAATATGACTGCGTACTGATATGACTGTAACGCACTGGGCGTATGGTTGACAACCCTACCCCATAAAAAAGTCAGCGTCACGTAGCCAAGTCTCCAGGGTCTCTACGGAGCTAAGTATCCACGATGCTCCATCACAACAGAAGCTGCTCCCTTTTCCTTCAACCATGAGACCACACGGGTTCGTGGGCTTGGTCTAGATGTCTACCAGGTGGCATAAGAAACAACAACAACTGATATATTTTAATAAACTTTTTTCAAGTATGATCTTGAACATTGTATATCATTTAGAACAAGTCCAGTGCTTGCACCGAATGTGTATCCTATAATGGATTCCTTATCATGTAAATTTGGAATTGAATGAAATTACAGATTCTTAGGCGCCAGAAATTACAGAATGCCAGAAGTCTGATCAGACTGCTATTCCTACTTCCCTTGCAGATGCAGATGCCTTGTCAAAATCTAAACTTATAACTCCTTCTAAGATTAATATCGAGCTTACTCCTGATGCCCTGATGTCGAGCTTACTCCTCATCATGTCTTTGATTGCCCAGATGTTACAGCCGCCATGCATTGTCTGAACCAACCCTCAGAAGAGGGTTTGTGCACACTTTGGACTAATTAGTTTAACGTGGATTCGAACCATTAACAAACACCCGTGCCACTACCAGGATTCGCCTGAAGCATGTGGTACCAAAGACCAGAGAGCTAGCCAATTGACCATTAGGCAGCCCTCAAAAGAGGATGTATACTCAAAGCTGGCACTCAACATAGCCAATATTATTCGGGAGCACCACGATATTTGATTTTCTTGTACTCTTCAGGGGATACGACAACAACAACAACACAACTGATATATTTACGCTTATGTTATATTCTATCAAGCATGTTCAGTATTTCACTTAAGAAAAAAATAATACCATTATACATTTATTTTATGAAGAAAGTTTTTCTTATATTTTACTTTTATGACTACATTTTTGACGAGACATTGTCAGAAATGTATTATAAAAAGAGTTGAAATTATTTAAAAAATAAGATATTGTGTGCATTTGATGTTTGTAATGAAATCTTAAAAGTTTAGGTTTTACAGTGTTTTTATAGGAATAAGTGTTTATAAAAGAAGTGCAGCAGATAAAATAACAATTTAATTATTTTTAGAATAATTGTAAATATTATGCTTCTTTCTTTCTTTTTTTTTTTTTTTTTTTTTTTCATATTTATTGCAAAGGACTTACTCACTAAAATAATTTGTACACTTTTTACATTGCTGCATATAGTTCTTTTTATACTAAAATTGTTTTTATTCACTTTCGTTCAGTTTAAATATCTAGAGAACTTTTCAAAAGCAAAGATTAAATCCTTTGTATTTAGTTTTTTTTTTTTTCTTTTTCGTTTTTTTTTCCGTACTTATCCTTGTCTGCGCCTTCTTAGCTTTTGAAATTATTGTTCTCTGGTTGGGTTTAACGTTCTTTGAACTCGCCTGTAAGTACATGCTTCAATGATTTACCTTTTAAATTGTTTTCATACTTCCCGTGAAGCATTAAAATTTTAGTAAAAATATAAATATAGAAAAGCATTCCTTTTGAAAAATTCTAGATTTAAAATATCATTGTATTATCAAAATCCTTTATCAATTTTCAGCATTAATTCCATTATTTTTTATTTATTAGCAAAAAAGTAATTGATGTCCGCGAATTGAGGTAAGAAAAAATTCGAAAAAAAATTTCTGAACAAAAATCGTCTCTTTTTATCTTAGCTAGTTTGCAAGGGAAAAAGTAATTTTAAATATTATTTATCTGACTATTATTAAATAGATTTTAAAAATCGATGTTGAATTTGATAATAAATAATATTATATTTTAATGGATAGGTTCTGTTTAAATTATAATCTGAAGAAAAGATTTAATTTATAATTTATAATCAAAGAATAAATTAATTAAGATTTAATCAAAATATTTAATATTTGCCTTTGAAAAATTCTTCAGTTTTTTTTAAATTAAACAATAGTGAATAAAAAAATTTTTGGAACAATTAGAGTTTAAAAAAAAACATTTATTGAAAATTGTACAACATAACAAATTTAATACATTCAATCAGTTTGCAAAAGATATTTGAATCTTAAAAAAAATTCAATCACAAATCAATTGAATTCAATGATTCAAGCATAAGTGTTTTAGAAAAAATATTAAATATTAAATTCATTTTTCTGCATTCTTTAACGTATATGGTGCATATCATTCAGCAATATATTTTATCGTACAGAAAACAAACCATTATACAGAATCAAATAAAACACTGGCTTTATATAGTTGACAGTTAGTTACTCGTACAGTGAAACAGTACTGGTTGCTCTGTGTATTTTGTTCCCCAACTACTTTTAAATAGTTGTGTTTCAGCGAACTGAAACCAACTTCGGTTTATGTTTATCAAAAGCTATAAGAGGTGTGGAGGAATCCGCTAACCGCATATAAAGCTAAATTCCTAACTGTCACTGAAGAATGCGTCGCCCTGTATTATATATAAGTTATAAATCATTAAAAATATGCTGCTTCTTTGAGAATCTGGAGCTAGCTAGTTTTCAATAAATTGGGCTTCTGGAGTGAGAGAACTCAATGCGAAGTCTGATAGGGGAATCTAGTCAAAGATTTTACATTTGCACCAGGGGATGAGCTCTTCAAATGTGTCAAACAGAAAGTTCATTAGATATGCAGAAGTAAATGGAGATGCTTTCAGATGTCATCTTTGAAAGAACTTTTAATTGTGATAACATGAGACACTAGCATAGGACCTAGAGAGTGGGGCTCCCTATGTAAAATGATAAGTTAGGTTCATGGACTATATCTGAAAGTATATGTAGGTATATGTAGACTTTCATAACTTTATATATATAGTTAACATATATATAACTTTATATATATATATATATATATGGGTGATTATAATTAAAGTCCCACATTCAAAACGGTGTAAAAAAAGAATCACTAGTCACATTGAGTACAAATTTGAACTGAAGATACTTGAAGAAGTAAGCGCTACTACAACTACTACTTGCCGAAAGCGGCATAAAGAAAGTGAATTCGGCTGCCAGTGATATTTTGCATCAAAATTACAACGTATTTGACCTGAGTTGCATATTAAACCCATTGTAGTGTTCAATGTGCTTGATTGTTTCGGTTTTTTGACAGAAAAAGTGATTTCCAAGTCATTCAACAGTTGTGGACACTGAGGGGAAAGCCCATCCACCATGGCAAGGTCATACCAAATTGGATGCGAAAAATCGATGAAACCTTTTTTGGAATTTTTTGATGCCATACTGTTTTCTCCTTCTTCGAGTATCTTCAGTTCAAATTTCAACTCATTGTGATGAGTGGCTCTTTTTTTACAGCATTTTGAAAGTGGGACTTGAATTATAATCACCCTGTATATATATATAAAGAGAGAGAGAGAGACAGAGGCCTACACAAAAATTAAAGACTGAACAGAAAAAATTGCAGGGCAAAATTAATATGTACAAAAAAGGAAATATACACTAGAAAGTCAGTAAAAACTCATAAGGTATCCTGAGTAACTTTATCAGGAAGTATGAGTATGAGTAGTTTTATTTCTGTCCCATGTCTCATATTTTCTTCTGAGTTTTCTGCAATTTTTTGTCTTATATATATATATATGCATAATGTTTTATTTGTGCTGTAATGTGTTGTAATGGGAATAACTTTCTATGTTCTCTCTGCAGCTGGACCAGTTCGTGCAGGCGAAGCTGGGCTCGGACAACGCCGCCTTTCACCTGGTGACCGACGGTCAGATCCACCTGCGGCAGGTGCTGCATCCCGAGGCCTCCCAGAAGAGCATCACCCTCCCCCACTACTACTACTCCTTCTTCGACATCAGGAAGGAGTTCCGCAGGCTCTACAACTCCGAGGAGCTCAACTCCATACAGGACATGCTCAACTGTATCCTTTGCTTCTTCTGATACTTCTGTAATGGATGAATCTTGACGATTTGTCTTTGAATTTGTCTAATGATATGTCTGTTTACACTAGAAATGAAACCATAGACAGTAAATGATGCTAGAAAAGAAACTATGGAGAGTATAGTAGTAAAACCATGAACTCTAATATTAGCGAGCCAAGATGGTTTGTTGGATAAAGCGTTGTGTTCCCATATTAAGGAAGCTGGGTTTGAAATCCTACAAGCGTGTCTAAGACGGGGTTGGGCACATTATATCCGTATGTTAGAAAGTCTTTTCATTGCGCTTATGGATAGTATGCCCTGTAGATTTTCTCCCAGTATATGCATCTCCTGCAGATGTAGTATCCCCTGTAGATTTTCGCTGCAAACTGCAATGGCAGAATGTGAGTCCAAGCCCCCTTGTAGAAGCACTCTGGTTAACACTGAATCTATTACATATCTGCCATTATAATTACAATTGACTAATATAGAAGTGCCGACATTAAAAGCAATATATCATTTTACTTAAAAAAATCGTGTGTAATATCTTTAAAATTTATTAGTGGTCTATGAAAGATTTTAAAGTCCAATTTTAAGTTAATCCAATCCTTTTAAAGTCCAATCAAACCAATTTTTAAAAGTCTTTTTTCTATATGTGTGAAGTCCATTACCAAAGTTTTCTTGCTAATCAAGCCAAATATGAAGCAGGTTATTTATCAAAGGTTGCTTTAATAAATCCTGAAAATATGATTTGTAGTAATTAACGAAACATTTTAAACATAATATATTATATTTTTTTAACACGATGAGTTTACTAGCTTTAATGTTTTAATAATGTAATGACATATATGACTACCTATTAAAATATATCATCATATTAATAAAATAAACCTTATTTGGTAATTAAAAATGTAAGATTTTTTCCCCTTTTAAAATATAATACAATTAATTTTATTATTTTTTCCCTTTTAAAAAATATAATATAATTTTTATTGTTTTTTTCCTTTTAAAAAATATAGTATAACTTACTTTATTGTTTTTCCCTTTTAAAAAATATAATACAATTAACTTTATAGTTTTTCCCCTTTTAAAAATATGATACAATTAACTTTATTGTTTTTATCCCTTTTAAACGTATAATATAATTAATCTTATTTTTTTTAAAAATAAAACGGTTTTTTTTCTTAAGAAAAATATTGAGTATTTTCCATTTAAATTTGATTAAATTCCTTCTTTTCCCGCGCTTATTACTTATAAAGATAAACAGAAATAAATAAAATACTATTCTATATGCTTGGAACAAATATTTTTTTTTAAAAACACAAAAAAAAGCAAACGAATCTGTTACGCATTTGGCAAAATATATAGTATATGGCTTTAGTAATGTATTTTTTGTTCTATAATTTATAAGAGTATTATAGATATTTGCTTAATTAAACGATTTATACCCTTATTTACTTTTTTAAACGATAACAATTTTAAAGCTAACTAAATATTTATACGTCCATTATTCAAGCTAAAATAAATAATGATTCAAAACGATTTTTTAAAAATTTAATCCCATTTTCACCAAAGCTACTAAAGTGAGTAGAACGGAAATCTTCCATCCACCACACCTGAAAAACCATAAATAATTCTCACAAAAGGGAAGACGAGACGAATTATTCAGCGTAACCAGTGACATATCAGAATATTCCCGCCTTTGTTACCGAAAAAAGATAAATAGAAATAAATAAAATTCTGTTCTATATGCTTGGAACAAATATTTTTCTTTTCCTTTTTTTAGGAACACTAAAAGCAAACGATTCTGTCACGCCTTTGACAAAATATGTTCTTGACATTGACTCCACAAAACTTTCTCGGCGACGCCTTCTCGTCTGCGATGTTTTTAATTCAGTCGTTATTTATTCGAAGAATTCCACTATTTTTGTGTGTGTTGGCTTAATGGCGACCTTGACAGTCGAATCTTTTGGAATAACCTTGCCCAATTTTTTTTTTTCCTACTGGTGTTGGCAACAGTAATTTTGAGAAGGAAATCCTGTAATTGGAATTCAGGTTATTTTATACAAATGTCAGAATAAAATAAGAAATGAGGAGAATGAAGCACTTTTAAAAATAAATTTTATTATTTATTTTATGATAGATATAATATTTTAAATTAATATTTATAAAAATAAATTTTATTTATTTTTATTTGTACTACATGAAATTCAAATATTTTTATTAGGGATAAATATGGATGCATTTTATCCACATTCATATTATATTCAAATAAACGATGAAAAATAAAATAACAAAAACATAAAATTTTACGACGAAAAATATAAAATAAATCAGTTATACTTTTAAATATGAGCATGAAGATATTTGAGTTATTAGTAGATATTAAATTTCCGAATACAGAAAGTTGACGTGACAATTTTTAAATTTAGTTATATTTTGTGTTTGTACTGAAATAAAATATTTTCCAAAATAAAATAAATCAATGCAAAACAATATCAAGGGTAAAGATTAAAAATATATATATTATTACAGTTCCCAATGTCACGTATAATTTAGAAAAGTTCCCTACTTAAAAAAAAAAAAAAAAAAAAAAAAATTGGGATAATTCATTTGAGTAAATCTGTAAGCTTTTTTTGGTTGAATATCAGTGGGCCTCCTTTAGCATTTATGTATCCCACGAACAGCCCTCCGACGGGTGATGATGAGAGGACAGTACCTTCTGCAACGACTTTTAGGGTTAATTGTCTTCCAGCTGCGTGTCAGATAGAAAAAAATCCTAAAAACTCATACTAGGCAGTCTAATTATTGATACAAGCAACTTTTATACATATCGTGATTTTGTTTCTGAAAACAATGATCACAACAATACTCCCAGCGGATTCAAAAGTTAGCCCTTCTTCGTAAGAGCGGCACACTTGAACCTCAGCTATGACAGGGGCTTATTTTGGTGCAAATTCTGAACTTTATTATAAAATATATGAGTATGTTTTTCGGGAGCGGAATTTTTGGTTTTCTTGGTATACTGATTTACATTTTTAATTTCTTTCACGAGCTTTTTACACATAATGTTTATTTAAATTTCTTTCAAAAGCTAATAATTATATAATTAAATAATGTAAAATATTCTGGTGAAAGCAAAGACAATTATATTTCAAAATGAAAATGAGATTTTTCAAGAAAAGGAAATCGTTTGGAATTCTATGGTTCTTTTCTATTTACATTAAATTCACAATAATTTAATTAAAACAATAATAATAATATACTTATTATAAAATGTAATTACAAAATTCCAAGATCAAGAATTAAATTAATTTAAAAGAACAAATTTTAAAATTAATAAACTATTCTAACCAGAGATATATATATTTCTTATTATTTTTACTTCTATTCTTCATTAAAAAGGATAATTTATTTCATTATATGTAAGCAAATAACGAAAACGATGATAATAGTATGTATTCACAATGATTTTGAATCTTGAAAAAGAAAAAGTGTATTCTTTAACAATAACGTTTTAGATTTAGGAATGGAATCCGATGCAACAGCCGAATTCTCCATGCAACAAGTACAGAACATTGCCAAGATTATTCTACGACTCGTAGAAGATGGTAAGTAAGCCCTTTTTTCCCCTTGTGTATCAATGCTATGATTGCTTTTAAACGAGGAAAATTTTGTTCGCAATTAAATAATGATTGTGCGTCTTTATGGCTGTATAAAGTTTTTATTAGCTGATAAGTTGTCTACATGATACATTATGAATCATTATTATTAATTGGCTCGGGTTTCGAGTCCCGGATGAATATTTGTAGTAATTCGGAATCCATTTTAAACAGTAGATCCAGGTCTAATATGATTGTTGGGGGTAGGGCTGACAACCCTACCCCGTAAAAAAAAACATCTTCTGTTCCGAAATCTGTCAGTAGCCAGACAGCCATTGTCCAACATGGACTGTAGTGTCGGGGAGTTAGTTTAGTCTGGGACCTGATAGCCGAGTAACAGGCGCTCTGTGCCACAGTTTACGAGTTCGAGTCCCGGCGGTATCATGGATGTTTTTAATGATTCGGAATCCACTTTCAACCGTATGTCCCGATCTAATATCGGGAAGCGGTTTAAGCGAAAGATGTGCACAGATACATTATCTTTTTACATTACTGAAAAGAACTAGATATAAGGCTGACGAAGAATAAATAAAAAGAATAAATAGGGCAGTAAAAAGGGACAATAATCATCAGACATAGGGTAAGACAGAACCGTAAAAGACGTAAGGCCATAATAAGACATAAGACCGTAAAAAGAATAAATAAATTTGCCAGCATGCAGACGACTTTTACCACCATGCCACCATTTTGCGCCAATGAATAAGAAGCTTATTAATTGGAAATCTTAAAATATTTTTATCTAGAATTTATAGGCATAATAAGTAAATATTAGGGGTGTATCATTTTTTTAATGATGCAGATCAGTGGTTCTCGAAAGGCCTCAAAAAGCCTTGTGGTATTCCAAAGAAAGATGGGCGCAGATACATTATTTTTTTACATTATCGGAATCGTAATAATTTGTAGTTGAATTCATTTTCATTTATTTCAGAAACAAATACACACGGCTTAAAATAATAATTATTATTTATATGTTCCAAATGACATGCAATTATGACAAAGATATTTAATTTTAAATGATTTAATGTAAAATAGTAAATTTTTTATTTAAATTTAAATACAATATGTATCAATGAAAATACGAAATATACAGGCGTGTTGTATTTTACCATCACAGCAGAAAAATATTTTTACTTAATCTGTGCTTTTCTTATATAAATATAAGAAATTGCAAAGCCGCTCAAATCTGACATAAGCAATAAAAATCTCTTCTTTTCACCTACCGCTGTTGTTTTTCGCTTTAGTACACACGGAATAATTGTTTAGTATGTAATTCTTATCTCGTAGTTTATATGGCCAAATGCTTTCACGAAATATACATATATTGTTCCACTTTCTCTTTTCCCGTGTCATTTGATAAGTCGCCATTTGAATAAAATAACTCTCTCACTTTTCTAAATAATTGATGAATTTTTGAGTAGTACAGTATCAAAGAAATATTTTTTTGTTTGCGCTAGAAAGGTTGTAAATTACTTGTGCTTTGAAATTATTTTGATTTTTTTATTTATAAACTAATATTTTTTCATTGACTTTGTATTAACTAATTTGGTGAAGGAATTTCTTTCGCCTACCTCTTAAAAATAATTTTAATGTTTTTAAAAATGCAAATATTTCTTCAGAAAAACACTGACTTTTTTTGTGCGATTAATAAAAATAAAAATTATTAGCCTTATGCGTGTTCTTCATGTTTTTAAAAATGTTAGTGTCTCGTTTCCGAGTGTTGTAGCTATCACGTTCGCTTCACACGCGAAAGGTCTCCGGTTCGGCTCCGGGCGCAACCAAGACGATCATATTTAATTTCCTATTATATTGTAGTGGTTCGGAATTCCCTTTAATTTGGTCATGTCTTTCATTTAATGTAAGGTCATATTAGTCCGGGACTTAAGGTTTAAGTCCCGGACTAATATGACCTTACAGCGTTGGACGTAGGGCTGATAACAATACGATGTAAAAAGAATCATCTACTGTCTAGAATTCTGCATGCGGCCAGATGGCTTTGACCCACCATGGGACTGTTGCTCCAATGATGCTGATGATTGTTATAAAAAATTATGTATTCCTAGTTTTTGGGGTCAGATGGCCGAGTGACTAGCGCTCTGGCACCACAGGTTTCGGGTTCAAACAAACAGTCCTATCTTTTATTTTCTGAAGAAAATAAAAGGGTTAAAAAAGAAAAATCCCAACTATGGTTACTAAATGAGCAAAGAGTTAAAAAGTGCACATCGTAGCATAGAATATACCTTTTTAATTGTTTCATTAGAAATTACAATTAAACACTTGCAAAGTGCTGATTGGCAGAACCGCTGGCATTGCACATGCGTGTTACATACATATAAATATACACTTAATTTTTCGTTTAATTTGTCTAACGTTGAAATTTCATTGACACGCTGCGGAACATCAACCTCGTTGTCAGCAATTTTAAAGGATTCCCATCAATTGAAAATGAAGCCAATGAAATCATACAAATTGCAAACGCAATTGAGGTAGAAGGATTTTGAGAAATGACAAAGGTGAAGCCAATAATTAATCGAGAATCACGATTTACGATCTAGAAATGGCAAATGAAAAATTAGATGGATCTTGAAACACTAGCCACAACAGTAAAGCATCGACTCTGAAGAAGAAGATAACTGAAACATCAAACTGAACATTTTCAAGAAAATTGGAACTCGTATTAGAATTTATATAAATCAAATCTAACATGTAAACAACATGAATAAAGAATTCAAAATAATTGAATTGTTGTTCTTACGATGGTATGTGATTAGCTAAACTCGGCGAATTCGTCATTGAATCCTTTCGGAACAGGTCACGAATTCTTGCGATCAAGGTCGTTGGAAAAGTCAAGCTTCGAAGGCCACGCAAAAAGCAAGCAACTGTTGCGGACAAAGAACTAAACCAAAACATGCTCCAATAATGAGAAAGGGTGGAGTTAGCGACGCCTAAATGATTGTAACCGCCCGTACCATGAACCCAGAACGTTCGAAATTTGTAGGCAAATGCCGCGGCATTCGAATAACTGTTCGCTTTGGGCAACACGAACATCCTAAAGGAAGTGCTTTATATGACAACACGAGGCTTTTGAAATACCTTATTATCATCAAATGATCTTCAAAATGGTGACATGTAATCCAGAATAGCAATGGAAAAGCACCATGCTTAGTAGAACACAATAATCAGATCTGATGTTCGAGGAAGTATATATTTTTATTTTTAAAAAAACATAATCAGAAGCATAAAATAATCACTGTTTATAAATAATCTTCAACTTTTTATTTTGCAAAGTTTTTATTTATTTTGTGAAAGAAATGCAAGATTTAAGATTGTAGATTGATTTGTAGTTTAATTTTTAAAGCTGGTATGTAACAGGGATTTAAATTGAATAATGGAAATTTAAATGTTTCATAATTTAGGTTTTCAGGGAATAATTTTTATATCAATAATTCTAATTTCCATTCTCACAATTTCACAATTTTAAATTATTAGTAAATTAATATACATCCAATTTCACAAAAACATCCAGCTATTTACAACACAAAAAGGCATTTAATCTCTAATTTTTTTAGGTATTTAAAATATGAAATTGAAAAAAAATTATAGCATATTTAGTTTTCGATTTCTACAATTGAAGTTTTTCATTTATAGAAGAAAAATGTTAAGCTAAATCATCAATTATTTCAACAAGGCCTAATGTAAGAAAAATAGGTACTTACGTACTAACGGTACCTTGGCGACAATTAGTGAAAACGCGCCAACCGCAGCTGCAGATTTGGCGGTTTTTACACAACAATATGGCGTCGAAACTCAGAAAATCTACAGCCGTTAAGATTGCAGCCATTTAAAAAGCATCAAATCTGCAGGGGTTCCATTGGCGACACTTAAAAACGCCAAGTCTATCGCCAAGGTACCGTTAGTACGTAAGTACCGAAAAATATATGTCTGGAAAATTACATTCCATACTTTTCATTATTTATGTAATTGTCGTTGCCAAACGATACGAAAACTATTTATTTATAATTAATAAATTTCATTTGTTTATTGAATTGCTCTCATAATAACATAATTTTTAAAATTGCATTAAAAAAGCAGTTTAGAATTCTGCAGATATCCATATCTGTTACAAGCCCTCATTTCTGTAATTATGCCTATACTTGATGTTGAGGAATCTATTTTGAGAAAAAATATAAATTTGTTTGCCTTCCAAAAAAATTTTTTAACCTGTTTTATGAATAGCAGTTACTGAGAAAACAAATCTGTAAGATCCTTTATCACCATTGTACAGAATTTGCACCAGTTTCAGAATCTGGTTAGAACTTTTTGTTTTTTCTTTGATTTGCATGTTATTTAGAATACAAACATTTTTATGAGCTTTAATCTGAAATTAATATTGTGTTTATATAAATATTAAAATATCATATTTATTTCATTTCATAATTTAAGTAATTTTACACACTGAATTTTAATGGCAGATTAACATGAAATTTTTAGTAAGGACTGGATTTAATTTACTGGATAAATTGTTTATAATTGTTAGTCATATTTGTTTTTCCACATTTATTAAATACATGCTCATATCATGTATTTAACATAAATCGTATCATTTACTTAACACAAGTCATTTATTAAATACATATGCATATCGTGCATTTAACATAAGCCATATATCCATCCCATAAACCTTAAGCCATATGCAGTTAACATAAGCCATATCATGTATTTAACACAAGCCATTTATTAAACACATATAAATATTATATATTTAACATAAGCCATATATATCCATCCCATAAACCTTCAGCCATATGCATTTAACATAAGCCATATCATGTTAGCACAAGCCATTTATTAGACACATATGACTATTATGTATTTAACACAAATGACATGTGGGACACATATCAATTATACAACATAGTTCTAGTTACAATTTTATATTACAAAAAAAAATTATTTTAAAGCTAAAAGAACAATCCTAAGTATATTTTTTAGGAAAACGTTTCTCAATTTTATTTAAATAAGTTTTCACTTTCATATATTAAGTCAGTTTTCAGTGTAATTTTTTTGTCATGGATTTTTTTAATTTTTGTATCCACTTTCCTTCCTTCCATTCATCAAAAACTTCATTAGCACCAAGTAAACACGAACACAATCGAAAATTCCGAAAGTCAGTATACTTCCTATTTCTATTGAGCAATAACTGAACTATTACCATTTGAATGAAAACATCAGAAGCACATATTGTCACTATTTCCAAATTTTGCTGGTAACGGGAAATTCCGACTCGCTATGCTGTAGTAGACATGTAAAAAGAGAGAGATCCTTTTCACAAACAAAAAGATGACGTGTCCACCAAATTTCACCTGTAATTCATGGCGGTAGCCATCGAATCCAATGCTGCAGCCAGCTGACTTGCCAGTGCCAAGTTCTCTCTGTGTTCGCGGAAAATTCGTGCTTTACCTGTACGCGTCCGTTTTGCCATGCGGGTTGAGTGGCACTTTAGCTGCAGCTGCGTGTGATGCAATTGTAACTGTCGCCCTCTTCGTTATGTTGCTGCTCGGGTGTCATAAATCGTTTGCTGCTAGTGTTCGAATTTCAGGCCTTTTTTCTCTGTTTCTGTGTCTTTTTTTTTTGTGTGTGTGTTCGATTTTTATTCTGTATTCTAAATATTTGACCTCAATATCGTTTGCAACTGTACTATCGCATGCCACCGTAAGTTTTAAACTATATTTAGAAACTATATTGTAAAACTTTCATAATTATTATTATTTATTTTTTTTTAGAATACGAAGGCATGCGTTTTTTTTTTTTTTTTTTTTTTTTGACGAAATAGCTTTTGTCTGATTTTCAATATAATATAATGTACAATAGAATCAACAAATATTTTTAAAAGGCATTTTGAAAAATATCCATGGTAATAAATATTTTTACATGAAATATTTGTCATTGAAAATCCTAATAATAATAACATTTATTATCAATTAAGGTTATCTAAAAAGTTAATAATCTAGAATTTTTATCTAAAATTTTACATTAATGATTGATCTGAGTTTTTCAATTTTGTTGGGCACATGAAATTTTTATTTATTTTTAATTTACTTCGTCAAAATAGCATATATATACATATGGGGCCCAATGGCCGAGTGACTATTTTCTCATTTACATATATTGCAATCAACTGTGCAAAAGCGTAATTCGTTTGTTGATGAATGGCGACTAATCGAATTAAAAACATTTATTTAGTTAATTATAGTTATAGTGGTGACAAAAGAAATGAATTTAATTGTGAAAAAAAAAGAATTTCTCAGGTTAGATTTGTCTACTGCGTTGTTATTTCTCGTGGTTCAAAAGAATGTTATATCCATGTTCAGTCGATTCATTTATCATTAAATGCAAATAGAAAAGATATATCTCCAATCCATTGGTAGTAATTACATTATCCATTTTTTAATCAAAATAAATAAGAATTTATTGAAAATAACAAAGCCAGACTCGTCCAACAACATCATTGGAAAACTATATATGATTCGCTAAAATTACTGCCACTGGATTGAAGATAATTCGTTTCTATGTGAATTTAATGACAAATGAAACGACTGAACCTGGGGATGGCATTCTTTACAACCACCAGAAATAACAACGCAGTAGACAAAGACCATTTTCCAAAGAGAAACAACCTCAGGTAATCCTTCAGTCGAGTTTTCTGAAATCAGGTCAACCGAAGAAAGGGGGGAGGGGTGGAGAAAAAGACAAAATGTTCTTCATTTCATTTTATTTTCGAATCGTTTCACTTCACGCCTGGTGAGTGTGATTCTCTCTCTCATATTTTTCTCGACTTCCACGTTGGATGCCCGTTAGCAAGCAGACAAACGGCAATCATCCATCCTGCCTCATTAATATGCAAGCCCGCTTTTCGAACAAAAGAAAAGAAAAGGAAAGGCTGTTCGTTCTACAAAACAACCTGTTAAGGGTGGCATTCTTAGCGTGTTTTCTCCATTACTGTGCTAAGTGCCTACGCTTAAGTAATGGGGCCTGTTGTTATTGAATAACGGTTGGGGATGACTGTATCATTCTTTTCTTCTTTTTTTGGTTTAAATAATAAGAGCAAGGATTTTTATTGCAGTGTTAACAAAAAAATGTCTTGTCTGGTTAGTAGGAGTTCGAATGGACAACGGGTAGTTATTTTTAAGAAATCTCAACTCCTAATTTATGTAAAATTAAAGAAAGATACCTTTTTATGTTTATAGAAGAATCAATGACTTTATTTTTGTCCATATGCATACTTAATGTCAGACAGAAAAATACCACACTTTATTAATACACATTTTCTTTTTTTTTTAAAATTATATATTTCTAATATTATTTCATTTTATACTAAATCTAATGGAAATTTAAATTTGTTAAACAACATTTTCTTGTCCATTGCAACTGCCTTTTTATGTAAAGAACCATGAGATCAAATTTTTACACAGAAATTCAGTTGCTTTTAGTTTCTTGGCGATCTGAAATGCAAACAAGTTGAAGTCAATAAGAATAACATGAAAAGAAACAAAAATAATAGTTTTGAATAAAATCTTTTTATTTTGTATTATACTAAACCATATTATCTCATTTTTATCTTCGATTGATGAAAATATAAATTTGTTAAACAATTTTTTTCCAGTGAAAAAAAATCGATCGCAACTGCTTTTTTATGTAAAAAGTCATGAGATCACATTTTTAAGCAGAAATTCAGTTGCTTCTAGTTTTTTGACGATGTAAAATGTAAACAACTTGATGCCAATAAGATCAGCATAAAAAGAAAGAAGAATAATCGTGTTGAATAAAATCTTTTTATTTTACATTATATTAAATCTTATCTCATTTTTATTTTCGGTTAAGGAAAATTTAAATTTGTTAGACATTTTTTTTTCCTGAGAAAAAATATGATCACAACTGCTTTCTTATATAAAAGTCATGAGATCAAGCTTTAACGCAGAAATTCAGTTGCTTTAGTTTCTTGGCAATCTGAAATATAAACAAGTTGATGTCAATAAGAATAGCATAAAACGAAAGAAAAATAATCATGTGGAATGAAATCTTTTTATTTATGTTATTTTGAAATGTTTGCATTAGTTTAAATATGTTAAAAAAAAATTTCCAGTGAAAAAAATCGATTGCAACTGCTTTTTTACGTAAAAAGTCATAAGATCACATTTTTACGTAGAAATTCAGTTGCTTCTAGTTTCTTGGCGATCTCAAATATAAACAAGTTGATGCCAATAAGAATACATAAAAAGAAATAAAAAATAAAAAAGAAAGAAAATAATCGTTTTGAAAAAAATCTTTTTTATATTTTTTTTATTGTTTACTATTCAGTTCGATCAATAGTGTTTGGAAAAGAAATAATCCTATTTCGTTCTTTATCGCTCTTTCAAATAATTTTAGTATAAGTCATATTTTTATGACTTTTTTTAGTCATGTTTTTATTCGAAACAAGTTTGTTTTAAAACTTGGCACAATAGAATTACAGCAATGTACGTAAAAAAATATAGAAAATTTTGAAACACTTTTATGACATTATTTTAGGAAATAAATTCTAAAATACCTTTAAAGAAATACTGTATGATGAAACTAGCTTTTCATTCAAAAAAATATTCTAAATTTTAGATTTCTTATCCCTTTTAAAAATCAAAATTATGTTTTCATTTTTCCACTCAATTATTTTTCCTTGTATATCATTAATTTGTTTAATGTATGGTTATAAAGAAATATTTTAAATTTTGTGAACAACATTTCACCAAAAAATGTATAAAAATATATATTTTGCAATTCTGCTTTTTTGTATTTTAAAAAAGTAGTAAACAAATCAATTAGAAAAACATATAATTAAAAAAATGTCAAATTTTGAAGAACTAAAAAAAAATTATTAAAACAACTATTTAATAAAAAATTATTAAAACGATTCCTTTTAAAAAATTATTAAAATGATTATGTTTTAAAAAATTATTAGAAAGATTATTTTTTTTAAATTATTAAAACAATTATTTAATAATAAAATAATAAAAAGATTTTTTTAAAATTATTAAAGCGACTATTTTTATTAAAAATGATTAAAGCAATTATTTTTAAAAAAATATAAAACCATTTTTTATTAAAAAATTATTAAAACGATGCTTTTTTTTTAAATTATTAAAACAATTATTTTTAAAAAATAGTAGCTTTAAAAAATTATTAAAGCTACTATTTTTTTAAAAAATATTAAAACGATTATTTTTTAAAAAATTATTAAAACGATTATTGTTAAAAAATTATTAAAACGATTATTTTTAAAAAAATATTAAAACGATTATTTTTTTTAATTATTAAAACAATTATTTTTTTTAAAAATTATTGAACGATGTCTATATCTTAATTACGAATACGAAATCATTTATTTTATTTAACTATGAAAAATCATTTATTCTCAAATTATATTACTTAAAAAATATATTTTAGAATCAAAATTTTATCAATAAAGATTAAATGAAAAACAGCAATCTAGTCTATTAAGAACAAAGTTTAATTAAGGACATTCTTTTCTTTATTCCCTGATTTTGTTCCAAAGTAAAAATAACTAGTTGAAAAATACTTATCTTCCCCCAAACTCTTTTGATTCTATTAAAATATCTACAGAAAAGGAGGAAGTACAATAAAGTTACGTATGAACATGTGAGTAACCATGATTCAACACAGTGACAAACAACCCCTTTTCAGATATGGACCATTACCTGAGGTTAATGAATTGGCAATCAAGTTTTTTTGGGTCAGATTCGAATTTCGGAAATACGTCTTGTAGAACGTGATAAGATTTTTAAAGTTCTTAAGAGTTGTGTATAAGTTAAAAAAATTACAAGTGACAAATTACGTATGACGCAAATTCTTACAACATATTTTCGCTGTAACACAATTATTTTAGAAAACACTCAATAACAAAGCATTTTCCAACAATACGGTTTTGTTCTAATATAGTATTGTAACTGGGTGTGGTTGGGTTGAGATACTTGAGGCACAGGTTTTACGAACTCATAGTTTTATTTACGCACGCACAAACACCACACACACATACAACACATTTAAAGACATAATTATAGATTCGTGGAAGGACTCCACTTCTAAGCCCGAAACTCGATTACGCGCAGAGTGCGCGAAGTATACTTCCTCTCCGGATAAGAGACTGTATTTTAAACGTTTCTCAGCTGGAACGGTGGTTGCGTTGTAGTGAGAGTCTCGAGGCCGACTAACCCTCTCTTCTGAACGTCACAGACACTCTTGTCTGTGGGTAGGTTGGTTGGTCACTCTATGGTAATTTTGTGGATACTTTGGGCTAATTAGATAGGGACCTACAATTTTTTTTAATGCAGCTGGCAATACATAGACAGTTATCTTTATACAGTAAGCAAGAGCTGCACAGCTGCTCTCTAGGTAGTGTTTAAGACTGTACCGTAAGGGCTGCACCATTTATCACTACCTAGGAGGCATGTGTAGCTTGAAGATATGCTACGGACGCAAGTAACACTACCCCCACCCCTCCCAACACTCTGCGATCATATTAGACCGGGACCTACGGCTTAAAGTGAATTCCGAACCTCTTTACAAACATCCATGGCACAGCCGGAACTCGAACCCGAAACCTGTGGTACCGAGTGTCAGAGCTCTAGCCACTCGGCATTAGACCCCAATCTACAGTTTAACGTGGATTCTGAACCACTAACTAACTTCCATGTCACTGTCAGGATTCAAACCTGAAGCCTTTGGTACCAAAGGCCAGTGCGCTAGCCAATTGGACATCAGACCGCCAGTGGGTAGAAGACGCATTTTTACATCCTCCCGCTCTCGTGAGGAATCATGGTTGCAATTCGAGAATCGGGCTTAGAAATCGCCCTATAATACGTTATTCCTACAGCAAATTTTGTGTTTAGGATAAATTCTTATTAAAACACATATAGTAATGGCACTAGACTTGCTGGAGATGTACGGGATATTCTAGACTAAGACTGTGAGATTGGGATTCCAGCATGTACTATTTGACTGGAAGTTACACACACACAAACTAATTAATGCATAAATAAAATATCCACTTGGCCGCAATGTCTATTATATATCTATGACCAAATATCCATTCTATTTGGCAATCAATTAGAAAACATTGTATAAGATATTATTATTAAATTTATTGCTTCATTATACACTGAAGTGACAAAAGTCATGGGATACCTCTTAATATCGTGTCGGCCCTCCTTTCGCCCGACGAAGTGCAGCAACTCGACGTGGCATGGACTCAACAAGTCGTTGGAAGTCTTCTGCAGGAATATTGAGCCATGCTGTCTCGATAGACGTCCATAATTGTGAAAGCGTTGATGATGCAGGATTTCGGGCACGAACAGACCTCTCGATGGTGTCCCATAAATGCTCGATGGGATTCATGTCGGGCGATCTAGGTGGACAGATCATTCGTTGGAATTGTCCAGAATGTTCTTCAAACCAATCGCGAACAGTTGTGGCCCGGTGACATGGCGCATTGTCATCCATAAAAATCCCATCGTTGTTTGGGTACGTGAAGTCCATGAATGGCTGCAAGTGATCTCCAAGTAGCTGAACATAAGCATTTCCAGTCAATGTTCGGTCCAGTCGCACCAGAGGACCAAGTCCATGCCATGAAAAAACAGCCCACACCATTACGGAGCCACCACCAGCTTGAACAGTGCCTTGCTGACAGTTTGGGTCCATGGCTTCTTGGGGTCTGCGCCACACTCGAACCCTACCATCAGCTCTTACCAACTGAAATCGTGACTCATCAGGCCAGGCCACGGTTTTCCATTCATCTAGGGACCAACCGATATGCTCACGTGCCCACGAGAGTCGCTGCAAGCGATGTCGTTCTGTCAGTAAAGGCACTCGAGTTGGTCTTTTGCTGGAATAGCCCAAGAAAGCCAAATTTCTCCGCACAGTTCTAACAGACAAGTCCCTTGTACGTCCCACATTGATTTCTGCTGTTATTTGACGCAGCGTTGCTTGTCTGTTAGAATTTACGACTCTTTGCAGACGTCGCCGGTCTCGGACGTTAAGTGCAAGCGGTCGACCACTGCGCTGTCCTTGGTGGGATGTTATGCCTGAAATTTCATACTCTCGGCACACTCTTGACACAGTGGATCTGGGAATGTTGAATTCCTAACGATTTCCCGAAATGGCATGACCCATGCGTCTAGCTCCAACTAACATTCCGCGTTCAAAGTCTGTTAATTCCCGTCGTGCGGTCATCATCACGTCAAAACCTCTTCACATGAATAACTTGAACAGAAATGAAAGCTCTGCGAAAGCACTGCGCATTTATACCTGTTCTACACGATGCTACTGCCATCTGAAAATTTGCATATTGCTATTCCATGACTTTTGTCATTTCAGTGTAAGTACTAAAGCTAAATTATGTTTTCTGCTTTAAATTTCATTAAAAACTGAAAATCTCCCCCAAAAAAATTCATAATTATGTTCTTTAAAAGGAGCATATGATGTTGTGGCTTGCGGGCTATGACCCGTGCGTCTCTGTTCTAGATCTTCAGACTTTTTCTTTTATAAAAAATGTGACCGAAATATTTGAATAATATCTGATATAACGAGATACTTCTGCAATTATATGTAATAGATCAATCATTGTTTTAATAAACATACTTTATAAAAAGAAGATATTTTTTTATGTTGTGTTCTAAATCGTTTTTTTTTTTTTTTTTTTGTTTTGTTATACTCTATCTTTAAAAAACGCACTCCCAAGAAAAGTAAATTTTAAATAAAATTTGTAAAAATTTAAAGTGGCAAAATGCTAGAAATACATAAATTATTTTTAAAAAAAATCGTTTTTAATTAATTTTAAAACACCATTTTGTGTAAACTAAGGTATGTGCATTATATCCACAGTCTAGACTATCATTCCTAGAACACAAAACGAACCATAATAATTATTCTCAGAACAGATGGAATTAATCGTACAATATATATTTATTCTGATTAATTCTAGAAATGATATTTGTAATGCTTAGATTATTCATAAATCACCGGGGCTGCAGTTAATAAATTAGAATGCAATTCTAAAAATCGTTTGACGCAATTTCTTGCGAAATAATCGTCTGGTCTGGTTTTTTTAAAATGCTGATGACGTAAAAAAAGGCTCTTCCATTCATTTTGCTTTGTTTGCTCTTTGCAGGTCATACTTTTGAAACACCGGAACAGATTAACACCCATCTGGAGCCAGGTATATGGTAAGTTACATTTTGTTATGCTATGTATTTGTGTCTTAAATATATATGAATTTTGGTATCGTACAATGCACTTGAATTTTTTTATATATCAAAAGCATTGATCAAAGCTGTGCAAAAAGTTTGTTTAATTCTTTCTAGATAATTTTTTAAATGGAACCAAATCTTTAACTAATTATGCATTGTTCGTTTGAATCGATGTTTTTTTCCAATAAAGGAATTTGATGCGCGATATTACATTTTAATAGGACTTTTAATATTTGGTTAAATTTTTGTAGTAACTAAGCACAAAAGTAATTATATATATATATATATATATATTTTTTTATTTGTAATATACACTACGGTAATAATTGCTAAAACTACCAATGATTTTGAGATTCTGTAGCTGATGATTCCTAACTGATTTCAATTTTTGTAGTAACTAAGCACAAAAGTAATTATATATATATAGCAGTTCAAACTTGTATTAGGAATTATAAAAATACAATAATGCGTTAACAATTGTAATGTACAATAAAACTAATAATTGGCAATTATAGTATATTATTTTGTAATACTACGCTACGGTAATAATTGCTAAAACTACCAATGATTTTGAGATTCTGTAGTTGATGATTCCTAACTGATTTCAATTTTTGTAGTAACTAAGCACAAAATAATTATGTATATATATATATATAGCAGTTCAAACCCGTGTTACGAATTATAAAATACAATAACGTGTTGTAATATACATTAAAACTAATAATCGATAGCTATATGGTAATACTATACTATGTTATTGGTAATACTATACTACGGGAATAATTGCCGTATAATTTTTTTTTATTCTGTTATGAGTTTTTGAAACGAATTATCCATCAAATTTTAGTCGTTTCGGAAAAGTTTTTAATTAAAGAATAAATAAATTGGATAGAATTTAATAGTAAGAACTGAATAAATGAATAAAGCTTAAAATATTTCTATATTAAAATAATTGTTCTGATATTTGAATTTTTGAAAAGGAAATCGTTCTTGAAGAAGTTAATAATAAAGTTAATTTTAATAGAAGTTCATTTTCTTACATTATTGTAAATTTCTGTAGAGAATTATTATCCTTTAAATTTTAGTCCTTTCGGAAAAACTTTTAGATTAAAGAATAAATAAATTTAATAGAATTTAATAATAATTGAATTAACAAAAAAAGCTTAAAATAATTTTATATTAAAATAATTGCACTGATATTTGAATTTCTGAAAAGGAAATGTTTGGAGTTTAATTAATTAATTTTTCTATTAAATGTGAATTTGGAATATTTCTAAAATTTTTAGTCACGTGTAAATATGAATTATATTATTTTGTAGCATAAATATTAAATATATATTACAAAATAATTCATACAGTACCTAAACCAGTAAAACGTTTATATTTTAATTTTAATCTTATTTTTAAAATTTGTTCGAATTTCCTTCTTAAAAAATATATATTTATTTTCTAATTAAAAAAAGGGTACTTGCGTATTAACGGTACCTTGGCGACAGTTGCGCTAATAAAGAGCACACGCGCCAACCGGTTTTGAATCGCGACGTTAGATTATCTGTCGCCAAGGTACCGATAATACGTAAGTACAAAAAAAAGTTCGAAAATCATTGTGATAAAACAAAGAAAATAAATATTTGTACATTTGTTTTAAAAATCTACGTAGTAGTTACTCTAGAATTTACGCAATTATAGTCATTACTCTGTGATTTACGTGTACAGAGTAACTCAATTACTCTGTAAACATATAAATACTTTGGATTAGTAATACATTTTGAATGATTCAAAATAGATGATTAATTCAGAATTTCAACAAAAAAGTATTCGGTTCAGTGAAATGATAATAGTTAAATGTGTTCATTGGAGCTTTACGAATATTTCTATAAAATTAATTAATTCTAATATAATATAAACTATTTATATAAACTTAATTTTTACATTCCATTCTTTTTGTAATCTTTTACATCAGATCAGTGCTTTTAAAAAGTAATACATTGTTATTATTTTTTTTGGTACTTACGTATTAACGATACCTTGGCGACAGTTGCGCCAATAAAGAACACGCGCCAACCGCAGCTACAGATTTAGCGGTTTTTAAGTGGCGCCAATCTACACTTAAAATTTTTGTTCCAAATAATAAAATATATAAAACACTTCATTTAAAATTAAAACGCTTTCAAAATTCAAAATACTTTCTCAAAGCTGTACAAAATGGAATTCTGCTTCCATCAAATCAGTTGTCTTTTCTAAGTCCCACACGATAAGCACACTGACTGAAATTGCATTTCCAAAACTTACATTCACCAAAATAAAGTTTCATGTCATGGGAATCGGGACATTTTCGTTGTTTTGGTAAAATATTTCGCTCCTGAAAAAATAAAATTGCATCTTGTTCTGTTTCTGGCAAATCCCAAATACGCATTTTCGTAGCACTACAAAATGGCGTCAAAACTCAGCAAATCTGCAGCTGTTCGATTGGCGCCACTTAAAAACCGTCAAGTCTGTCGCCAAGGTATCGTTAATACGTAAGTAACTTTTTTTTTTTTTTTTTTTTTGTCTTTTAAATGAAAAGAAATTAGAATTGATTGAAAAAATATTTACTTATTTTAAAATATTCCTGTGTTTACAGTTATGTTAATTAATAGCGTTAATTTAATTCATATTTTTAAACACTGTTAACTTAAATAATTAATTTGTTTTAAATTATCGTAGAATACGCCTTTTTGACATCCACAATATATTAACACTTAAACAGTTTTTTAAAAATTTAATTGTTAACTCGACGATAAATTCATAATAATATTAAAGTTATTAAGCATTAAAATATTAAATTTATATGTATAATTACGATATATATAACAAAAAATAAATAAATATTAATGTATAATGTCTGTGGTTGGACATACTTGTGAAGACCAATGTACTGCAACTTGACCAGCCACAAATTATTTAATGTATAAACATAATTTCGATATACATAACAAAAAACAAATAAATAGGATTGTATAATGTCTAAGGATAGACATACTTGTGAAGGCCTCGTGTACTCTAACTTGACCTCAAAGCGCAAGAAAAAAAAATATATAATTTATTCAATTTATATGTATAATTTCAATATATAAAACAAAAAATTAAACAAATAAATAAAAATCAAATAAATAATTTGATAATAAAGTAGTATTTTGCATAATTATAATAAGAGTTTTGATGACAAATTATTATTCAAATAGTTTTTATTTATATATATATATTTTTTATGTTTATGCCAAAATTATTTGTTCACCAATATGTAATGAACCAAATAGACTTGTGCATTTTAATTTATTCCCAAGTTTATTGTATTTAATTAATATATTATTTAATAACAACCACACCTACTTTATTTAGCGCAATTGAATGTTTTTGCCAATAAATATTGTTGAGAAAAAAAGAACGAAAAAACATTGCGTAAATTAAGATATCTGTTTCTAATCTATAATAAAATTTTAAAAAAACATTAAATAGAGTATGTTTCTTAAATGCTACAT
The DNA here is from genome assembly GCA_021605075.1 of Caerostris darwini. Classification (NCBI taxonomy): domain Eukaryota; kingdom Metazoa; phylum Arthropoda; class Arachnida; order Araneae; family Araneidae; genus Caerostris; species Caerostris darwini. The sequence continues at coordinate 236,765 of BPLQ01007946.1, read as the reverse complement.
TTATTGTTGAGCTAAAGTTGCTGGTTTAATCCTTCAGTAAATTCTAAACATATTGGATATATGAGAAAGTGGGTCTGTATTACGTATATGTATAGTTATCATACAATATTTTTTTTTTTTTTTTTGTTAGAATGTCGTATCAGTTTTTAACAAGCTATAAACATTCTTGTAATCCCTTAGATTAAAAAGAAAAAAAAATCATATATCTTTGCATAACTGTATCTGTAACTATACTATACAGTAGGTATTTAAACAGCTGCGAATTCTTATCATTTCTTTAACCATTTTATCAAACATCAAACAAAGTATCGATACGTCGTACGTTCAGTTAAATGAACTCTCATAATAAAACAAAAAGTTAAGAAATTTATATGTCTCCATGGCAACCACCAAATAACTATGCATTTCGATGTATTTATTCAATTCCTTCTATTAGCTTACACTCTACCTATATATATCTTGTTCACATTTTCAATCGTTCATAAAATACTTTTTATTCATTCATTCAAGTTCAAATACATTTTTTTTGAACTTGTAGTGGATGACACTGGATGTTAATACAGTTTTTGCAAATATTAATTCATTCATTAAATTTAATTAATTAATTTTAATATTTTTTAGATTTAAGTTGCATATATCGACAAATAGATGGCGCCAGATAAACTTAAAAAAATGAATGAAAATTTTTTATAAAGGACTTTCTGCAATGTAGTGAAAAAAAAGTAGGAACTAACTTTAATTTTTTTTTTCTTTTCTTTATGTTTATGTGATGTTATTCGAAAATCAGGGCTAAACAAATAAATCTAATGAAAAATTGTAAAACCTCTATTACAAATTTTGGCGGAAAATGGTACTTTGGGACCCTTAACTCTTAAAATGGTTGTTGAATAAAGTTAATCTTAAGGAATTTTCTGGAGAATTTGGCTTTTGATATTGAAGTGTTTTGTAATATGGTTTTGAATCACTTTTCATGTTTTGGGTTGGGATTTTAAGCATTTGTATTTCGAATGGCTATAAATACTCATAGTGCCTTGATCAATTCCTTCTTTTTGAAGTTTCATATTTATCACTTTTGGCATTTTCCGGTATCTGTTGAACTGTATAGTGCTTCTTATTGTATTTGGAATACTTCTTTCTTCATTTATGCCTATAATTTTCAAACTTTGATATATTTTTTCGGCTATTGAATGTGATAACGTTTCTTGTAGAATTGGGAATACGTCTTTCTTCATTTATGACTACATTTAACTTACTTTTGTATATTCTTTTAGAGATTCTTGGACAATTCATTCTTCATGAAGTTCTTGATCTATTCAACATTTCTATATTCATGTGGATATTGAATTTGGCCATTCTTGTAGTATTCCAATCAATTACTTCTTATTAAACATTGACATATTCCTGAGTTTATTCATCCGTTCTCGAATGTTCACACATGATAAGTCAAAATTTGCCGAGCAGATTTCAGAATTTATTCATTTATTTTTTTAGTTAAAGCTTTAACATCCTTTCCTATGTCACTATTTTCTCAACATCATCAGTTCGTTACGTACTCATCCAAGCAAGTTAAATAATAATAATAATCATGATAACAAAAAAAAAAGAGTTAGAGAGAGAGACAGAGATTGAGCAACCTTTGACAAGTTTAAACACAACAGATAATCTCTTTCCCCCTGCAACTACTACTACCAAGGATCATTTCACTTGCACTTATCGTCAATTGTTGCTCGACAATTTACGACATCAGACGAATCAGCCGGCAAAGAAACCGATCCCCACTATGTGGGATAAAAAAAGATACTACACGAGTTCCCGGCGTAAACACTGGCCATCAAGAATTCCAGTCAGGTGCATCCATGGCTGCCAACCTCTTGGAGCAAAGAATTAAAAGACTGGACCCATCTCTGCGTGTCGTCATTTGATTGGGTCGTTGGCCACATGACCCCGATATTGCATGAAATTGCACATCGTATCTCATCTCTACCCTCCCTACACCCCAATCCCCCACCCCGTTTCCATCCTGTTCACTTTCCCTCTATAGAACAGAACAGGTACTGTAGTAATAAGTAACGTTTCTTCAGAACTGTTGTTGCCCTCTGTCAAGGTTACAAGACAAGGCCCTGCTGCACTTTTTTTTCTCAAGGTACTATGAGATCTTCAGGGGGATGGGGGGGGTAGAGAGACTTGATGGACAGGGATGGGGATGTTAAGAGTAAATTATATGTTCCAAGGCCCTCCCTAGATTGTGCCTGCAGGGGGGTTTGCTCGATATTGCGGCTCCTTTTTTTTTTTTATTTTTTTTTTTTTTTTTATGTCTTTTTTTTTTTTTTTTAAAGAATGGGAAGGGGGACGGTGTTGGTCCGTCTCGGGTTCATTAAAAAAATAAATAAATAAGTTAAAAAAAAAAGGGTTGTCTTGGTTTCGGGGTGGATTGGATGTTGCGGTTGGATGGGTAATAAAATGTGAGTCAACATTCCAAAAAGGATTATTTATTTATTTATTTTTATTTTTATTATTTTTTTTTTTGCAATTCAAGTCCAATAGCTAAGGAGAGCATTTGACTGTATCGGCATGATTAACTGTGATGTCAAGAAAAAAAAAGGAAGGAAAAAAAATGTTCTAAATGAGAAAGATGGTAAACTAGACATTAAAACATGGATAATGACGGTTACAGTTTAAAGAACTGTAAATTTTCAGTAAACGGGTTGTTGTTGGTTTAAAAGTCTCCTTCATTGTCATCTTCAAATGTTTCCTTAACGTTTCGTTCCTGTAGTAATTATATGGAAAGAAAAAATTAAAATTAATAATGAATATTAGAAATTAAAAAATCGAAATTTATTTTTAAATTTAATAAAGATGAATGAATAAATTTTTAACATTATCAAACCAAGAAAAGATATTTATAAGTCAGCTATAGCCTGTATAAGCGGCCTGGTGGCCCAGTGGCTATTAATTAGCAGTAGGCTCTGGCAAGTTTCAGGTTAGAATCCTGGCTGTGGCATGGATATTTGTTAATGGTTCGGAATACACTTTATATTGTAGTTTCTGGTCTGTTTACTACTAGTGCGCAGAAAATAACAGTAGAAATATAACTCAAACTATATCTTATTAAACAAAATATAGTTTTTTTTTTACTGCAGGTTTTAAATTTTGAATTATATTTTGTCCTTTCATCATCATCATCATCAGTGGCTCAATAACCCCATGGCGGGCCAAGGACGTCTGACTGCAGATTTCCAAACAGGAGATGTTTTCTTTTTACGGGGTAGGGTTGTCAACACTACACCCAACGCTCTACAGTCATATTAGACCGGGACCTATGGTTTAAAGTGGATTCCGAACCACTACAAACATCCATGGTTTTGCTGGAGTTAAAACCCGAAATTTGTGACACAGAGCGTCAAGATTTTGTTCTTTAGATAAGATAATTTGTTAATTTGCTTACAAGCCTCAGGTTCGAATCCTAGCGGTGGCATGGATACTTGCTAATGATACGGAATTGTAGATCCCGGTTTGTTTACCCTTCGTGTACACAAAATAACGGTAGAGAAGTAAACCAAACTATATCGTATTTAATAAATTGTAATTTTTTTTCTACAGCTATTAAAGTTTGTTCTTTAGATAAGATAATTTATTATTAATTCTTCATAAATTGTGAAACAACCTTCTCAATTAATAAACTCGAACTGTAAAGTTTAAAACAGTATGCCCATGTACCTTTTTCAAAACCAAAACAATATGTAAATAAAAAAAATCTACAAATCTATAAAAATAAATTTATAAAATAGTATTTACTTAGTAAAATTAGTCATTTATTAACTGTGCTATTTACTCCATACTGCTCTTTACATTACTTTTAACTTTTTTTATTGCATAATAGATTGACTGCATAGCTAAATGTATATTAAAACCGATAAAAACCAAACATGTCTATATAAAACAAACAATTGTAAAAGTTCCGCGCTAAAAAACTGAGAGTTCATTGAAAGTCATTGAACTGACAATTTTAACATGTCGACGTGTGTTATTATTTCAAGTGAGTTTCTCAATACGATTTCCGTATATTTGCCTTTGACACGTTCTATTTAATCAAACCATAATTCGTAAAGTGACGCGTTTTGCATACATATTTCATTAGCGCATACGCACCCGTACACCGATATTTAGCATTACCAAAAACGAAAAAACAATCGTTTCGTATTTAAAAAAAAATTATTTTAATGTAAAAAAAAAAAAACTTTTCCAGATATATAACTAAAATAAATTCTTTTGTTGTTTTTTTTCCCAAAAAGATTCTTCTGTAAAGAGAAAAATTGTGGCAATACGTTCATACAATTCCAATTCACAACTGCTTTCTGATGTTGCGGCCCCTAATGGCCAATTGGCTAGCGCTCTGGCCTTTGGTACTGGCTGGTTCGAATACCGGCTGCAGCATGGATGTTTTAGTGCTCCGGAATCCACTTTAAACTGTAGTTCCCGGTCTATTTAGCCCTCGTGTGCACAACATGACCATAGAGCGACAAATCAAACCAGGCTTCCTGATGTTATTCGCTCTGGCCTTTGATAACCCAGGCTTCAGGTTCGAATCCAAGCGGTGGCATGAATGTTTGTTAGTGGTTCAAAATCCACGTTAAATATAGATCTTTGTCTATTAGCCGAAAGTGTGCACAGAATGACCAAAATGACGAACCAATTCTGATGTGATTAGACTTAAATTTTCTATATTTCAATTTTAGTTTGATAAATCCTTTTTATCTTTTTTTTTTTTTTTCATATATTTATTTTATAATCTAATTAAATTAAAGGATACAGAATCCAGGATACGGAGTTTCCAAGTGAAATATAAATAAAAGGTGATAAAAAGTAATAATAATAATAAAAAAGAAACATAAAAGATGTCTAAGTTTACATTACCTATCATCAGACTTTCCTGATAAGGCATATTTTTTTTTTTTTTTTTCTTTTCAATAGTAGTATGCATAAAAAGTCATCATTCGTAAAGAATAGGAAAATAAAGATTAAATAAATATCATTGGTCGTTTAATTTTCTTTTTTTACGAAAATTTTTGGAAGATTGTCATAAAAATTTTTTTTATGAAATTATCAAACAAGTTGTAATTAACTGTTTATTTATCAACAAAGAAAAGATTTTTTTTTTTTTATATTATTTCTAAAATCAAAATAAAGATAAGATACTTTTTATTTTCCCTTAGTGATTTTAAATATAAAATGTGAGATCATTAAGATTTTTTTCATAAAACATATCCTATTTTTATGTATTCTTGCATTGATAAAAAGTGAATCTAGATTATATTTATAACTATTCAAAAGCCCATTTAAAAAAACACTTGGCTTTTTCGTATCTTGAATGACATTAATTCATATGTATCTATAAAAATTCTAGAAATTCATTGAATTTTTTTGTTAGTTTTATGTCACATGTAAAAACTAAACTTGACTGGTGATAAGATATGTCATACAGCAGGCGCGAATCACTCTAGAATTAGATGCCGCAACAGATTATAGATCTTTCAGAAAAATTACTTCTGCGTACTATACTTACACAGGAAATTGCAGTACTTAATTATCCAAATAGCCCCTTAAAATTTTCTGAAAAACCCCATTCACCTGTTCCAGTCAGTGGCCTTTTCCGGTTGAGGAGTACCAGACGTGTTGAAGTTGATGGAAGACTGGGGGGAGGGGGACCAGTGGTAACGACCTTACATATTTTCATAGGCTCATTATTTTCACTCTCTTGGAAGCCGCATTATCTTTTGTGCTTTGAATGTGGCCCCACCCACACTCTCTGGAGGAAAACCCGTTTATCAACAGCTGTGGTGGTCAGATCTTCTGTCTACCGGAATATCTGCACCGAGTTCGGTCTCTTGAGCCATCCCCCTCTTTCCTTCCTCGTAATAATAGGAGACACTCCTTTGTGGTATATTTAATAAGCGCTATACCAATATCTTATATTAAAATCTCTGAAGAGATTTATTGGGTGCACCCTTATTAGCATTCTTAAAGTATTGCCTAATTTATTTGTTTATTTAGTTTGGATGGTAAAAGATAGAAATAGCATATATTTTTGACTGTGTACTGTTGTACTTACTGTGTACTGTTTCTTGATGTGTACTGTTTTCTGACTGTGTACTTTCTCTTAAATTGATTCTCCAGTTCTTCATTTAAAACCTAGTAGGTTTGAAAGATGGGCCTGATGGCCAAGTGCCTAACGCTCTGGCCGTTTTAGGTTCTAATACTGGTGGTGGCATGGATGTTTGTGAGTGGTTCGGAATCCATGTTAAACTGTAGGTCCTGGTCTAAATAGCCCAACGTGTGCAAAAAATGACCGTGGAGTGAAAATCAAACTAAATCTTCGTTTAAAAGCTTGCAGATTTTAATGGCGGGCCTGATGACCAAGTGACTCGGTGTGCTAGTCACTCGGACTTCTGACACTCGGTGCCACAGGTTTAGGGTTCTAGTCGTTGTGGTGCCATAAATGTTTGTAGTGGCTTGGAATCCCTTTTAAACAGTAGGTCCTGGTCTAATATGACTGCAAAGTGTACGGTTGACGAACCTACCCTGTAAAAAGAAACCCTCTCCTCTGGAAATCTGCCTGGCCAAGGCAAGATGGCATTGGTCCACTATGGACTGTAATGCCAGGGAGTTAGTTATGTGTGCGTGGTAATAGTTAAAACAATATTTGAAATTATAATAGTACATGTAATTTGGTTTTCAATGCATTTGGAAACAAAGCCTAATTTTATAAGTTAGAAATTATTTAATTCCAAAAAGCAACTGGTTTTGTGGTAATTAATACCATCCAGCTAGAAAATAGAAGAAAGGTTTTGTTTTTCGCTTAGAAGAAGCTAACTTTGGCCGATTAAAATACTTTATAGACAATTTATTCATAATTATCTGTTGTATCAGAATCAGAAAATCTGGACTTTTCTTTGTTCCTTATTTAAAAAAAGCTGTATATCAATATATGTTTTAAAATCTCTGGAACAATTTATTTGGTGCAACATTATTAATTTAGGATGATGCCCAATTAGATTATTTCAGAAGAGAAATATATATATATTTTGAGTTGGCACTGCCCTAATGCAAATTTTGATGATAACGATAGTGACAACAATTTAGTGAAATTAAAAGTCACTTATTCTTTATCAGAATAATTATCTACTTCCAAGCATCATTAACTTATAATATTTAATCTTTTGTGATAAAAGATTAGCATAATTAACTTATCAACTGAAACTGATAAACTGATTTGGCTACTAATGTAGAAAGACTTAACTTTGATGAATAAACAAGAAAAAGTAATACTAATCAATACAGTTTGATGGTTATTCTACTAATAATATTAGATAACTATGGCAGTATACCAACAATTAATGTTAACATTAAAAAATGTCCTATAAACTAATATTAGAAAACTCATGTCTTGCATACCGAAAAATTCAATTATTCAAACTATCATAGTTTATATATAAAGTTTATTTTTAATTTTTTGACAGAATATTTAATATATGAAATACATTCTAATTTTTGCGATTCTAATCACATATATATTGGTGGTTATCAAAATAATGGAAACAGTTGTGAAAAAAGGGACATTTAAAAATTCACTTCGTAAGCATTAAAATATAATCTTAGCTACGAGCTTTTTAACATAAAAAGTATATATCATGGTAGTATAAGAGAGCTTTAGTAAAGTTGTATACGTTTTGAATTTTTGACAAAAAGCGTAAAATGTCAGACCTCACAGACTTTCAAAGAGGCCAAATTGTAGGAGCCCGACTAGTTGCAGCAATTGTGAACGCAGCATCCCAGCTTTTAAACCTTTCGAGAGGTACGGTGTCTACACTCATGACACACAGCGTAGCAAGACAAACTCGACAAAATAAAATAGTGGACGGAAGGTTTGGTTTCCGATCTACGGTTATTTTGTGCACATTTTAGGCTAACTATACCAGGACCTACAGTTTAACGTGGATTCCGAACCACTTACAAACATTCATGCCATTGCCAGGATTCGAACTTGAAGTCTGTGGTACTAAAGGCCATAACGCTAGCCAATTGGCCAACAGGCAGCAGTGGACGGAAAGAGATGCTGAGTGAAAGAGACAGACGAGTATTGAAGCGGATTGTGATGTCTGAAAAGAAAACAACTGCACCCTAACTGACCGCAGACCTCAAACAACATCTGGATTCTGGAGTATCAATAATTACAGTTAGGAGGCACCTTCATAAACAGGACATTTACGGCAAATAAGCAATTTTCAAGCCACTTCTCACATCTGTTAATGCCAAACATCGTCTACAGTGGTACCACAATCACAAAACTGCTTCATTTCTAAACTGCGTTGGCATCCACCTTAAAATATAAATATTCTTGTTTAGTTTGTTAATATTTTTTTGCAAATATCAGTGCTTTTATTTTACTGCATTCTATGAAATGTGGCGTGATAAACTGCTATGAAACAGTAGACATGAAATAATGATACCGTAGAAAATTATGTGCTTTCTTTTTTTGGCTGATGACCATTTGAATTATATAAAAACAAAAACACCCTCACAAAGTTTATGAAAATTTTCTCTCTTGTTTCTAAAATTATTACGTGCGGATATTGTTCTGCCTCATTAACAATATCCACAGGGTGAAATTTGGTGGCTTCTGTCATCTTAAATTACTACACGCAACGGCGGAAACAATGCAAGAGCGTTCTTTAGTTAGGCTTAATGATCGGTCATCATTTCGATTACAGAAAATGACGCAGCGGCATCAATACAAGTTCCTTTCTCTCCTTGAACTCTCCTGCATTGTTTGTTTATTTTTTTTTGTTAAAAAATTATCTTGTAGATATTGTTCTGCATTATCTGCATATGCATAAATTACAATAAATAGTGCCATTTCAAATAATTCTTCTTCAGAAGATAGAAACATTGTTAATACCTTAAGAATTCGTATTCCGATGTTGAGATTATTTTTATGTTTTTCAGATTATTGATAACTCTTTATTTTGATGATTAAAAAGTAAAACCAACATAGTAAATTATTTTTTATGGTTATTTTACTCATTCTTTGAAAATTAACATGTGTGCTCTCCTCAATTTTATAGAATGAGTAGCATATGATAAGAGTTTGAGACAAATATATTTAAGAAGGGAACTGCAGAAGACTTTTTTTGTCCAGAAAATAATTAAAAAAAATAGACTTTGAAGTTTGAAATTTTTCAAAATTGGTATATTTACAAAAGCCTTATATAAAAAATAGTAAAATTGCAAAAGTAACTTTTACTGATGCTTCATTTTAAACAGCTTAAAGTGCACATAAAGAGTTATATAAATAAATAAGTATATAAACGTTTTATATGCGATGGATTTTAAAATTTTTTATTTTTTCCATCGAGAACAAATTGTTCTAAGATTTGGTTTGTCGCTATACGGTCGTCTTGCGCACACTATGGGCTAAGTAGACCGGGACCTATAGTTTTATCGTGGATTCCGAGACACTAACTAACATTCATGCTACCGCCAGGATTCGAATCTGAAGCCTATAGCACCAGAGGGCGATTTGGTTTGGTTTGTCGCTCTATTGTGCACACTTCGGACTAAGTAGACCGGGACCTACAGTTTGACGTGGATTCTGAACCACTAACAGACATCCATGCCACCGGCAGGATTCGAACCTGAAAAGTCTGTGGTACCGAAAGCCAGAACGCTAGCCAATTGGCAGTCTTTTAAAAGAGAGACCTCTAAAAAAAAAATTTTTTTTTACAAACTCGTATTGTTTGAAATTTGAATTATTTATAATTTAAAATGGGGAAAAAAAAAAAAAAAAAAAAAAAAAAACTATATATCCAATTGTTCTATAATCTAACAGGATGCAACAATTTAAAAAAAAAAAAAAAAAAATTTTTTTTTTATTGTTTTTCAATTTTCATTTTACTGGCGAAAGAGAAACTCAAATTATAATCGTAATGAACTATTTTTTTGTTGAAAGATTTTTATTAATATTTTGAAATCTTTGATGAATTGTGAAAATCTAAATGAGTGATTGTTCTTTATTGAATCATCACGGATTTTTTGGCACATTGCGACAGTCAACATATCCTGCTTTCTACGGAAATACGCCCACAAACATACAAACTTTTTTTCTTCAGATTTTAATGGTGTTGATGATCTTAATTTAGATTTCTGAATTATTCGTTTAAAAAAAAAAAAAAAAAAAAAAAAATTGTATACAGCTTCAAATGATTTTTTTTTTTAACCTTTATAATTTTACTCGGTATTTTCCCATTGTGAAATAATTATTTCACTACATTAGGAATAAATATCCACGGAACTTTGTTGACAGTCATCTACAGTCTTCTAACATTAGGAATAAATATCCAGGGAACTTTGTTGAAAGTCTTCTAAATTTATGTTATCATTATAATGCGTCATTTATTGACAAATATATTGCTTCTCATAATAATCTTAGACTGCACCTTGTTAAACATTATAGTGCTGAATTTATATAAATGACAGCTTTTTAACAGTAGTTAAAGAAGGAACCAAAGAATTTGATATTAAAAGGATAACCATAGCTATAGAAAAGAGCCAGATGTTAATTATTTTAATAGATTTACATCATTTTGACTTCAAAAATCATTATTATAATTACATTTTTATTTTGTTTGTATTTGTACAGCAATTATCTTCATTGAGAGTTTGATATTTTTTAATAAGAACAACAATAAAATCTTGACATGAAATTCTTAAGATATACCAATACCATTCCGGCAACTGACCACCGATACCGATACCGATACCACCGATTACGATTTGGTTTGTCACTGAACGGTTATTTTGTGCACACTTTATGCTAATTATAGCGGGACCTACTGTTTAAAGTGGGTTCTGAACCACTCACAAACATCCCTGCCACCGCCAGATTGGAACCTGAAGCCCATGGTATCAAAGGCCAAAGCTCTAGCCATTTGGCCATCTTTCGATTATGGAGTACCAATGGGGATAAGACTCCTTAACCTCCTCATCTTGATTCATAAATTTAAATCACAATTAATAGTTAGCTGCTTTAAGTGTTTGTAAGGTAAAAAACAAAATTTCTACCATTAAAAAAAGTTTTTAAATGATACTCTGAAAAATAAAAAATACTTAAAATGAAGTAAAAGTAAGGTACAAAAAATAAAATTTTAGAAATAAAAAGAATTTAATTTAAAAAAGTTTGAATACCACTCCTTATATAAGCATTAGAATCAATGTATATGCTATCTATAAATATATTATTCTACAAGAATGAAGAACGAGAATACGTATGTTATTCGAATTCGTACATTATTCTTATTTGTATTCGCAAATTACCATTAATGTGGCTCTAGAGTTTGATCTAAAAAAAATTATTCACTTCCTGTAATTTAAACATCTGCGTATTTTTCTGCTTCATCAATATTCTTTTTTTGATCTGCAGGCATTACCAATCCATCTAAAGTGAGTTAAGTATTAAAGGATTTAAATGTCATTTTGGGTTGGATTTTGTTTCTTTCAAACCCATAATGTTTGCCTACTTGTTAATCTTTCCCATTATGGCAAATTGCCTTTGTTGATCCTTTAATAATCAACATGTTGTTGAAATAGTTCTGCTTCATTGGCATACACACAACAGTCATTTAGATAGTGCCTGTTGGCGGCGATTTGTGCTGGAAAACAATGTAGATAATGCATTATCATTGTTTGTGCAAATTAACTAAACCATAGTCTATAATCTAGTGATGGATAAAAGATATTATAGTACTACACGTATTCAGAAATGGAAATTCTTTTTTATCTTATCGCTTTAAACCTGATATGTAATTGCAGTTATGCTTCATTGGTTCTTCACAAGTCCGTACAATTTCATATTATCATACATAAATAAGAAATTATTTGACATCAAAAGAATTCTGTTCACATTCATTAACCTTTAGTTAACTATAATCTTATTCTGCCTCACTAATTTATGTATCTGTGATAACAGAAAAAACCCCCCCAAAAATTTGAATATTTAAATTATTGAGGACTATATCCGTTTAGTGACCATTTTGATCGTGTCAGTTCCGTGGTATGATCACTGTTTTTATAGAATAGACTTCCATGCGCGTCATTCAATAATCACTATCAATCCAAATTATCAAATTGAAATCCAAGAAAGTTTGGTTTGGTTTCTCCCTCTACGGTCATTTTTGCACACTTCAGGCTAATTATACAGGGACCTACAGTTTAACGTGGATTCCGAACCACTCACGAACATTCATGCCATCGCCAGGAAAGGCCAGAGAGACCTTTGGTCGCCAAATGGCCGCCAGTCCGCAGAAATTCAAGAAGGGCAACAGCTCGAATTCATAATACTTCTTCTAGCTTTTCAACCACTTTTATTGATCTCCCACTATCATAAGTTTTCTACAAAATTTTGAAAATGAAAAATATTTTATTTACAATATATTTTTGGCATTGATCCGTTCAATTTCGTAATTTAGATGTTGTGTTTTATCGACATCCACGCAGGCACTCAACAAGTACCGTTATCCAAATTATCCAACATGAACAACTTTCCAGATTTTTCATAATTCATATTCTTTTTAATCAGTTTCTTGGGAATCCCGATTCTGTATTTTCTATCTACTTTAGTTTTTTTATACTAGCGTTTGGTTTCACAGAAATTCAACATGTTTTTCAGACAAATTGCAACGAAATATTAAAGAAATCAAGGCAGATATATCCAAAACTGAAAGACAGAAACAGAAATTCAACATGTTAGTAAACCATTTGTTGAAATGCCAATTATTACGGATATATTGTTCTTCTTCGGTAGTATTACGCTTGATAATTGCTATATATTACTGGACAGAAGAGGAAGTACAGGGAAGTGCTTAATAGTTCAGATTACAAGTAATTTTATCGATGGTTCATCATTTACCATAAATCTTCATGAAAATTCAGGTATTTTTTTAAGGAAATGGATAAAAAATTTCAACGAAACGTCACATAATCGTAATCACAAAACTGAAAAAAATCCACAAATTCATTGCCATGTTTCGTCATCAATAACATGTGCATTCTACAAGTGATACCATTCTCAAATTATTACAAAGGGAAGATAAAAAAATCCAGTTATCGAAGGATTTCTTTTTTTTCCAATCGAAATTCAATTTCGGTATTCTTTAATTAAGATATTTATACTTTATTTATCCATCTTTCCTCGGATTTTTTGCGAACCACAGTCACTATAGAAAAGTTTCCTTTTCTGTTAATTATTGTTCGCTTTGAGGGTTGCTTAAGTGTGAATATTTTTCTTAGTTGTTTAATATCACCATACGAATATTACCATTTGGATAAATTTCGAAATGGACATAATTAGTAATAATTATTTTATATTTAATGACCTTTATAATGAATCATTTTTTCTTAGTTGTTTAATATACACCATACGATTATTGCCGTTTAGGTAAACTTCGAACCAACTAAGAATTAGTTTATAATTATGACCTTTCTAATGAACTTGATCAAATTCCAAATATATATTTTGCAAACTCCAAAATATGAATTATACTCCAAAATATGAATATTGTTTTATTTATTCAATATCCGTATGTATATTCTTCTGTAAGTTATTTCATAATTCCCGATGTATAACATAGGTTAGAATACTTCCCATGCTCTTCAAAACATGCCCCGATTTTTGCAAACATTGATGAGTTCGTGTATTTTCTGGAAAAGTCCAATAAAATGTCAACAATACCATTCATATATATATATATATATATGCAAAAACTGAAAAATATTCAGTCACTGAACCATTTGTTGTCACCATCTTCAAAACATGCCTCAGTTTTTGCAAACGTTGATGAGTTCACGTATTTTCTGGAAAATTCCAATGGAATATCAGCAAAATCAATCATATATATATATATATATATATGCAGAAACTGAAAAATATTCAGTCACTGAACCATTTGTTTCATTGATCGCTTGAATTCCAAAGCATCGATATACAGTTCTGCTTCACTAGCATCCACACGTGCCTTCAGCAAAATGCTTTTACCTCACAAGGGTGTAGGAAAGCATCCAGACCTTTCTAACTATACCAATTTCGACAAATTTCAGTCTATTTTTTTAAATTATTTTCTGGAAAAAAAAGTCTTTTATGAATATATTTGTCTCAAACTCGTATCATATGCATTAGAATGCGAAACTCATTCGATAAGAGGCCAAACGTGTTAATTAGATTACATTTTACGATAATTCCCTCAAATGTCCATCCAGTTCGCTTATTTTCTGGAAAATTCAATGAACTAATTAAATGTCAACAAAATCCTTCACACATATATATGCAGAAACTGAAAAATATTCATTTTACTGTATAAAACTCTCATAAGACCCCCGTATTAGCATATGCATATGAAACATGGTCACTAACAACAAGAGAAGAGAAACTTTTGGCAATCTTTGAAAGAAAAGTGCTACGAACTATTTTTGGAGGTATCAATGACAATAGAAATTGGAGAAGAAGATACAATTTTGAACTTTACAAACTTTTTAGAGATATTGACATTCTAAAATTTGTTAAACTGAACAGAATGAGATGGGCTGGTCATCTCATGAGAATGGAAAGTGGTAGAGCTGCTTTGAAGGTTTTCAATACAACCCCTTTTGGACTACGATCAAGGGGAAGACCGAAAAAGAGATGGGTCGACTGTTTAGAATCTGATTTTAATGTTATTAAGATAAAAAAAAACACTTTAGGTCCACGACCAAGAGGAGAACAGCCTGGCTGGATCTTTTAAAGGATGACAAGACCCACAACGGGCTGTCGAACGAGTTATGATGATGATGAGGAAAAATATTCTGTCACTGAACCATTTGTTGCAGTGATCGCTTGAATTCCAAAGCATCCATATACAGTTCAGCTTCACTAGCATCTATCTACACGTGCATTCGGCAAGTGCTATTTACCCCACAAGGGTGTGTGGGAAAGCATCCAGGTATCAAAGGGTTTAAGTGCTGTTCCCTCGAATGAAGTCTCCTTGCAACGGGAAATTGCAGCGCTCATAAAAGCCTGATTGCTGCAAGATAAGAAAAGCAGATACCAAACCAGCGAGGGCCACGCTTGGCTTGCTGAAATGATAAGCAGATAAAAAGGAACGAACAGTCAGTTACATTCTTCCGCAAATAATGAACAGATAAGGGCTGGAGGGGGGAGCTCTTTTTTTTTTTTTTTTTTTTCCATGTCCTGGGAAGTAAGGTGCGAACCAGCAGCTGAAGTGGAGCTCTGTTTGTTTCTGTTGGTGAAAAGAGGAACTTCCATGATAACAGCTATTGAATGACGAGTTACGTTGTGTTATTGTAACAATGCGTCGCTGCATTGATAAAGAGGAGTGCAGTGTGTTGTCCAAATGAGTTTTCTTTGTTGCGGGCTTGGAAAGTATGAGTATCGGTTTCACCTGAACCGGTGATGAGTTGATGGATAGGATGTGTAGTTGCTTATTGTTAGATACAAATGTCTAGTTGCATGTTGTTCTGTGGACAGTGTTGGTGTAGAATTTATGACTCTTAGTACTTACGAGGGAAAAAAACAGAGAATTTCAAAGTTATAAATTATGAAGCTCTTTATTAATGAAAAAAACTTTTTTTCTTGGTATTTCTCAAGAACCAAAGATTGTCACTACTTTGGAGATCAGTAATGCTTAGCGGTACATACTGTTGTTGAAGTTGCTGTCCTTACTGCACTTAGTGTTAGTGTGGAATTTAAGTCTTTTAGTACTTACTAGAAAACAGAAAACTGCGAAGTAAAAAATTATGAAGCTCTTTATTAATGAAAAAAACCTTTTTACCCATTGTGGCACCGAGCCCCAGAGCGCTAGACACTCGGCCATTCAGGCCCTGATTTATAAATCTATGCATATAAAAGAAAATCTAATTGTATATGTATATTTGAATTTTTTATAATATCATTAAAAGGGTAATTTTCAGAGTCATTTATAACTATAATTCAGAATCATTTATAAAAAATTTGCACTAGCATAATTTTTTGTGAATGTGTAATGTATCTAAAATGTAAATTGCATCATTAATATTAAAGTACTGTGAGTTTAATTAATTTTATAATGCTAAAAAAAGTATCGTATTTTTGTTATTTACTATATGATTTATTACATTAATATTCAAGAATATGCTTACACAAAAATATTCTAAACAATTTATAATTAGCAAATGAAATTTTAATGTTATACAAATTAAAAAATATAGTTTTAGTGCTATAATTATCTTTATAAAGAAGATTGAAGTGCAGTTTACTAAAAGATAGGCAACAAAATATTCTGATAATGAAAGCAGTTGATGTTCGAGGGACAGTAAAACCAGTCGGCCATTTTCCTTTATTCTTGACTTGGCCTCGTGTTGTTCACCTTCTTGAGCCTAATCAGTCATGGCACATCAAAGTAAAAATAAGTTTAGAAAAAAACCTTTCTCTCTCACTAAATAACAGCAAGAAAACTTAAACGATTTTAGGTTCATTCGGACCAAACCAGCTCTAGAGCGCCATTGTTCGAAAAAGATGGTGAAAAAAAAGGAATCTGGCATCAACGGCCGATTATGTATGCACAATTTCAGATGGAACTTTTCAAGCGAGATAAAACTCGTTTCCTTCCATGAAGTTTTATTTTCGTTAATTCTTTTCTTTTTAAACTTTTTTTCTGCAATCTTTTCGTGCACGTATTTGTTCGTTTTGGACTAGAACAAGTTTAAATTCGAAAAACAATTTATTTTTCTTTTTATCTCTTTTAGTGCTTGAATCAGAACTTTGTTTATTTTTTTCCCCCTTCTGATGTGAAGTGAATGCGAATTGGAATTTTGTTTGACGAGTAATTGGTTATTTTTCAGGTTAAACTTGTAATAGTATAAACCTCACTGCGCCTCTCCTTTAAGGTCGTAACACCAGTTTTTTAAACTGAGTGGTCAGTCGTGTTCATTTGAAATTCAAATTCTAGTCGAACAATAAGATGAGCCATTTTTAAAAAGCAAATGCCAGTTAAAGACTATATTAACTCTTAGAGAGTTAGTTGGATTTTGAAAAGAAAGCAAAGTGCATCAAAACATTACTTTCTAAAAGAATTTTAACGCTTTCTTTTACTACTTTTTAAAGCTTTTTTTTTATGCATAATTATTTTTATTCATAACTTAGAAATAATAATGCTATGTCATAAATTTTTATTTTAAACATAGATTCAGTTTAAAAGCTAGTTATAATAAAAAAAAATCATTTTAAATGAAGATTATGAAATGGATTCTTAAATTTTATATGTAAGCATCCTCCATTATTTTCATGATCAATTTTCTTTAGTTGTAAAATTTTTGAAAATTAATTCTTATGAAAAATCCGTGTCAAACAAATTAACTTTTTTTTAAAATTATTTTATCAAATAATTGTTATTAAAATGAAAAACCAACAACTAAAAATATAAAAGAAGATAGAGTTCCTATTATCTTCCATTGCACAACATATTTCTCAATTCTGAATAATTTTGTCACCATAAAACATTATTATAATATAATTATATAATGATATAGTTACATAATAATATAATTATATATTATTTTTTAAGAATAATAATATTATTTTAATATTAATTCTTATTGAAAACTTTGTCAAACAAATCACAAGATTTTATTTAAATTATTTTTTTCAATGTTTGTTATTACAATGCCCAGACAAACAACTAAAACTATAATATAATATCCCAATTATCAATTATTGCACAATATATTTCGGAATTCTGAGTAATTTTATAGTCATAAAACATTATTATAATATAATTATATATGTTTCTAATGAGAGCTATTATTATTATAATAATAATTCTTATTAAAAAACTGTGTCAAACAAATCACAACAATTTATTTTAATTATTTTATTAAATATTTGTTATTTCAATGCCAGACAAGCAACTAAAAACATAAAAAAAAATGGAGTCCTAATTACCTTTCATTGTACAACATGTTTCTCAGTTCTGAGTAATCTTATCTCCATAAAACAGCATTATAATATAATTACACTAATAAATAATATAATTAAAATTATGTTTTTAATAAGAATTAATAAAAACTAAATTAATAATTATTATAAAATTAATTATTAGTATAATATTATTACTAAAAATATAAAGAAATATTAAAAATATAAAGGAGTTCCCATGATCTTTCATTGCACAACATATTTCTGAATTCTAAGTAATTTTATCACCTTAAAACATTATTATAACATAATTATAATAATAATATAATTATATAATAATTATAAATAGTATAATTATATATTATGTTTTAATAAGAATTAATATTATAATAATATTAATTCTTATTAAAAAACGTCAAAAAAAATCACAACATTTTATTTAAATTATATTAAATATTTGTTATAGCCATGCCAGACACAACTAAAACTATAAAGGAAGATTAAAAATATAAAGGAGTTCCAATTATCTTTCATTACATAACATATTTCTCAATTCCAAGTAATTTTATCGCCATTAGTAAACGAATTATTAAATTTGTCCCAATTTAAAATTTTGATTTTTTTTTTCCTCCCTTAAAACACGCACTGAACGCCAAAATTTGCTAAAGTATAACTGTAACACTATTATCGATCGATTTGTTTCTACAACTGCTCAAACGTGGCACCTCATTCCCCATTTCCATTCTATAAAAAGGACCATCTGTTCTGTACAAACCGAAAAGAGCAATAAAAAAGAGGTATTAGGATCTATGGGAAGATGGTATCGGTGCTTATGACGAGGCAATTATCTTTCAATGGATTTTTTAACGCATAGTTTGTGAAATGAGCCCTTAGGAGTTCAAACAGTTGTCTCTATAAAAATCATCTCCATTTGATGTACGTGTTTCAGCTAGCATTTGTTTTATGCTTTGGAGGAAGTATTTTCTTTTACTTATGAGTAATGTCGTGTTTATCACCTTGAAAATTTTGTAGCAAGTGCATTTCAGCTGTTGAAGCCTGTTGAAATATGTTATTGTAGAAATGTAAATCACATTAACACTTTATGGTGTTTGAAATGGATGTTTTTTTTTTGAAAGTTCTAATTTCAAATCTTATATTGATTTTGTTAATTATAACGATGAGAAAGGCTAATTTTAGCAATCCGAAAGAAAATTATGAGCGTTGACTGTTTTAATGCGTGATCCTTTGCTTTGATTGTAAAATATTTTATGCGTCAAATTACTGAAAGCTTCTTCTTGTTAGATTTATTATCATTTTTCTTAATAATTTTCTACTACATGCTAGTTAGTCTAACAGAACTTCTATTAATATAATAAAACTTCTATTTAATAAACTTATTTAATTTTTCCTAAGGTAATTTCTCATAGGAATCTAAAAATTTATCTTCAGATGAATTAAATAAACAAATAGAATTACTTATAAAACAATTAGAATTTCATATAAATTATAATAGCATATAAAACAAATTTAGAAGTTAAATAAAATAATAATTAAACAAGTTGAGTAAAACCAACTATTTACTCATTTTATAATATAATTACTCTTTTTATAAATCAAATATTTACTCATATTATAGTGCACACATGCTCTTTTTTATACACACATATATATATACATATATAGCATATGCATATATAGCATATACATATAGTTTATACATATAGCATATTTTATATGCTTTTTTACATGCTCTCACACAGGCTTATTTTATAAACCAACTATTTACACTTTTTATAATGCCCACATGCTCTTTTTATAAACTATTTGCTCATTTTATAATATAATTACTTTTTTTATAAATCAATTATTTACTCATATTATAGTGCACACATGCTCTTTTTTTAAACCAAAATATTTACTCTTTTTATAGTGCACACATGCTCTTTTTATAAACCAACTATTTACTTTTTTATAATGCAATTACTATTTTTATAAATCAACTATTTACTCATTTATAAGGCACACATGGTCTTTTTATAAACCAACTATTTACTCATTTTATAAAACACACGTGCTCTTTTTATGTAGCAACTGTTTACTCATTTTATAATGCAATTATTCTTTTTATAAATCAACTATTTACCCATTTTATAAGGCGAACATGCTCTTTTTATAAATCAACTATTTATTCATTTTATAATGCACACATGCTCTTTTTATAAACCAATTATTTACTCATTTTAGAAACCAATTGTTTGCTCATTTTATAATGCACACATGCCCTTTTTATGGACCAACTACTCATTTTAAGATGCAATTACTCTTTTTTTAGCACAGCGCCTATAGTGCATAGACACAAATACCGTAAATTAAAAAATAAAATAAAAAAAATAAACTTGACAAGTGTATTTTAAGGTTTTTCATGGGACTATTTGAATTTTTTTTTCAGTTGTACATAACTTTATTTTTTATGAAAATAGTTTCTGTTTTATTTTCTAGAACAAAAGAAAAAAATCACACAATTACAAAATTAAAGTGTTTTTTTTTTTTTTCAATTTTAGCATTATGAATTACAATATATTTATAACACATCCATTTCATGGAGTTAATAACAGCACATCATCCAATGACAAAATCAGAAAAAAAAATTCTACGTCTAGCACCATTTCGCCTAACATGTAATCAACTCTTCAGTTCCATTAATGCTTATAATAACGACCGACATAACCGTCGATTAGAATAAACAAGCCAGGAAGAAACACCAACGTCGGCGAACTATTTATACTCTTATCATCTCTAGGTGGATATCTGTATTCAAGAGAAATAAAAATAAAATAAAAGTGCGACCAGAGCAATAATTATTATCTGCCACACTGATAACTGGGTGGTGCTATCTGTGCGATTTCCTTCTCACACTTACCGTGCCTTTTTCGTTTCAGCACCAAGAACGAAGTAGTGGACAACAACACAGTCGTAAGAGCCAGAGGTCTACCGTGGCAATCATCCGATCAAGATATCGCAAAGTTCTTTAGGGGACTTAACATTGTAAGGTGAGTACACAGTTTCGATTTCACGCTTTTGGGAAATAGATTTCCATGAAGTTTAGAACATAAAAAAGTACAAAATAGATATTTCTTCTTAAATCCTGTTTGCTGTTCGACTTGGTTTTCTGTCTATGTTGTAGAAGCTGTCAAAGGACAAAGGATGTGTGGTTTTGATGGAGTACCAAGGGCCGAAGGCCCGTACCTCCAGTTCTTTATCTTAAAAATTTATTATCATAATAATTAGTCTTTGAACAGTTTTGATCTAGATGCAGAAAGAACAATGTTTAGAATAAATTCGTTCTAGTTGCTTTAAGATGTTAAGAAGTATTCTGGTAGTAATAAAGTAAGAATTAGATTTTCGAACACCCTAATTCTTAGTAGTTTCTTTGGGGTTTCGCTTTGCATATATTTGATATAGTTGTAGAAAAAAATTTTAAATTCTTTCTAATTGCTTTGATATGTTAATCAGTATTTTGGTAGTAACTCAATTTATTATGGAGTTTTGTATTAATATTTAATCAGATCAGAATTAGATGTTAGAATACTGTAATTCTAAACAGTTTGAGTTGTTTCTTCGGAGTTTTAATTCTAAACAGTTTGAGTTGTTTCTTCGGAGTTTTAATTCTAAACAGTTTGAGTTGTTTCTTTGGAGTTTTAATCCTAAACAGTTTTGTTTCTTTGGAGTTTTGCTTTGTATGCATTTGATAAAGTTGTAGAAAGAACTATGTTTAGAATAAATTCGTTCTAATTGCTTTGAGATGCTGTAATTTGATAGTAATCCACGTTATTAAGGGTTTTGTATTAAAAGATAAGAATTAGATTTTAGAACACGCTAATTCTAAGCAGTTTGAGTTGCTTCTTTGGAGTTTTTGTATATATTTGATATAGTTGTAGAAAAAACTATGTTTAGAATAAATTCATTCTAATTGCTTTGAGATGTCCATAAGTATTTTGATAGTAACCCAGATTATTATTGGGTTTTGTATTAATATTTCATAGGATAAGAATTAGATTTTAGAAACGCTAATTCTAAGCTACATTGCTTTCGTTGGAGTTTTTGATATAGTTGTAGAAAAAACTACATTTAGAATAAATTCGCTCTAATTGCTTTGAAATGTTAAGAACTTTTGGTAGTAATTATTATCGGTTTTGTATTAATATTTAATAAGATAAGAATTAGATTTTAGAGCACGCTAATTCTAAGCAGGTTTCGTTGGAGTTTCGCTTTGTTACACATTCGTTATAGTTGTAGAATTAGGCTTATAATAAGTTATCTAGATTTGAAATACTGATATAATTGTAGAATTAGGCTTATAATAAGTAACTAGGTTTGGAATACTGATATAGTTGTAGAATTAGGCTTATAATAAGTTAACTAGGTTTGGAATACTGATGTAGTTTTTAGAATTAGGTTTATAATAAGTTAACTAGGTTTGGAATACTTATATAGTTGTAGAATTAGGCTTAATATAAATAAACTAGATTTGATATAGTAATTGATTAATTGTCCTAATATATTTATTTCATAGACAAGTTCTACATTATTACGTTGTTCTACAATTACATGTTTGATATAATATATTTATTTTACAATAAATTAATTCTAACGGATTTAATAAGTTTTCTTATAGTACTTTTCATTTTATAGTGGCTCATTTAATATAGATGTTAAATAATTTAATCTAATTGTTACAATGTTAATATGTTTGTTTGATAATATTTTATGTTCTGTGTACATAATTATTTTGTTTTATAGTTGCATATTTGATATAAATGTAGAAATAGGCTTTAGAACAAGTTCATTTTTACTGGTATGGAATGTTGTTACCATGCTCGTTTATATTTCTAACTGTTTGTCTCGAACAAATACATTTTATGTGTTGTAAAACTAGGTTAAAACAAATTAATTTTATTGCTTTGAGGTATTAATATGATATTGTTCTTTTATATGCATAGATTTATAAATCAGGGCCTGAATGGCCGAGTGTCTAGCGCTCTGGGGCTCGGTGCCACAGGTTTCGTATTCAAATTCCGGCGGTGCCATGAATGTTTGTAATGATTCAGAATACACTTTAAGCCGCAAGTCCCAGTCTCATATGACTGTTAACGAGTCACGAGATAGAGCCAGACTTCTATCTACGGGTGCTCCATCATAACAGAATTTTTGAATTTGCTTTTTGCATTATTGAATTTGCTTTTTGCATTGTTGAATTTGTTGCTCCTTTTTCCTTCAACCACGAGTCCATACAGATTCGTGAGCTTAGTCTAGATGTCTACCAAGTGGGATAAGAAACGACAACGACAACAGATTTGTAAATCAACACACAATTTTTTTAAACTATTATTATAACATTTCTATTCATCTTTTGAAATTTATAAGATTCCAAGACAAACAGGCCCCATTTTCTCTTATCTTTAAATAACTCGAACATTTGAAGGAAGCATTCCTTACTTTTGAATCGCATACCATATATAGCTATAAATGACTTGCCCTTAAAAAATTGTCCTTTTCATGAAATTATAAAAATACAAATACACATACACAAGTAGATTTTCTTTTATGTACATATATTTGTAAATCAACAAACAATTTTTTTAAACTATTATTATAACCTTCCTATGTATCTTTTGAATTTTATACCATTCAACTACAAACAGGTCTCTAGTCTTTAAATAACTCGAGCATCTGAAGGAAACATTCCTTAATACAAAAATCGTGAGTTGGAAAAACATTTACCTAACCTTTCTTGACTTGCTGTTATGGGAATTGGACGAAACAGCACTTGAGCATTTCATTTATATTTACCTGAAAAATATTCGAGAGCGTGAGAGATAGAAAGAAAGAAAGGTGTTTTGAACTTTTCACTCGGAGACCAACGCAGTTCAACCTCTTATTTATGTTCGACTCGAACGTCAGACTGAATTATTATTCTGATCTCTTGCAATTTGCATGGAGTCATGATTCATGGCCCGCATGTGTAGGACTTGGATTCGTGTGATAATCAGCGCCACATAAGATGGTCACGATGGTGGAAAAAAAGGAAAGGGAGATTTAGAGGAATGGTTTGTTTGCATTGATTTGACAAACTAATTAAATTTATATAATGTAACAAATAAAAATATGTACAGATAAAAAATCAAGAAATATAAATTATACAGAAAATTCTAACGCGTGTTGATGATGATGATATCATGTACATTTTAAGTCGACGGCAGACTTACTCTAGGAAGGTGATTATGATTGCTTCAAAATGTGTGTCCATACTTGAGTGTTAATAAACTGAACGACGTATGGAAAAATGGATTTCTCAAATTTGGACAGAGCTAAGTTGATGACTTCTTGCGAATATCCATAAACAGAATCTCAGGGTACTCGCCTTTTTTGAATCCAATAATGTACTTTTCTGACCTGCAGATTTACAGTGACCATTTCCAGCATAGATCGCGTAACTTAAAGTTCTGCTTCGTTTGCTGGGTTTTGAATCGAATATTTCAGTATCTTTGGAAATCCAACAAAACACATTATCCATAAGACCATTGATATTGCTAAGTAATTAAGTAATTTCCTGGCACTACAGTCTATGTTACACCATGGCCGTCCACCTACTGGTAAATTCTCAAACAGGAGATGTTTTTTTTTTACTTGGTAGGAAGTCAGCCCTACGCCTAACGCTCTACAGTCATATTAGATTGAAACCCATGGTTTAAAGTAGTTTTCGAACCACTACAAACATCCATAGCACCATCTGGACTCTAACCCGAACTCTCGCAGTGAGTGCCGAAGTGGATTCCGAACTTGTGGCACCGAGCGCCAGATCACTGATATTGCAGTAAAATCAAATCTGTTGATGTCGCACAAAATAACTTGTTGATACTGCAGCAAAAAATCTTGTATATATATATATATAAAGATCAACAACGTTAGTACATAAGATGTATTGTAGGACATTAAAATTTGCAATATTTTAATTAATTCAACTAACTTTCAAAGTTCTGATATATTTTCCAAAGGATTCAATACCTTTTATGGAAATAAAACTTTCTAAAAAACATGCTATTCCAGCAATTTTTAAAAAAAATAATAGTTTCTTTTATCGTTAAAAGAATCCATCAAATAACTTCTGAAAACGATAAGATAATCACTTGTCCTGTTTGCCCCTGTGACAAGCAAATGTGTTTACACAGTAATCATTCTGCAACCTTTAAGACACCTCATACTATTTACTGAGAACTTATTTATTCTGGGATAGCAATCAGCTTTAATCATATCAGAACTAACTAATATTTCACAAATCAAATGTGTTTGCACAATAATCATTTTACAACTAATAGCACACCTCATACTATTTACTGAGAACCTATTTATTCTGGGAAAGCAATCAGCTTTAATCATCAGGACTAACTAACGTTTCACAAAAAATATAGTTCCAGATTGTGAAATATATTTAAAGAAGTCGCCTAGAAAGTAGTCTACACGTTGCAAAAACATCTCATCAGCAAATAGTTCTTTTGTAATAACTTTTATGGACATAAATCAATCTAGACATAAAATAAATATAAATGTTGATAAAAAAAAAGGGGACATACTTTGAGAAGATAATTTCATGTATCTTTTGCAAGGCTTTCGGTTAGGAATCCAAACAGATTTCTAAGTCCTTATCAAAGTTTTGATGTGAATATAAAATGATGGTAAAAAATTCATTATAAATGCAGTGTTGTGATAAAAAAAAATTGTGGTGTGCAAGTTGGGCAATCCGATTGTAACTGGGTGTGGCTGGGTTGACATACTTGAGGCACAGATTGGAAAACTCACTGCTTTATTGATACACGTACAAACACCACACACATACAATTAGAGACATAAAATATTTAACACATCTAAAGACAGATAAGTATAGATTCGTGGAAGGAATCCACTTCTAAACCGGAAATCAGATATTCGGCTACGCGCTGGATGCGCGGAATATATTTCCTCTACGGGTGAGAGTCTGTAGGACAACCAATGCGCAAGGTTGCGTTAAATATAGTTCCTTTCTAAGTTAGAAATTATAAACTAAACATTTATCAGCGGGAACGCAAGCTGCACTGTACTTCCTCTCGGGTAAGAGTCTCGGACCCGACTGACCATTACTCCTAAGCGCAAAAGGGGGGCCAAGCCGCATCTGCGGTCATCAAGCTCCGCTGCAATACTAGATTATCATCTTTTAAAAACCTTACAAAGACATTTTGCAGAGTTTATGTTAACCTCAAGAGAAGAGATTGAATTGAAGGTAGATTCTGTTTTTTAATATAAAGCTAAATAAATGCTATATATATATATATATATAAAGTCATAGAAAAACTATTTGTCATTGAAAAGAAATTATGACTATATGATTAAATAAATATGTTTTTGATTTAATTTAGAGTTTTAGTTCAATCAGAAGAATCGAGCAGAGCTTTTGTTACAACTTGATATTTACATTTTTTAAGTTTCGGAATTCTTTTTTTTAGATGACCTTGCGTAGTCATCGCTGTTATTGCTCATTTAAGTAAATCTGCTACATAATTTTTTTTGTTCTTTTCCCCAACAGAGGCGGCGTAGCTCTGTGCCTGAGTCCCCAAGGTCGCAGGAACGGCGAGGCGCTGGTACGTTTCGAGAGCCAGGAACACAGAGACATGGCACTCAAGAGACACAAGCACCACATCGGACAGCGGTACATCGAGGTGTACCGCGCCTCGGGAGAGGACTTCGTCAACGTGGCAGGAGGTCAGTGGACAGATTTTTTTGGGGGGTGATTCAAAATTCGTTTATTGTTGGTATAAATGAGTTTCAAAAATCTAATGTCTCCTATCTCGATTTCCAAAAAAGGATTTCGAATTTGTATAAAAAGTACAAAAATTTTTCTTGGTCATAAACATTTACAATTTTCAGCGTGATGTGAAATGAATATTTATTTATTGCAAGCGTTGATATTGCAAAAGCTCATTGACTATTTGCAAAAATTCATTGCAATTTCATTGTCAAACAATGAGTTTTTGCAAATAATTTTCTAAACTACCTGAAAGTTACTCATTTACTCTTTCTTAATTATTTTTTTTATTTCAAATGGCAATGAATGAAATGACAATGAATGCAAATGGTTTACAGAATAACAGATATCAGAAAAAAATAAATACAAAAGAACAAGATAGAAACAAATGACATCAGTTAATCTATCCAATAACGCTTCCATAAAGAAACAGGAGGCAGTGCAGAACATACATTTCTTCTTGGTTGTCACACAGGAGACAGAGAGGGCCAGGAGTCAGTTTAGTTCTATGATGGTGCTTGCAGAGACAATCATGACCCCAGAAAATCCACAGCAATGCCACCGATGATAATGGGACAAACCACCTGCGTTCCATTGCAGAACTCTAAGAAACTCACACTCATAGCCAGACTGAAGTCTGTGTTTGTAGATCATTCTACAGTATCAGACGTTAACCGGAGTGCACCACGAGGAAGTTGATCTACGTTGCACTCCTTTCTGAATTAGTAGAAATGCAAACTACACGAAAGTTACTCATTTACTCTTTCTGAATTAGTAGAAATATAAAAAATAAAACAAACATTTTTATATTTCATTATAGAATTTCCTCGACATGTTGACAAACATGTCAATGTATAAATATTATTCAAAACGCATTATTTTAGCAATATGGCGAGGTACATATCTGCCTTATCAATGATAAAAGACATTAGAATCCTTTAGGTCAAGTGCATAGCATAGAAAACTAATAAGTAAATAAATGCAAATCCTACTTATGAAAACAAGTCTTAAATCCTTATCCAACAAGTCGTAAATCCGTAAATGAAAATGAATGGATAATGGATTCATTCAGTTATATAAACTTATTTAAAAGTTCTGTAATGTTTTAATTTAAAAAATCATAATTTCTCCTTTTTATTGAAATTCTTCACGGTGTTTGGTCTTTATGATACGTTTCGGAGAAAAGATATTATCAGAGCTCAATCATTCTTAATAGCTTCTAAGTAGAATAATATGCTAATATATACGTAAATACAAACTTTCTTTGATTTTAAAAATATTTATTTTTGCAACAATTATGCAAAATAAAATAATAATCTATATGATTGTATATGTTTTGCTACAAATCGTGATGTTTTTTGTAATAATATGGGATCAATAACTTTGCAATGAAATTATAATAAAATAAATGAGAGATCTATTGCAATTCTAATTCTGCAATATTGTTAAGGTCACAAAAGAATTCTGCAATATTGTAAAGATTACTAAAAAGGCTTTGGAATTTCAAAAAGCACTTCTGTAAAAATAAATTATATATTTTTTTTCTAAAGCACAATAAGTATTCTGTAATTATTTTCTTCTTTGCAAAATAAAATAATAATCCATATGAATGTATATGCTTTGCTACAAATCGTGATAGCAATTTTTATTTCTGTAATAATTTGGGATCAATAACTTCAAAATAAGATTTATAATAAATTAAATGACAGATCTTCTGCAATATTGTTAAAGATACAAAATAATTCTGCAATATCATAAAGAATATATAAAATGCTTTGCTATTTCAAAAAGCACTTCTGTAAAAAATGATAATATACTTTTTTTTTCTAAAGCACAATATTTATTCTGTAATTATTCTCTTCTCTACAAACACACAATTATTCTGTATTCAACATTTTCTTCCTAAAAGTATATGAGTATGGTATAGTATGGTATGATCGAGACATATCACAAATAAAGCGTGCAAGAGTTCTTGACATTAAAATAGGATTATAGCTTTTTACAATTGCTGCAGAACATTAGCGCAGGGTGACTCGCAACCGACACACCTTTCGAATCCAAAACCAAAAACATTGCCAAATGCTCTCGCATAACTTTTGACAAATCGTCAGAGACAAAATAATAAGTAGAGAGCATATAACAGTTGCTGTGATCACTGCATACTCATGATCACTGCAATGACAATCACTGTTAATGATCACTGCATACTCATTAAGTAAATTTCATTTTTTCACATATAGAAACCAATTAAAACATTTAAAAAATTTTTTCAGGAAACAACAATGAAGCCCAAGCGTTCCTATCCAGAGGAGGTCAAGTGATCGTTCGCATGAGGGGTCTGCCCTACGACTGCACCCCCAAACAAGTGGTAAGTAACTTTACTTATTTTAAGCAGCTATAAATCAGTATTTATATTTTGCTATAAATCTGAACATTAATAAATCTTAAACACTTATTTATTTAATGGCTTTACAGTCTGTCTTCGTTTCTTTAAATTTTTGTCCAATTCTCAGCTGTATTGTTGTTGTTATATATGCTGTGTGTTTCATTGTTGTATACCGTGAACGACAAACCAGCAGGGATTTAAAAGAGAACTTTCAAGAATAATAATCTTGTATTTACATTGGTATATATGTTGTTGTTGTTTGTTGTTTCTTATCCCACTTGGCTGGCCAAGCTCACGAGCCCATACGTACTCATGATTGAAGGGGAAGGAAGCAGCTTCTGTTGTGATGGAGCACCCGTAGGTAGAAGCCTGACTTTTGCTCCGTGACGCTCTTACAGTCACAGGAGACCGGGACCTACGGCTTAAAGTGGATTCCGAACCACTACAAACAACCATGGCACCGCCGGGATTCGAACCCGAAAACTGTGGCACCGAGCGCTAGACACTCGGCCATTCAGGTCCCAAATTTGCCAACGACACGCGGTGTTCCCAGGTGGTCACCCACCCAAGTACTGACAGCGCCCAATGATGCTTGACTTCGGTGATCTAACGAGAACTGGTATATTCAGCATGGTACGGCCGTTGGCTCATTGGTAAATATACAAGAAATATATGATAACTATGGCGGTGGCATGAATGTTTGCTAGTTGTTCGGAATCGACGTTAAACTGTAGCCCTGGTCTAATTAGCCCTCGTGTACAAAAAACTGACAGTAGAGCGACAAACCAAACCAAATCTTCAATAGCGCGACTGCCTCATGGTGAGCCAAGCCCTTATACCAGATTATGAAACGTGAAAGGATGTTCTCTTTTTACGGGGTAGGGTTGTCAGCTCTACGCTCTACCACTTTAAACCAAGACCAGGTCCAATGGTTTAAAGTGGATTCCGAGACACTGCAAATATCCATTGCACAGCAGGAACTCGAACTCCATGGTACCGAGCGCCAAAGCACTAGCCACTTGGGCATTAGGCCCCATTTAGGATGTTTAGGAATTCAAATCTTACAAAAATTTGGGACACACTTTACAAAAGTAGGAGAGTTTTCCCGTTTTGAAATTTTAGTCAAAATGAAAATTTAACATAATTAAAAAAAAAAAAAAAAAAAAAACAATTAATTTCATAGAAAAAATTTATGGCTATAAGTCATAAAGACGTTGGAAAACATTATACCAAAAGTCTCACAATGCAGTTTATGAACAATCTTCCATATTTGGAGTGAGCGGAATAGATCATTCTACGGTACATAGCACATGCTGAATATTTAATTATTCGTTATTTGTTTATTGTGTTAGAATTAAATGTTTTACAAAAGCATTTTGATTCTTCTCCTGCAGTTGCAGTTCTTCGCCAGTGGTGAGAATCCTTGCGAAGTAATGGACGGCGAGGAGGGAGTCCTGTTTGTCAAGAAGGCCGATGGACGGGCCACTGGTGACGCTTTCGTCCTATTCCAGAGCGAGGAGATGGCCACCAGGGCTCTTCAGAAGCACAGGGAAGTCATCGGATCGCGGTACATAGAGCTCTTCCGCAGCACGACGGCAGAAGTACAACAGGTAATTCATCGCTACATCCAGCCCTTCTTTCTTTGCAGCCTTAAGGTGGATTAATACTATAATCTAGCGTCTTGGTTCTGTAGCCAATGGGAAGCCAGGGTCGGAAGCAGATATTCTAATTAACTGCCTTCTTTAGTATTCGGTTGTTGTTGTTGTTATCGTGTCTATGGATTTAAAATATCATTATTAAAGTTAGATCAAGTCAAAAGTCTTCTCGATAGCGGCCGTTAGCAAAGGCGCCGATTCACTGAACAGAACTTCTCTTAACTTGGCCTCGATTGGCACTCTACCCAATTGCAAAACATGGGGAGTGAGTGCCGGGCACTCTAGAATGTGCTTATGGGTTAGGAAAGCGTTGGGGCAATTTTTGCAGGGGATGTATTCCCTGGTCTTGTCTGGGAGAATCTTCATCCCTCTGTAATGATTAGTTCTGAGTTTGCTAATAACTGATGTCAACTTCCTAGGGCAGTTGAAGTTCGTTATGAGTGGCTTCTTAAAGTTATGAGGAATTAGTCGGCTTTTGGCAACTGCGTTAGCATCTGCAATTGTGATGGTAGTTCTAGGTTGATCATTGTCCCTGGCTTCTTTGGCTAAAGAGTCAGTGCATTCGTTGCCCTCAGTGTTGACATGTGCAGGAATCCATTGAAGATGACATGATTTGCTTCTACAGTGTAGAGTCTCGAGCAGAACATTTATCGCAGAAGTAATGTTAGTATCTCCATTTTTAATTGCTTCCAGAGCAGATTTACAGTCATAAAAAATCACTAACCCATCAGTGAGGTTAGTATTCAGTGGAAACCCATTATTAGAACTACGATGAGTGCATATGAACAACATCGATTTTTCAATACAGTAAAGAGAAAATTAATTAGATTATTTTTAATTAAGGGGAATTTTAATTGAAGTATGTACTTTCCACGAAAATAAGGAATGGTATATGCGATTTAAGACAAATTTAGGTCAGAAACAGGTTGTTTTTTTGCACAGGTATTCTGGTAGCAAATTTTCAGTGGAATGATACCGATGTCAAAAGAATGTTGATAAGATACATAACATAGTTTTATTATACACGACGTTTATTTACAATCTGTTTTACTCTTTGCGTAAGTGTGCTTGTTGGCACGTGGAAAGACGGACGTTCAAATACTATAATCGTACGTGTTGCTATCTTAAAAAAATGAATAGATTCGGCGGCGGTTTTGACAGACACTTTAGGATCAACAGTTGGATTTGCCTGATTGGAGTATTCATGTACAGTATACAACATTTTGCATTTGTTTATTTTTAATTTACGATGCACTCCAGTTGTATATTTTAATATCGTTAAGTATTCGGGTTAGTATACACTTTTGAAGATTCTAAATTTGACCATTCATCAATGAATGCAATTCCCCACGTCATTTTTTATTAATGTTATTTTTAATAAATAAAATAATTGAAACAAGTAATATAAAAAAAAAAAAAAAATTTAAAGCCAATTTCTACTTTTTTTTCACTGTAGTGCAGAAAGTCCTTTATAAATAATTTTCTTTCAATTTTTAAGTTTATCTGGCGCATCTATTGGTAGATATATGCAACTTACATCTAAAAAAAAAAACTAAAATTAATTAATTAAATTTAATTACAGAATTAATATTTGAAAAAACCGTGTTAACATCAAGTGTCATCCCCTACAAGTTCAAAAAAATGTATTTGAACTTGAGTGGATGAATAAAAAGTATTTTATGAACGATTGAAAATTTGAACAAGATATATATAGGGAGAGTGTTAACTAATAACAGAAATTGAAAAAACAAACAAAACGCGTTCCAATACCTCGAATATCTGTAAAACAATACCCAAACCAAATCATAAATGTGACGAAAATAATACATTTTACGAAAGATCCGTGGGTGGTGTGCTTTCGTGTACACAATGCAAACCATTAAACAAAACAAATTAAAAGTCAATTGCAAATTCTGACAAAGGAAATTAAGCTTGAAGTTTTCTTTTTTCTTTTGTTTTTTTCCAGTCGACGATGCACATAAAAAATCATTACTAATAATAGTATTTCTTGGGAAACAAATGCAATTATATGCAATATGTGGAAATTTAATTATTGTCGCCAATACGGATATTGGCGTCACAATTGCAAAACTAATGACTACGCAATCCCGACTCAATTAAAATTTATTTTATTACAAATGAAAATAATGCTTTTTTGCTAATGAGAAAAACAATAAGTCGCTAATATTTTTTGCGAAAATATCGATGAAACTCATGTTACACTTATGTATGCCACAAAACGACCTTTATGTCTTCCGAGAGGATTTTTAGGGGTAACTGCACTTTATTTGTATGCCATATGGGTGGAAACATATGCATCTGAAACATGGTCACTAACAGCAAGAGAAGAGAAAATGTTGGCAATCTTTGAAAGAAAAGTGCTACGAACCACGCTAGTTTTTTTTTACATTTAAATTGCATGTATCTAATAATAGATGGCGCCAGATGTAAAAGCAAAATTTCAACTTTATTTGTAAAGGACTTTTCTGCAATATAATAAAAAAACAAGTAATATATATAAAAAAAAAAAAATTAAAGTCAATTTCTACATTTTTTTCACTATAATGCAGAAAGTCCTTTATAAATAATAGTCATTCATTTTTTTTAAAGTTTATCTGGCGCCATCTATTGGTAGATGTATGCGACTTAAATCTGAAAAAAAACTCAAATTAATTCATTAAATTTAATGAATGAATTAATATTCGAAAAAACTGTATTAACATCGTCATCCACTACAAGTTCAAATAAAATGTATTTGAACTTGAGTGGATGAATAAAAAGTATTTTATGAACGGCTGAAAATTTGAACAAGATATATATAGGGAGAGTGTGAGCTAATAGAAGGAATTGAATTATAAAAAGTAGGAATTGACTTTAATTTTTTTTTTTTATTTTTTTTTTTAATTTTTTTTATTTATTACTTGTTTATTATCGTATTGCATTTTCGTGATAAAAATTTTTTTCCTGTCTCTCTCTCTCCAAGGTTTTGAACCGGTGCATGGATCCCCGGACATACGAGCAGCCGCAGCCCCTTCTTCCCAACATGCCCCCCGTTCCGATCTTGTCCCCCCAGTTGCTGCCCCCTGGATCACGCAAGGACTGCATCCGCTTGAGAGGACTACCCTTCGAGGCCCAGGTCGAACAGATCCTAGAGTTCCTAGGAGAGCATTCCAAGAACATCGTCTACCAGGGTGTCCACATGGTCTACAATGCCCAGGTGAGGATTTTCTTTGTTTGAATTTGGAAAGAGTGTGCTGTACAGACACATTCATCTCTACAACATATTAGATAGGGACCAATGGTTTAAAGTGGATTCCGTACCACTACAAACATCCATGGCACCGACGGGACTCTGTTACTCAGCCGGGATAGTTTGCTCATGAATTAGTTTGGAAACGCTGAAATTTGGCTGATTACAAATCATCTGGAGAATTATGGATTTTTGATGTTTTGACCTTCTTCAAAATTCCCTTTTTTTCAATAAAGAGAGAATTTTCAAGAAGCAATTGATAAACCAACCTTTGGCGAGTATAAATCTTAAAAGCCTGCGCCAAGGCAAGTCTGTAAATATATATTTAGTTTCCATATTATACAATGTTTTTGTAGTAGAATGGCCATATTATACATTGGTTTGTGCACATTAACCACTTTATACATTGGTTTGGTCGTATTGTACATTGCCTTATATGATCAAACTACTATTTGTACAATGGTTTTCACAGTTAATTAATGAATCTTATAATCAATTACTTAAAAATCATACAGATTACACATGATGCAAACATCAATTTTTTTCTTGCTGTTCATCTGACGTTTATTACACTTGTGATAAAAACCTCAATTTTTTCATGTGATGTTTATTACACTGATGACGAAAAAAAAAAAATTTTTCATCTGATGTTTATTACACTTATGATGAAAACACCAATTTTATTCCTTGCTGTTCATCTAACTTTTATTACACTTATGATGAAAATGGCATTTTTTTCTTGTTGTTTTCATCTGACGTTTATTACACTTATGATAAAAACACCAATTTTGTCTTGCTGTTCATCTGATGTTTATTACACTTATAATGAAAAACCAATTTTTCTTGCTGTTCATCTGACGTGTATTATACTTATGATTAAAACACCAATTTTGTCTTGCTGTTCATCACACGTTTATTACACTTATGATAAAAACACCAATTTTTCTTGCTATTCATTTACACTTATGATGAAAACGTCAATTTTTTCTTGCTGTTCATTTATAATTATGATGAAAGCGATAATTTTTGCTTGCTACTCATTTACACTTACGATGAAATCACCATTTTTATTGCTGTTCATCTCACGTTTATTCTTTATTTCTTTCCTCCAGGGCCAGCCATCGGGAGAAGCCTTTATCCAAATGGATTCGGAACACTCGGCGTACATGGCCGCACAACAGCGACACCACAGATACATGGTGTTCGGCAAGAAGCAGCGATACATTGAAGTGTTCCAGTGTTCCGTGGACGACATGACCTTGGTGCTGAATGGAGGAATACCTGTGCAGAGGTCGCTCATCTCACCTGGTAATTGCCATCCACCATCTTAGAATAATTGACTGCTTTTTTTTTACAGAAGGAAAATCTTTGATTTTCTCTACTGAGAACCTGCTGCCATTCCGTTAGACATTGTTTTTGAGATTCTGAGGAGATTTTATTAAGAATTTTGTGGACATTAATTCCACTCTTACTATACTTTGTTTGGAAAGCTTGCATCTATTCCATTGCCTATTCATTTATTCAAAAATATTGAACCTCGTATTTTTGTAGATCATTATTTTTACCAAAGTGTTTTTTTAACTTACTAATCATCGTTTATACTTGGGATGAATACATTGGTAAAAATTCAATCTAATTCAATCTTACCCTTTAAAAAAATACTCAATCTAATCTTAAGACTCATATAAATAAATGAACATCTAAGTTACTTTTTATGAAGTGTTTTATGATCAAATATTTTCCGCTATTTAGCATTGTAAATTTTATCTGGAACAAAATGTTCTTTTTATTCAGTTAGAGTAATACTATACGTTTCATTGGTTTCCATTAAATTTCTATGGTACTTAATAATATTGAATTTATTTTTCAGTTAATATGGTTCTTAAGTTTAAAAATGCTTTAGTTTTTTAAACTCCAGAGATTCGTGATGTAGCAGCAACATAAAAATTTAACTTTCAGAAACGTATTATTTATTTATTTAAGATCAAAAACCCTTTTTAGTTTACACATCAATTTCTGCTGTTGCAGGTGGAAATATGCTGCCACCACCCTACGGTGCCTTCCCCTACGTCCAAACTCCACAAATATTGCCTGCAGTAGCGCCTCTCACCCCGAGGTTACCAGCCGCCTACTACTCGCCAGTGTTCTACTGGCCCTATCCAAGTCCCCCAGTGTCTCCGACCACCTACTACCCACACACTGGCACAACTGTGGTAAGTACCTGCTTCTCATCTGCTCCTTGCAAATTCAATTATGATAACTTGAAATGATTCTAAAAGCATACTAAATACACACTCCAATTCCCCACATAAAGAAATTTAGGAAAGTTCGAATCGTTGGCTTTTCCTCCTGAATATATTTTTTTTTCTTTAATTTTTTATGCCAAATTTTATTTATATGCCTTCTTGAAAATTCCACTTCGTTATTTATGGCAGAACTTTCTCTGTACATCAACAGGTATTTAAATTTGGTTCATTCGCAGCAGCATTGCTTTGTGTCTTATATCGTGAAGGGTATTTCTCGCGGAACTAATTCTGTGAAAGAAATGCTGGTATGATCAATAATGGCCGGTGACAATAATTTCATTTAAACGTTTTTTTCTACTCGATAACCTCTTTTTAAATAGTCATTGAATTAACTATATTGATATTTTCATGTATACTATAAAGAATATAAATTGATATTATGCCACATTACGCTTAAAACATGGATATTAAGTTACATTACGCTTAAAACACGGATATTAAGTTACATTACGCATAAAACATGGATATTATGTTACATTACGTATAAAACATCGATATTATGTTACATTACGCCTAAAACACGGATATTACGTTACATCACACCTAAAACATGGATATTATGTTACATTATGCCTAAAACATGGATATTATGTTATATTATACCTAAAACATATATGGATGCCAACCATTTGAAAAATGTTTTTTTTAAAATTTAATCTAGTTTCTTGATTCAAATAAAAGGAAATGTAAGAAATTTCTAATTTTGAAATAAAAGATAAAATTTTCAAAAGTGCCTTTATCAAACCTTTTCCAGCTGAAGAAGAGGTCTATAAAAGTTGATAAAATGAACTAGTTATTTATGTATGAATATGTACGGTGACTATTTTATGTTTAATTAAAAAGTCAATTAAAACGTAGGTGTTAGTAGTGTCCCAGAGGAAATGCAAAAGCCATATTTCTTTTCTACAAAAATTTGCGTAGATGTTGATAAGGTTAAACTGATTCATAAATTGAAAAAGATATAATATTCTTCTGGGTTTGACGCTATTTTATTTCTAATAAATTTAATTAATTAATAACCCCAATCCAATTCGACTTTTAAATAGTTATGATTATTGCAAGTTGTGCTAAATTAACATTATCCGAAAAAAAAAAAATTCAAGTTATAATATAAGATATAATTTCAGAAACAGGTATTTTTTAAAAATGTTTGTTATATGACTTAATCCATGTCATATTTAATCCTACCGTGAGTTGGATCAAATCACGTTTCAGAATTGTTACACGACCCCAAGATTATCCGCGCAAACAATTTCCGGTGAACAAACAGGAAATTCGTCGTTACAATTGATGTTCATCTTAGCAGAAAATTGTTGTGGTATTTTTGTGGTTACGTCAAGCATTTTTTCTAAAGCAGTCCATCCTCTTTTAGGAAGTGGTATATTTTGGGTACTACAAGAACGACTTTGGGAACTGATTCTGTAGCAATAATAAATGCGTATTAATTAGTTCTTTTAAAAAGTGGTATATTTTCGGTACTACAAGAACGACTTTGTGAACTAATTCTATAGCAATACTAAATGCATATAAATTAATAAAGCAACAAACGTATAATATTCCTTATATGCAATTTTGTCATCAATCCGTTTTAAGGTACAATATTGCAGTCTTCGTTTTATTTATTTAGTAATAAGAGTTAGTTATAGTTAGTTAATAGTTATTTTCACAATTAATTATCTTGAAAATTTACATTTACTATACTTCGAAGTTGTATAATTGTTGTTGCAAACTCGTCTTTGAATGCAAATTAATTAACATTTTTTTTTAAAATAAAATTCAATATATTATAGGTAGCAGCTATATAACTATAAAGCTTCAAAATAAATTAGTTAAATTTTTAATGTTACCAATATTTTTTTCCCATAAAAGAAATACAAATACAGATAAAAAGTTTTTATTTATAGAAAACATAATTTTCACGATAAGTAGTTATATATCAAATTCATGTATTAAATTCATTATACCTCATACATTAAATTCATTAAACAGGAACACAGAATTTAACCTTCGATTAATAACAAAGAAAATGCATGAAAATTAAATTATAAATTAAACTGTTTATGTGTAATTCAATCGATTTTATTTCTTTAATTATTTTTATTATTTACCTATTTATTTTTTGAAAATTATTTGATTTAGGGCTAAATGAGTTAGTCAAAACACATCAGGGAAAATAAATGCAAACATAGTTCATCTGAATAGCCACTTTTTAATGTCTAAACTACTAATCAATTGTTATTAAATATCTTAAATTTCTTTTCTAAAGACCAATATAGTGTTTTTTTGTTGTTGTTGTACAGGATTTTCGAAAGGAAATGCCAAAATTTCAAAACCTTTAACATAAATTCTGGTCTGATATAGGTCTTAAAATGATGACAGGATTTGTGTGTTAAAATGTCTAAGGATTTATGTTTATTTTAGCATATTTCAATATATGCTAATTTTATAAATTGGAAGATGATATCAATCATTCTCGTATTTTTTAAAAAAGATTTGCTATGACAATCCCTGATGACATTGTATCTCGCAGATGATGTTGAAGATTCATAACCCATCCATTGTGCCTAATTTATTGATTCTTCCAGTGAAAATAAACCCATGGTAAAAAATCTGGACTTCAAACAAGATAGAAATTTTGCCAATTTATTTGCAAATGCAATTCTATACAATGAGGATTCAATGTAGCAAATTTCAATTCAATCCACCGCTTGAAAACTCATAAAGTTGAAGCAGATTCAGACAAACATGTCCAATAATTTTGCTGCTGTCTTTCCTGCAATGAGGATTTAGTGTAGTAAAATTTAAATCAATCAACTATAAGAAAACTTATAAAGTTGAAGCAGATTCAGACAAACATGTCCAATAATTTTGCTGCTGTCTTTCCTGCAATGAGGATTTAGTGTAGTAAAATTTAAATCAATCAACTATAAGAAAACTTATAAAGTTGAAGCAGATTCAGACAAACATGTCCAATAATTTTGCTGCTGTCTTTCATGCAATGAGGAGTTAGTGTAGTAAAATTTAAATCAATCAACTATAAGAAAACTTATAAAGTTGAAGCAGATTCAGACAAACATGTCCAATAATTTTGCTGCTGTCTTTCCTGCAATGAGGATTTAGTGTAGTAAAATTTAAATCAATCAACTATAAGAAAACTTATAAAGTTGAAGCAGATTCAGACAAACATGTCCAATAATTTTGCTGCTGTCTTTCATGCAATGAGGAGTTAGTGTAGTAAAATTTAAATCAATCAACTATAAGAAAACTTATAAAGTTGAAGCAGATTCAGACAAACATGTCCAATAATTTTGCTGCTGTCTTTCATGCAATGAGGAGTTAG
The DNA here is from genome assembly GCA_021605075.1 of Caerostris darwini. Lineage (NCBI taxonomy): Eukaryota > Metazoa > Arthropoda > Arachnida > Araneae > Araneidae > Caerostris > Caerostris darwini. The sequence continues at coordinate 196,997 of BPLQ01007946.1, read as the reverse complement.
TGTAGTAAAATTTAAATCAATCAACTATAAGAAAACTTATAAAGTTGAAGCAGATTCAGACAAACATGTCCAATAATTTTGCTGCTGTCTTTCCTGCAATGAGGATTTAGTGTAGTAAAATTTAAATCAATCAACTATAAGAAAACTTATAAAGTTGAAGCAGATTCAGACAAACATGTCCAATAATTTTGCTGCTGTCTTTCCTGCAATGAGGATTTAGTGTAGTAAAATTTAAATCAATCAACTATAAGAAAACTTATAAAGTTGAAACAGATTCAGACAAACATGTCCAATAATTTTGCTGCTGTCTTTCATGCAATGAGGAGTTAGTGTAGTAAAATTTAAATCAATCAACTATAAGAAAACTTATAAAGTTGAAGCAGATTCAGACAAACATGTCCAATAATTTTGCTGCTGTCTTTCATGCAATGAGGAGTTAGTGTAGTAAAATTTAAATCAATCAACTATAAGAAAACTTATAAAGTTGAAGCAGATTCAGACAAACATGTCCAATAATTTTGCTGCTGTCTTTCATGCAATGAGGAGTTAGTGTAGTAAAATTTAAATCAATCAACTATAAGAAAACTTATAAAGTTGAAGCAGATTCAGACAAACATGTCCAATAATTTTGCTGCTGTCTTTCATGCAATGAGGAGTTAGTGTAGTAAAATTTAAATCAATCAACTATAAGAAAACTTATAAAGTTGAAGCAGATTCAGACAAACATGTCCAATAATTTTGCTGCTGTCTTTCATGCAATGAGGAGTTAGTGTAGTAAAATTTAAATCAATCAACTATAAGAAAACTTATAAAGTTGAAGCAGATTCAGACAAACATGTCCAATAATTTTGCTGCTGTCTTTCCTGCAATGAGGAGTTAGTGTAGTAAAATTTAAATCAATCAACTATAAGAAAACTTATAAAGTTGAAGCAGATTCAGACAAACATGTCCAATAATTTTGCTGCTGTCTTTCATGCAATGAGGAGTTAGTGTAGTAAATTTAAATCAATCAACTATAAGAAAACTTATAAAGTTGAAGCAGATTCAGACAAACATGTCCAATAATTTTGCTGCTGTCTTTCATGCAATGAGGAGTTAGTGTAGTAAAATTTAAATCAATCAACTATAAGAAAACTTATAAAGTTGAAGCAGATTCAGACAAACATGTCCAATAATTTTGCTGCTGTCTTTCATGCAATGAGGAGTTAGTGTAGTAAAATTTAAATCAATCAACTATAAGAAAACTTATAAAGTTGAAGCAGATTCAGACAAACATGTCAATAATTTTGCTGCTGTCTTTCCTGCAATGAGGATTTAGTGTAGTAAAATTTAAATCAATCAACTATAAGAAAACTTATAAAGTTGAAGCAGATTCAGACAAACATGTCCAATAATTTTGCTGCTGTCTTTCCTGCAATGAGGAGTTAGTGTAGTAAAATTTAAATCAATCAACTATAAGAAAACTTATAAAGTTGAAGCAGATTCAGACAAACATGTCCAATAATTTTGCTGCTGTCTTTCCTGCAATGAGGATTTAGTGTAGTAAAATTTAAATCAATCAACTATAAGAAAACTTATAAAGTTGAAGCAGATTCAGACAAACATGTCCAATAATTTTGCTGCTGTCTTTCATGCAATGAGGAGTTAGTGTAGTAAAATTTAAATCAATCAACTATAAGAAAACTTATAAAGTTGAAGCAGATTCAGACAAACATGTCCAATAATTTTGCTGCTGTCTTTCCTGCAATGAGGAGTTAGTGTAGTAAAATTTAAATCAATCAACTATAAGAAAACTTATAAAGTTGAAGCAGATTCAGACAAACATGTCCAATAATTTTGCTGCTGTCTTTCCTGCAATGAGGAGTTAGTGTAGTAAAATTTAAATCAATCAACTATAAGAAAACTTATAAAGTTGAAGCAGATTCAGACAAACATGTCCAATAATTTTGCTGCTGTCTTTCCCTAAATGAGGATTTAGTGTAGTAAAATTTAAATCAATCAACTATAAGAAAACTTATAAAGTTGAAGCAGATTCAGACAAACATGTCCAATAATTTTGCTGCTGTCTTTCCTGCAATGAGGATTTAGTGTAGTAAAATTTAAATCAATCAACTATAAGAAAACTTATAAAGTTGAAGCAGATTCAGACAAACATGTCCAATAATTTTGCTGCTGTCTTTCCTGCAATGAGGATTTAGTGTAGTAAAATTTAAATCAATCAACTATAAGAAAACTTATTTGAAGCAGAATCAGACAAACATGTCCAATAATTTTGCTGCTGTCTTTCCTGCAATGAGGATTTAGTGTAGTAAAATTTAAATCAATCAACTATAAGAAAACTTATAAAGTTGAAGCAGATTCAGACAAACATGTCCAATAATTTTGCTGCTGTCTTTCATGCAATGAGGAGTTAGTGTAGTAAAATTTAAATCAATCAACTATAAGAAAACTTATAAAGTTGAAGCAGATTCAGACAAACATGTCCAATAATTTTGCTGCTGTCTTTCATGCAATGAGGGAGTTAGTGTAGTAAAATTTAAATCAATCAACTATAAGAAAACTTATAAAGTTGAAGCAGATTCAGACAAACATGTCCAATAATTTTGCTGCTGTCTTTCATGCAATGAGGAGTTAGTGTAGTAAAATTTAAATCAATCAACTATAAGAAAACTTATAAAGTTGAAGCAGATTCAGACAAACATGTCCAATAATTTTGCTGCTGTCTTTCATGCAATGAGGAGTTAGTGCAGTAAAATTTAAATCAATCAACTATAAGAAAACTTATAAAGTTGAAGCAGATTCAGACAAACATGTCCAATAATTTTGCTGCTGTCTTTCCTGCAATGAGGATTTAGTGTAGTAAAATTTAAATCAATCAACTATAAGAAAACTTATAAAGTTGAAGCAGATTCAGACAAACATGTCCAATAATTTTGCTGCTGTCTTTCATGCAATGAGGAGTTTAGTGTAGTAAAATTTAAATCAATCAACTATAAGAAAATGCAATGAGGAGTTAGTGTAGTAAAATTTAAATCAATCAACTATAAGTTGAAGCAGATTCAGACAAACATGTCCAATAATTTTGCTGCTGTCTTTCATGCAATGAGGAGTTAGTGTAGTAAAATTTAAATCAATCAACTATAAGAAAACTTATAAAGTTGAAGCAGATTCAGACAAACATGTCCAATAATTTTGCTGCTGTCTTTCATGCAATGAGGAGTTAGTGTAGTAAAATTTAAATCAATCAACTATAAGAAAACTTATAAAGTTGAAGCAGATTCAAACAAATATCACCAGTAATTTTGCCTTTTTATCCAAATTTTTCATACAATGAGGATTCAGTGTAGTAAAATTTAAATCAAACAACCATGTGACAGCTCATATAGTTGAAGCAAATTCAGACAAACATCTCAGTAATTAATACGCTTTTATTTTACTTGTCTCTTTTCAAAATTTCCATACAATGAGGATTCAATGTAACAAAATTTAAATCAATCAACCTTGTGAAAACTCATAAGTTGAAGCCGATTTAGACAAACATCTCCAGTAATTTTGGCAGTTTCTTACAATTGGATGTGTAATAAAATTGAAATCAATCGACCAACCGTGTAAAAACTCATAAAGTTGAAGCAAAATCAGACAAACATGGCAGTAATTTTGTTTGTCTGTTTCCAAATCTGCTATACAATGAAGATTCAATGTAATAAATTTAAATCAAACAACCGTGTGAAAACTCAAAGTTGAAGTAGTTTCAGATAAACATTTTCCTGTAGAAATAAAATAAAATAATGTTTTACAAGGATTGTAGCAATCCAAACAAACTAATTATTAATTTTAAAAAGCTCCTTTCATTTACTACCTTTATTTTTAAAACAAAAGTATTCATTAAAATAATGGGAATATGCCTATCAATTTTTTAGGTTCTGAGATTTATGGCATTTTTTTTCTTAATGACCTATTATCATTATTATATACACAGTCCAGTCACATTAATGTGACCACTTGTCAAAAGCCAGAATATACACTCTTGTATATTGTGGCTTTAAGTGGAGTATGGTATTAAGTGGAATTCTTTATATACACTCCATTGCAATGTGCTGCCACCTGCCTTTGGTGATTGGTTATTTCACGTTGACGTCGAAAGTAGGTGGTGGTCACATTATTGTGACTGGACTGTGTATATGGTCAAACTAATATGCTGTACTATGTGTATTTTAGCTTCCATGTTTGTAACAAATTATATTTATAATCTAGTTCTTACCCTGTTCCAGTTAACCACTGAGTGCATCCAAGTGCAGCGCAACAGCGAAGTCCGACCCAACGGAGACGCCATGGTGACTTTCCCAGCTGCCAGAATAGAGGCTGAGAGGGCACTGCAAGAAAAGAATCGTCAGAACATAAACAACCGCTACATAGAGCTCTTTATGGCCTAAACAAAAAAAGATTCGAGTGCATCACACCACTGACCACCTGTCATCGTCAGAACACGGAGGCAGGCTGAAAAAACTAACACACAAAAAACAACAACAAAGCAAAGTATTTTGTGCACTTGATTTTTTATACACCAGTGACATGCACCAAGACGTCTTTCTGAAAACTTTTTTTTTTTTTTTTTTTTTATGTATCGTTGTGCAACAAAATCTCGGATGTACTTCCGCTATTGTATAGTAAATCAAGCAAGTCATTTCTTTTACTACAGGGGACTTGACGAAAAGATGAAGTTATTTTATATATACATATATTCCTGCAACAAAGTTCCAAAACTGACGTGGATGCACAAAAATGAATCATGTGAAATATTATCTATATTTTAATATTTGAATTTATTTCAATTGAATTAGATTTTTTTTTATGTTATAAATCGATGTTATGAATCACATTTTGTAAAAACAAATGTTATGTTTAATTATAAAATTTACAGATTTTTAGTAAAACTTTGTTTGGCTTCTTAATTTTTAAGACTTAGCAAGTTATACTAATAATCTTTTTGATAAAATTTTTATAATGACAACTAAAATTAAATTTTTTTTTTACAAAGAAATGTTTTATATTATAAATTATTGTTTGAAAAGGTAAAATTATTTAAAAAAAAAAATCCAAAACTTTGAATAAAAAAGTTAGATTTTTAATATCAGTGCTACTGAAGAACTTTGTTATAAACCGGTGGACCATAAATTGTTTATGGAAATTGATCTATGTAATAAAAAAGTTATTTATGATTATTCTTCAGAAAGTTGAAGTTGAATTTACCTTAAATGTTATTTAAGTGTTTTTAAATTGCTAATTTAATGTTATGTTAAAAATTTCATTTTAATCCTATTGTACAAGAATAACTTATGTTTGTCAAGTTCCCTACATATTTAAAGCTGTTTTATTCTCTGACTATATACTATGTGTTATTTAGTGTTGCTATGTTATTACTTTTAAGAAATGTTATTATGCATGCAATTAGTTTTTATAACAGTGTCTCATTATGAATATATATATTATATATAAAAACATATAATCTGTTTGATAACTTTTTACCACTCAAAAGATTTATGAGTGGTAAGCACTTTTGTTTCTAATTTCATAAAAGAAATATTTTTGAATTCTAATATTTAACTGCAGAGAATGCAAATTGTTGAAAATTGCAGAAAGAGTATTTGTTGTCATTTCAGCGAAATCAACTGAATATTTAAAAAATATTTAATGAATATTTAATAAATTTTTTCTGAATATTTATTTACTATTCAAGTCTAGTCTCAGACCTAGATGGTTCAGCAATATGTGTGTTTTTTTTTTATATAATTGAAAATTAAAAATATTTTTGAAATTTTTTTTGTACAAAACCTTTCGCAAGAAATTTGTTATTAATATTATTATGAGGCTCCATTTTAGAAAATAACTTTGTATGAACAGTCATTGTAAAATTATAGGTTTTGACGATGTGCTAAAAATTTTTTTTTATATAGTCCAATCACCGATTGTGTGGAAAATTGACAACCGACAAATCGGACGAATTTAAACAGAGCGGCGTCATAGGGAAGGAAATGTCATTTAGGAGGCATTTTTATTGCAATAAAAATAATTTTAATTCTTAATAATTAAAATATTGGAACAGAACAATAAAAGAAATGGCTGACCAAATCGCAAAATAAGGGCCTTTGCGATTTGGCGAATTTTTTTTGTGGCGCCAACAGAGCGATACATCGCCAAATGTGGTAACCCGGATTTCTTGTACTGTTTGCAATTCATTTCATACAATCTCTATAGATACTATACTCTTTCTGCGATAGTAGTTTCTTGGAGCACTTTGGTAAAATTAATTTTGGACGTCATCCTAGTGGCCACTATTTTGCTATTTTAAAAAATCCGCACTCACTGTTAAACTTTTTTCAATCAAAGCATCTTTGCGCCGCGTCTATCTGATTAGCACCCTTTGTGTGTAATCGATTCGTCCATTTCCACCATTACACCAGATGTTTACATTCTACACTATCCGTGGTAGGACTATTTTCTGGCATTTTGCCAAAATAATATTTTTTCAATTGGCTACATAATTATTTATACAATAGTGTAAAAAATTATACTAAAACTGAATAGTAAAAAATGTTATACAAGGATATTTATTTAATGTTTAGGCAATTATAATATTATTTTGAAATTGTTTCATTTGCAATCTTACTTCTCTGCTTGTATTATAGATTTAAAAAAAAACAGTGTATTGTCTTTTTTATATGCTTTTGTACGCAGATATTCTATTTAGTGAATGTATTTTTGTGTTTTACCAAATGAGTTTTTATTTATTACAAGAGAGAGATTGTGAGAAGTGTAACAAAGAGAGGTGTTTTGTACAACACCACAATGCATTCCAAGTGCCTTAATTATTGTATATTCACACCTTGTAACTATTTTTTTTTTTCTGTGTTAATGAATTGTTTGGCACGTTTAAACTATTGGTGTACTAAAAAGTTAATAGTATTTGAAAATTTAACATCATTTAGAGATCTGAGGAAATTTGCAAGTACAGATTTAAAATAAAATGTAAATTCAGCATACATTTTACTTTGAATCTGAAATCAAAATGTTCATTTTTTATTTTATTATGCAACAATAATTTGTTTGTATACCATTAAGCCATCTGTATACATTAATTTAATTTATAAATTAATTCTTTTTTTTTACTTATTAAATCTCTAAAGATTAATTACAATTGTTTTGCCAAATTTTATAATGAATTGAATAATTTTTTACTATAAAATTTAGAATATTTTTAAAGATATCTACAAATTTTTATAGATTCTTAAAGATTATTACAAAATTCTATTAACATTTAAATGTGTTACAACAGCATTTATACAATAATACATATGTCCCACAAAATTGTATATCGCTTTTAATTGAACTATGTATTGATCTGTTATGTGTTCAATAACCATGCATTGAACAAATGTTAAAATACATTTATCAAGAATGTGTTAAAACTTTCAATAACTATTAACTGTGTCGTATCACCTCAATTTATTCTTGTACTAGTGTGCTTTTTGTTTGCTGTGTCTATATGCATATTAATTTTTACCTATATATTTCAGAATCAAAATATTGAGTCTTTTTTTTTATACAGGAATTTTTCCTAGTGTGTTTTCATCTTTGTCATTTATTAATATCAAATATTTGATATCAGCACTCCTATAGATTAGCTTGTCGAATCTAGCATAAAAGTACACATTTCAATATATTTAAATGTGTGTTATAAAAAATGTATTCTTTTGTTAATGGAGAACAATCTTAGTGACATTTTTTACTGATCTATTTTTGCACTTAAGAAAATACTTAAATTGTATTTTAGAACTATGTGCAATAATATAAGAACTTCATATTTACAAAATATAGTAAAATTTCAGGTGCTTTATCTGACCAATTATTATTGTAAATACATTCAATTGTGTATTTTTAAGAGAAAAAAACAATAATAAGCTATTTTATTAAAATTTTACAATTTGGTGCTAATACCTATTTGGCATATGTTTGTAAAAGTAAATAAATAAATGACCAATTTTGAATGATTTTACATAGTGAAGTGCCTTAATATATATATATATAATTTATAAAGTAATTTTTATAAAAAATTTTGTATTTTAATAACTCATGTTCTTCCAACTTTAGTAAAATTTTATACAGAAGTAATGAAGGTTGTTAAAATAAATTGTTGTTGTTGTTGTTGATTGCATTAATTTCTGATGAATTCAATTGATGGGCAATGTGCAAATATTTATGGAGGAGCCCTATTCAAAAAATTTTAAAAATCAAAAAAATAATGACCCGTCGTGGTCATCAGCCACATCTCAATATATTTGTGTCTGTAGTGATTTATGAATTGTGTTGTAATATGTCGTGCCTTAAGTTGTATATTCATTTATTTCTCATTGCATTATACTTTTGTCATGTTGCTAAACATTCCAATAAAGTTTTATGTATATTTGAGTCTTTTTTTCTCATTATTATTAAATCTTGATCAATCTACTATTTAATTTAAAAGGAAAATGCTGAAATTCCTACTTTATTTTAAGCCTTCAATTCGATAATTCTTTCAATTTGAAAATAATGTAATTCTAATAAATATGCTTGTCCGACTCAATGTGTACAGTTAGCATGCAGAGGTTCAAACTTGCTGGTGCCTTTGTGGTAACTCCTTTGACACGGAGACAATTTTGAAAATATGAGTAAAAGCATTTTATCTTGACAATCATTTGCCTGGTGTGAAGTTTTCCAGGTCTTCTCCCATATGACACATAAATGCAAAGTTACCCCTAAAAAGTCATCTCCTATCCTCCCCTCATAACCCATCGATTGGCTGTTCATGGGATACATAAGACACACTGATGTTCAACAAAAAAATACTATCTAATAATTGCACGGTAATAAAATATTATGTATATTTATACATTTTTTCTTTTTAAATTTATTGCATAGCTATAATATAAAAATTCATGACGCAGCCTACATACATTTATCAATCATGATTTTATAGATATACATTGGAGACAGTAAAAAAGATAAAATACATTTAATTATTAAATTTGAATTTTATGAAAATTAAATATGCATAGCAAATGAATTATAACCGAAAATAAAATAACTGTAATTAAATGTACTATAGTAGACAATATTTCTAACGTATTATACTGTAAGATAATAAGGTGGAATATTTCTTTTTCTATAAATAATCACCTCAAATTTGGTTTTGAATTATACACAGTCTGTTTATTTACACATTTTTACAATTAAAGTATATTCACATTACACATTCTTCATAATATTTTGTTAAGTAATTAACGAAGTCTTGATATAAATTATACTAAATGTAACTGACCTCAACGTCAATTGAATTTGTTTCTCATTCTCGGACAAATGAAGTGACTAGACCTCCGTGTTGGTTGAATGCTCTTTTCCATCTGCCCAAATTCTTTGATATCACCCACTCTCCCCTTTTCTTTCATCTTCCGGTGGGAGAAAGAAAAGAGTATCTATTCTTTTTCCTTTTTGGAACTGAGCTCTTAGTGTCGAGACTTACAGAAATTTGGCATACCTTATACACTTTACTTCCTTAACATTCCAGAATTTAAGAAAACCATGAAAAATTCAATAGCAAATATAGCAATTTCAGATGAAACATTTCAGTATGAATTTTTTTTTATGTTTGTCGTTAAATTTTTGATATTTGGTTGTAAGTAACAAACATATACCACTACCTTCCAATTCAAATGATCACTGATACTACTGCAAAATTCATAGTTGCAACTGTAGCTGCAATTTACAATAATATTATGTAGCAATTTTTTAAAAACAAAATTTAGAAAGTTTTTATTGAAATAAATTTAATTTATATATAATTTAAGATGCAATACATGCATAGAAATTATTTATTACAAACTAGATTCTAGGGGAAAAAAATTATTTATTGTAAATGCAAAAATCTTCATGAAAACATATTACTAAACGTTCATACATACCAATACTAAATGTATCCTCCTGTCAGAAGACCTCACAAACAAATGGTTCCTTTCTTGATGCAATAGCTACTATATATTATGATCAAATCACAAGCTATCGGCAGTTGGGATTTGGCGACATTTTTGTGGCACTAAATAGGAGATAAATCACCAAATGTGGTAACTGGGTTTCTTGTACTGTTTGTAATTCACTTCACTTACAATCACAACCCATTACATGGAAGAAAAGATTTTTTGACACCAAATCCCAACAGACCCTATTATTGAATATTCTTTAATTATATTTACAAAAAAAAATAAAAATGCATTAATTTTTTGCTTTTTTAAGAAAGCTAAAATTAGAAAAGTAATAGATAAAAGTTAGTTTTTTAAAAATTTCCACAGCTAATCAATTTTTTTTAAATTATTTTCCTTGGAAACCATAGATAACCTATAGAAAACAGAGAATCCAATCTCTGTAACTGAAGTATTAATATGTATATATATCATACTTTACTCATGATTCTCAGATAATTTTAGTAAATTAATCAACAAAATTCTGGCACAAAATATTAAAATGTCAATGTTTATTTATAAATTAAAATGATATAATACAATGAAGTTATCAAAATACTTCAATTACAAAACCCATCTTCATAAATAGACTTCAGTGAGATTTGAAAACAATTTACAAGAACTGCTTGGCCATGGCTCTCAGAAACCACCCTTTACGGAGACTGGCGGCCTCTCTTTGAATTTCCTCATTGTTGTTTGAATTCAATTCTAGTTGGCCAATCAATTCGATGGCATGTTTTCGACAGTCCGTTTCTCCTCTTTTAGTGTGATGATTGACTAGAAACTCCAGCAGGGTAATATCCCAGATGCAGGGATAGTAGGTATCACAGCTGTCATTACAAACTCTTTCACCCAAAGCTTTGAAAGCCATAGTGTAGTTGGGCTCATCAAGAAACTGGTGCAAAACAGAGGCCTGAGAAGTGAAGATAATGAAATTTAAAGCACATTAGAAAAATAGATCCTAATAAGTAGTAGCAATCTAGAATTTTTGATTTTTGCAGTTAAAATATTTCACACTGAAATATTAATAAAAAAAGAAAACATTTTTGAATGATGAAGCTTTCTAACTTAGAATCCATAATTGAACACAGAATTACAAATGTTGATATATTTTATAAAATCACTTTGATATATGTCAAGTAATTATATATCATAAAAACAAAAATATCTGCTTATATATAATAACTCTAAACTCTTAACTTTATATGTGACTTGTGGAATTAGCTAAATAATATGAAATGAATGTAAATTTGACTTGACTTGATGTTAATATTAATAACTTTAAATTTGGTAAAATGATTAAATATTAAGCAAATTACATTGTTCATTAGAAGCAAGCTGCTTGTTGATATATAGTTATACATATGATTTCTTTCCATAAAAGTTGTAAAATACATGTTTTTATAATTAAAAGAACATATATAAATTTTTTGGTAACATTCAGTATTGTTTTCTTTACAACAATGCAATATTTTAGGCAAATAGAATAAGTTAACCTAAAATAATAATTAAGTTGAAGCAAAAATTTCGCAGAATTTTAAAATATATATATAAAAAAAAAAGATATTATACCTGCGTGTGATTTTGCAATTTGGTGCAGCAATGAATCATATGCTTATATTGTAAATCATCAAATATAGCTTTGGGTAATGGCAAGCTGAAATAATCGCTGCTCACCATAGCAGCCGATATGTAATATTTTAACGCACTTCCATACTGACCTTGTACTGAAACAAAAATACACTCATAAAACCTCAAAATTAGGTACAAATCTATAAATAGTAAATAAGTATTTTTAAAACAAAAGCAATAAACCTTAAAAGCCAATTTTGAAGATTTTAATTTTCAGAAATAGGAATATTAAGTTTTAAACACTTCATTTGATATATTATACAGTACTTTTAATATATTATAGTTTAGCACACATATATTTAAAAAAATTACCTAAAAGGTGTATAAATTTTGCTTACATATTTGCAGTACTTAAAAGTTTCTTTTATTATATATTTCTGTACGATACAGTTCATATTTTTTTTAACAACTTCAATTCAACATTATAAGCATTCATTAAAAATTACATGAAATTTTTAATATATATATATATATATATATATATAGGAGAACAAATTGTATAGTAACTAATTACAATGAAAAAAAATTTGGAATTTAGATTAACCAATGCATAAGATAATGATTCTAATATTTTATGATTTTTAATGCTATCATTTGGGCCTGATGGCTGAGCACTCTGGTACTACTGGTTTAGGGTGCAAGTCCCGGCAATGCCATGGGCATTTGTAGTGGTTTAGAATCCACTTTAAACCATAGATCCCAGTCTAATATGATGAGCATTGGAAGTAGGGTTGACAACCCTATTCCATAAAAAGTGAACATCTCCTGTCTCGAAATCTGCCAGTAGACAGATGGTCTTGGCCCACCATGGGGCTGTTGCTCCAATGAAGCAGAATGTTATAACTCCAAAGATTTTATTTACTTTATCTGTTACTTCAAAAGTATTTAAAGTTAAAATAAATTTCCAAATGAACCATAACATGCTAACATACATTTTGCAAACAAAACTATACATTTTTAAGTCCTCAAAAGTAAAATAGTTAAATATGGAATGCAATATTTGTTGAGATGTTTTCTTTTTGAGGATTTGAGATTTTCTTTGTTGAAGGACAAGAGAGAGGGAAGCCCCTTGGAAATGATCCATCATTTATGATTATTAGTATGTTTACTTTCTTAAGCCTTAATTGGATAATTTAACAGAAAATAGCCAACCAACGAGCGTAAATCTCAAAGCTACATCAAACCAAGTACAATTATTAAAAGCTGTACAAAAAAGATACATTTTCAAACAACATGTAATGGATCTTATTTGTCTTTGTTTTAAAATCTTCATTTGAAATCATTTAAACTAATTCAAGGAGAAAAAAATAACAACATACATACCATACATAACATCCCCTTTGGTACGAAGCCAGGAAGTATGTGTTGGATGAATAGACAATGCATGATGCAAAGTATTTTGAAATATTTCACCAACGGCACTCATATTGAAAACATTAGAGCTACAGCAGATAAAACAATACCAATTATTTTAGCAGATAATTCACACATAAATCTATATATAAAATTAAAACAGAATATTTATTTTATTTCATTGTGCAAAAAATTACATTTTTATAATTACTAACACAGTGACATAATTCTGTGTTTTAATATAAAATTTTGAATATTTATTACATATGACATTCATTTATTGAAAGCATTAAATCAATTAAAATGAAGAACACAAGTGCCTTTATAACTTTAGAAAAACTTATCTACACTTATTTTGATGTTTTGTCACAGCAATATTTTCAACATCATCATTTAGTTACTATAATTATATGCAATAAAACTAGAAAATAATTAGACCACATGCATTTTTGGAATAAAAAAGGATAATTTTAAAATAAAAAACCTTTTTGATAGGTTTCTTATATTAGTAGGAAAAAAAAATTGATAAATAAATAGAAAAAAAATTTAGCTAAATTATAAAAAAATTTTAATAAATATTTTTCGAAATCAAATCTTACTTTGAGATTATTGTAGGCCACAATCCCTGATATTCTAAGAATATTTCACCCACTGAATCATCCTGAAAATACACCATAAAGGATCTTTAGATATAAGTGAATTATCATGAAAGAAAATTTTATAATAAAACAAGGGGAAAAACTCACTTTTAATATGTTATAAAATTTGGCCAAACATGAAATGATGATACCCAATACTAATATGTCCTGTTGAACATTGAAAAATATTTTAAAACAATAATTATAAAAATAACATGCAATATATTCATTGACATATCATAATAAATTGATTTTCCTTATAGAAAAAAAATTATGACAATAATATATATATATATATAAAAAAAAAAAAAAAAAAAAAAAATTTAATTACTTACTTTTAATTTCTTGATAAATTGGAAAAGTTGTGCCCTGTAAATTAAAAAAGAAAAATTAATAATATAATAACATAGATGTATATTATAATTACATTAATATTTACTAAATTTTCAATCCTAACCTGTTCATGATAGCTGCCGATGCATCTCTAGGCATTTCTTTAGACATTCCAGAATTTGTCCTCTTGTGCTGATTGGTTGCTGGATTGTTGAAGATTGGAAGAACTGTGCAAATAAGAAAAGTATGATTATAAAATAAAAAAGCGAAAAAGCATTTAAAATTAAGTAATTTTAATATTTATTTTCCTTTAAATAATATTAATACATTATAATGTAAAACAGGATGCTAAATTTATGAATAATGTAGATAGTAATTAAAATGACAAAGTTTCAATTCCCCTCCTTTCAAAAAGAACAATAAATGACCATTAATACTTTATTTACCACCATGATAAATTTTATATAAACATCAGTTAAACCATTTAAACAAGACACTCGCATAGGACACAATCATTTTTTTAAAAAAGAAAGTAAAAATCAATTGTCTAAATAAAATTGGTAATGTGTGTTGTACTATAATGAATAATCACTTACACACAACATCTAGATTTTGTAACACTTAATTTTTTTCCTTTAATTTTATTTCAAACGTATTAAAACTTTTATCAAAATACACTTAAAATTTAAATAGAAAAAATAAAAAATTTCTTTTTACTTGTTTCCCATAATTCTTTAGAACTTTTTGCACCTTTATTTGAAACTTCTTTACATACATTAGCAACAATCTTGGCAAACTACAAGAAAATTTTAAACACATATAATAACAATACACATTATATTACATACTTGGATTTTTTTAGTGTTTTTTAGGGCAAAAAAAGTGACACACACAATGCTTAAAGATTTTTGTTTTGAAAGTTAACTTAAGTAGAAATCAATGTACAAAAAATCATTTGGCAATTTGTTAATAAAAATTATATTATTTATCCTCATTTTATAATTCCAAATAACCACTATTAAAAAATTTAATTGATAATTTAACTAAAATTGCCAATTTTATTTCTTTATGTCAGTAATGTATTTTTCATTTCTATCTGCCAATCAGCATACTATTACAAAAGGCCATTTGTATCAGCAAAAGAAAATATTTTCATCATCATATCAAATTCACGATGATTTAAGTTTAATTTATAACCATATTATAATAGATTGAAAATCCTATAACTAATTTATGCCATAAATAATATATACTTACTTGAATGTAAAAATCCACTTTGTGCTCAATATCAATCAGTTTGTCCCATTCACGAAAGTTCAAAAGTACAACAGAACAAAGTTCCATCAAATTGGGGTCTGGTGGAACCTCTAACAAATATAGAAAACAAATTGATAGTAAATAACAAAACACTAAAAATTAAAAAAGACAATCAACTACTTTAATGACTAATTAATATCACAATGTCAAAATTTATATTTTGTTGCTTTTTCCTGATCAATAAATTGATAGTCTTTGAAGGATTTAAAAATAAAATAAAAACACTGATTATTTTCCTTCAAATGCTATGCAATTTATGTACACATCAGTTAAATGAATGATAATTGGGTTATATAGCAATAAGAAGTTGACTAAGGATAATGTCAAAATAAGATTTACAATAAAATAGTGACACATACACAATATATTTACATCTAGTAGTTCAGTTTCCTTCCAATTAATTTTTCTCATTCTATTGTCTACATAAATAATGGTAAGTTTTGAGCCAGTATAAAATATATTTACCCCTTTCTTTCTTATAAGAAGCAAGTAAAGACATAATTCTTTGTACAATTTCAGCTCTGTAAGCAGGTGATTGGCAGACATGAACAGGAGCATCCAACACTTCCAGCAAATCCAAACGAAGATTTTCCCAGTTTAAAAAACGACTTAATCGTGGAGACGCATTTCGAACTTCAGACTGAATCATTTGATATAACTGCCTAACTTCGTTATATTTCTGAGGATAAACAGAAGTTGGTTTGAAACTTAGAATTAATTACTTACTATAATTGCAGTATAAAAATTTAAATTTTACAAAATTATTATTTTTAAAAAAATTCTGTTTTTTTTTTTATTAGCCATTTACACATAAGAGCAGGGCACATTTGTATAGATTGGAATATAAAAAGCTAATTGTAATCTCTGTATATGTGTGTGTATATATATATATATATATTTATATATTAAAACCCATTAAAAAACAGCATAACATATATGAGCACTAATTATAAAAAAGTCTTATAATTGAATGATTATTTCACTTATATATAATACATTAATAAATTATTTAATTAATATTTGAATCAATTCATTGAAATATTTATCATTTACTGATGTTAATGTATCTTTAAACTAACTTTTAAAAAAGTTTTTGAAAATTTATAATTAAATAAGTCTGTTACAAATGATAAGAAAATATTACAAAAATAAGCTTGCAAGCTTATCACTTAAATTTTTTTTCCAACTTCATTCACAATGTTTATATGTTCTCCAAAATTTTTCATGTTTTTCTTAATTTCAAAAAAAGTTATGCATTTGAATTTTTTTTCTTCTTAAAATCATAAAATTAGAATAAATCAATCAGCTGAATAACAGAAAATTTTAAAGAAAAAGAATTAATTTTAGTTTGATGGCATTATTAAAATATTTAAAGGAGGATAAACCAAATATTTCTCATTATATTCTATAATTAATCCACAGCTTTCCTATTTAAAAAAAAGGGTCCCATTATAGAATGAATAAGTATCAAATTTAGTTGACTGTTGTTCATATAACAATTAATTAACAATAAAGAAATTTAAGATATACAAGAATAATTATTTAATTTTAATTTTTAAAAAACAAAATACCTGCATCAAACAAATGCTATTTTTAAGTTGTTAAATGTTTAACAAATGTTACAATAAAATATTTCTAAAACAAGAATTAATTAGTAAAACAATACAACAGTAAATGTCTTTTTAGTCAGACATTCAATAGTTCGGCACATTCCATAATACAGAACCAATTGAGCCTTCATTTTCATATTTTTGTTTTTATGGATCCAGGTATTTGTTGGCCTTGACAGCCAGATGGAGACACAAAGCTGCCAACATATTCATTAAATATGTACATGCTTTAATTGCTTAAATTTTTATTTAGAGTGCTTTATCTTTAATGCCTCCATTAAAACTAATGAACCTATATTGGCACTTGATAAACAGGCACAGTCCTGTGCTGGATTAAAGAGAAGTTACTGTACTTGCTTTTGAGTACCTGTCTTTTAAATAATTTTTTTCCAGAGAACAGTGCATTTTTATTTTTACAAAATAAAAATATTATCCACTATTTATCTCCATTGATTAAATTTAAAAATATACTTGATAATAATTTCTTTATAACAAACTTATAAATAAAAGAAAAATTTCTTTTTCACATTTTATTTTTTGGCTTATAATAAAAAAAAAAATATTTCGACATATCACAAAAATAAAACTAAAAGAATGGGAAATAGCAATTAAACTGAATATTTTTTCATATCTAATAAGAAAACTGTTTTTTTTTAAAAGTAAATAGCATGTACATTGTTAGTTAATATATTTTGAAAAAAAAATTTAACTCAAGTATACAAAAATATTCCAAAAAGTAATTTACCTTTATAGCACGCAATTCACCAGCTTTGGCTAATAAAATGTGTATCATTTCTTGGTCAACACTTGGTGGAACATTTTTCAAAAATATGTTAACAGCCACTGGTAATTCCCACTATTAAAAAAGTATTATTAAAAAACAAAGTTTCATTAAAATAATGTAACAAAATTGATTGAAAGTTTTTGCACTTATTTTAATTCATTTATTATTTTTCCTCCAAAAGATAAGGAGTTTATATTAAAATCTCAACTAATAAATTTTAAAGAATAATACAAAAAGAAATCAATCCTTTAGAAAAATAATAATTTTAATATATCAGCAAGATGAACATGGTTCCATTTATTTTAATCCATTTCTACTTCTACTTTATTTACTTTTATGTACTACTATTGTTTCACTAATCTAAAAATTGAAATATTATTTCAGTAACTGTTAACTATAATGTTGCTAGTATTACGGAAAACAAAGAGAAAGTACAATATAACTTAAATTTGTAATGTGGAAATTTGAATCTGCTACATAAAATTACATTCAATATGCAAATGAATATTATAGCAACGTAATGAGAGATTGAATGCCATGAATATATTTAACAGCAAGTAAGATATTAAATGTTAGATAGATATCATATAATTTTATATTAAAAGTTAAATATACATTAGGAAAGATAAATGAACATACCTTTTTGTTCAAGGTCCATAAATGTAGATGATTAAACTTTGAACGCAGTTGATTTACGAGATTTTTACAGCTGACTGCTTCTGTACAGGTCAATAAACGTCTTTCAAATGTTGTGATTTGAACATTGAGATCATCTGAATAAATAAATGATATTTTATGACACTTAAAAATAAAGTATAATATCATTCAATTAGAATATGATCCTTTTAAATGAGATGAATAAACACTCAAATAAATACCATAATTTTTTATTTATAATTCACATTGCAATTTTCAACTGTAATAATAAAACATTCTAGGTACGATTATTATAACTTTTACTAATATAACTAATTTTTTTTTATATCTTTGCTTCTGATAAAAGTCCATTTGACAGTAATATATAATAAATTACATTGACACATTAAAAATAGTGCCATTCTGAGACAAGAAATATGTATGAAAACAAAAGGACACTGATCATATTTCATAGAAATACAGCAAGCCACAAGAAGTATTTTTAATAGTTTTATTTCTAATATTTTTTTATCCATTCATGCATGTATAATGTATGCTCAATTTTGACTCTTATCGTAAAAATGTCTGTTATTGTCTATCATATATTTATAAGTTTTTTACTTAGTCATTTAAAAAAAAACTTCTAACTTTTTTCATGACATGGAAGTTTCATTTATTATTTTTACATAGGTGCAATTTAGGAGGTCTTTTCTGGTGAATTAATTTTTACCAATACTTTTGAAAAGATAAATCATTGCGAAGTACATGCAATGGTCTATCTTTACAAACGATAAATTATGGTAACTAACCATCATTGTGTACACATGAATACTGGAAATGATATGCGAATTAGTTGCCTTAAATTTAGTAAAATTAAATAGTTTGGTTTTAGAAATCTTTATTTATTTAAAATAAAGAACATTGTATATTAAGAATTATTACGGTCAATAGAAATATGTTACCACTATTTTTCATCTATATTAAAACACTAAAATATTTAAACTAATTAATTTTCATTAAAATGAATAATTTTTGTTATTAAATTACAATTTAAAAAAGCGATTTAGAAATATATAAAACTAAAGAAATACACCAAAAACAAATTATCTCACAATGGCAAACATTTTAGAGCAAATTGAATTCTCACATGCAAGTTAGTTGATTTTTTTTTAAATTAATATTTATGATATATCTCATAAAATTTGCATATAAGAATGCAATTTGCACTAAAATATTTCAGAAAATTTTCTTTTGATATTTAAAAAACTCCCACAATTATATTTATATTTTTATTTATTAACCCAATTTTTTTTTTTTTTTTTTTTTTTTACATACTAAAAATTAAAGACATGATTTTTTTTAAAATGAAAAAATAAAGACATTGTAACATTTTTCTAAATTAAAGACATGACTCAAATAATTCAGACTGTTAGACAAATTCAGCCAGTATACACATGGAATAAAACCGAGTATCCTTAAAATATAAATTGAGCTACAAAGGATGCATACATAGAAATTTAATAATTTGCAAACTAATTCTAATATATTATCACTCCTGTATAAAAAAAATTGTGTTTTGACTAGTGAAAATCATACTGACAAAAGCCTATTAGTTAATTATATTTTAAAATATGTTACAGGATTATCTTGTACAATACAATGGTGTGTCAAAAAATTGCATATGGCAAAAATTTTATATTTCTATGTGCAATGAAAAAAACTCAGGAAATAAAAAAAAAATTCAGATCAAATTAATATTTTATAAAAAAAAAAATTAATACATTAAATTATAAAATTAATATTAAATTTTAAACTAATCCAATAAAATAAAAGCCAACCTGTAAAACTTTTATCAAACTTGAATGTTTCTCGCTTCGTAGTTGGACCATAAGCAAATAGAGTTCCTAGCTCTTCAATCGAAAATATCATTCCTAAATATTTCTCATATTTTTTCATTAGCTGCTTTGCAGGAATGGATGTTAAGCACAGTGTTCTAAAAATATAATTATGCATTAAATTGATAATTTATGTATTAAAATGTTAAAAAGTGAATTGAATAATCTAGAAATCAATGAAACATTACCTGGTAAAATTTTTTAAATATTTTTTCATTTCAGGAGTAGCACTTGGAATAACATCTTTTAAAAGCTGAAAATTAAAACAAAAACAAAAAATCCCGGGTTAAATTTTATTTACACAAAAAATTGCTTTCTAAATGTTGTGATTAATTGTTTAAGTTTAAAACAAGAAACAATTTACTTGAAATGGTTACAAATATTAAAGAAAATTTTTTTTTAAATAACTCACTTCTGAAAAGAAATTATAAAATATTTTGGAAAAGGAAAAATTGTCCTAAAATGTATTGAAGATTTTAATTTACAATTTCCCACATATTTTTTATATATATATTATATTAATCTACTTCAATTTCTTCCAACTTGTACACTTTTATCATACTTTGTATGAATATGTATTTCTTTAAATTGCATATGGCAATTAAAAGAGAAATTGTAGAAATTGCTAATCTAACAGAAAGTAATAATTCTTGTTGCTAAGAAATTTTCTTTTTAATTTATAAGTAAAAATTGTGAATAGAGTGATGCGGCATGAAATAAGTTACAAAAGCATTCAGGGACATTACAATGTAAGCATACCTAAAAAACATCAGTAACACAAAGATATCTTTAATACTTTGAAGTTTCATAAAAAATATTTAATAAATTTTATAAGTTCGTTTTAAAAAGTTAATACATTAAAAACTATTAGCTTAAATATATTGAAATATAGTTCATTTCTGAAAACTACTTCAATTAATTGGTTCTAAAACTCTCTTGAATTTCTTTCAATCATGCTCATCAAAGCAATTTTCAAAATTATTTCATAAAATTTCACATATTTGTAAAATAAAACCCTTTTTGTTCTTGCAATTTTAAAGTAAGTATCTTTTTAGTTGTCATAATTAAATAATTGAAAATAAATATAAATTTAAGAAGGAGCTACAAAAAATTATTTAATTATAATTATAATTTTAAAATAAGATAAAAATAGAAACAAATTCAAAACTAGATTAAATAGTTAAAATATTACACACACACCTACAATACATAAAAATAATTCTTTTTTTTCTGAAATAATCATAATGAAATAAATTTCTTGAAGAGTAATATGAAATACTTAAGGAGATGCTAAATAATTTTAGAAGTAGATTTTATTTTGTAAAATGAACATAAGCTTACTTCACAAAGTATCAGAGAAGCCTTTTCTTCATGCATCTTTAGAAACGAGTTCCAATTACTTATAATTACTTCACCACTCAAAGTTCGTCTTATAGCATTTGAAAAGATCACAGATAGTAATAGGTCAGTTTTGCTGAAAAAGAAATTAATAAATTTTTTAATTAAAAATATTTATTATATACTATACAAACTTAATAGCTATAATTTTACAGTTAATCAAAAGGTTTTTCACTTAAAAGAACAGCTCTTTCCATATAAAAAGGAGTTAACTCTCATTTGATAGAAAAATATTAAATGTTATGTTTATATAAAAAGAAACCAACATTAACTTATTTTTATATTCACAGAACAAATTAATCTGACAAAATTATTTTTTAGGAATTAATCTTAAAATTATTTTTATTATTTCTAACTTCAATTATTATAACAGTAATCTCACTTTAATCTGGCACATTTGAAACAAAGGCTGTGCTGCATTATCGATTATCGGCTGTGCTGGATTATCTAAATAATTTTAATAAAAATATCAAAGATAAATTATTTTAAATACAGATTAAAATCATGTATTTAATCATTAAAATCATGTACACATCTAATGTGTTTATTCAAATTCTGAAGCCATGAAGACGAAATAAATATCTGACAAATGCACTAGCATTGTGTCACCATCTGACAATCAAGGTCAACAAATGCCTAAATTCGTACAAATCAATGCAAAAACTTGATTAATGCAGGATTATAGAATGCCAGATTAGAAAGGTTACTGTAATATTGTTTGCTTTTTAATTTAAATTAAAATTTAGGAATTGGTATTGATAACATTTAAAAATTTATATTATTTCAAACTACTCATTGAATGCCAGATTAAAGAGAGGTTACTGCATTATTATTATTTGGTTTTTAATTTATCTTAGCATTTTTAAGAATTGGTAACAAAATTTAAAAATTTTGTATTACCTCAAATTTATAAATATACATTATCATCGTTTCTTATATTAGCAAGCATGAAATCAAATGTTTATTTGAATGGGTAATATAATTAAAATATAACCAAAAAGAAAAAGAAAAAAATGAAACTATGAAAGAATTACAATAAATATAATAACTAATATAACAATAAAATCTATTACTAATAATAACATACTTCATATAAATAAGGTTTGCACATTCATAAAAAAATAATTGTAGTTAGTATTTTTTACCTGTCATAATCTCGCAAAACACTGAGTTCAACACCATCCCGAAGTGATATGGGTAGCTCCATTTTTAAATTGTCACTTTTTAAAATCTCTACTGTTTTCTAAAAAAAAAAAAAAAAAGAAAGAAGTTAATGTTCATACAGGTTATCAATGTTATAAAAAAAAAAAAAAAAAAAAAAAAACATTTAGTGGATGTAATTGGGTTTGAAAACTATAATATAAATTATAACTATACTATATAAATATGCAAATCAAATTAAAAACTTATATCATAAATAAATATCATACAAAACAATCATTAGTTTTCTATGTGAAATTTCCCTTTTGGTGAAAAATAATCTTTAGATTCAAAACATGATAATTTTCCTCTTTTTTAACTAATCTATTGTATGAGTTAACAAACTTCATAAACATATTATGTAATATATATGTGATTAATTTCAATTATCTTACACATTATAAAATGCTTAATGAAAAAACATTTATTTTTATCACAGTAAATTAAGTAAATAAACTATTTATGCATATTTTCTTTTTGACTTTCATGACTAAAAATGTCTTTAGTAATTAATTAACATATTCCTAAAGTATTGTGCATGTGCATATTCCTTTCATGCATAATACATTTATCATATTATTTAATGCATTCTACAAGAAAAAAACTAAATCACATTAAAAAAAATAGCATGAAAAATTTACTTAAATAGTATTTTAAAAAAAGAAAGAAATCTAAAACATCACATTTGCATAAAAGAATATTTACATCAAAGAAATTTACAATATTCAAAAATGAAAAAAAAAATTAGTAATTATTAATACATTGTGGCTTTCTTTTACTGATGTCTGTAACATTTCTTTCAAAGGAGTTGAAC
Organism: Caerostris darwini; assembly: GCA_021605075.1. Taxonomy (NCBI): domain Eukaryota; kingdom Metazoa; phylum Arthropoda; class Arachnida; order Araneae; family Araneidae; genus Caerostris; species Caerostris darwini. The sequence goes on along the minus strand of BPLQ01007946.1, from coordinate 173,338 downwards.
AATCAATAGTTTGATAGCCTAGAATATGAGCACAAGCATCATAGAATCCTTTGAGTTTGGTAGCATCAAGCTGACAAAATACTGGATCTTTTAACTAGAAATTAACAAAATAAAATAATATTAGCTATGGAATTCATAACATTCACAATTTAAAGAAATAACAATTCTTTTTTTAACTTTAACACTTATTTACAGGAAAAGAATTTATTTAAATACAATTTACAAACTCACTTTTGAGTGGATTTCTGCAGCTCTAATGAAATGCTTACTGGCCATTTCATATTTCTCTTGAAAAAAATAATACCGGCCCAAACAGTAACTAATCTAGAGAACAGTAAATTCACATATTTTAATAAAAAAATTCAATGATTTTTTTCATTTTTGAACAGTTTCTGAATAAACTAAAATTTTAATTAAGAATTGATTTTAATAAATTATTTTTATTATATATATATTTATATAGTTTCAAAATTTTAATGAAATAAAATAAGATTTTTACAAAAAATATAATACCCTCATGTAACTTTCTACCTCATGCTTAGCCACAAAAGAATGGCAGTTTAAGCAGTAGTATACACAATCAGCAGTAGTTAAATCATTCTACTTTTTATGGTGACACATGAGATCATTTTTAGAGATCATTTTAGATCAGAGTCAATTATTATAGTATTTTTTGTTATACTATAACAAATTTGATGATGGATTAAAAATGAATTTTTTCATTTCAAAACACTTTATATATCTAAATTCTTTTAATTTCTCACAGTAAATTGACATAAATTCTAATTTTTATCCTTTTAGTTGTTTTGTACAATGATAATTATATTTAAAAATTAAAATTTTACAAATCTAACAATAAGTGAAAGATTCAGACTAAGAAAAAACAAACTTTTTTGTTAAATTCTTCAGTTAGAAATAACTAGTTTCATTCACATACTTTTATAAAATGAGTACATATTGAATTTCATAAATAAAAACTCATAATTTATTTTAAAAATTATTATTAATAAAGATTTTTATTTATTTTCTACTAGTTACTGCATATTTCATGTATAAGCCGAGGATTTTAAATTTTTTTTCTAAAGTTAAACAACTGAGGTCAGCTTATATAAATAAGGATCCGTTAATGTTGCAAAAAACATAAGTAATTTTCCATTAGCTGGGCACCAAAGATTATTATATAAAGTATGTTTTTATTTCTTTAGTTTATAAAAAAATAAATTTAAATGAAATGAGTTATTCATTTTGTGAAAAAGAAATTGTTTTACTTTTGAAATTATTGATATCATTGGTTTGTTAAGTCATTGCTAAGATAAAAAATCTGATTTTGACAAAGTTTGTGGCTGGGTAATGAAAACAGTCAACAGAAATAATAATACAATAACCTAAATAATTAGTTCATAAAGATAAAAATGGATATTATTTTAATCTTTTGAATTACTTTATTAGGTGTTTTGAATATAACCTTTCTGAAAAAACTCATATAATTATGGGTTTCATGGCAACCTGTTTGAAAATTACAGGATTCTTGGATTATGTAAGGATTTTGAATTTAAGGTAAAGTTTAGCACATTCTTGACTTACATTTAGAATTATAGAGTAATTTAAAAACTGACACTATATTACCATTAATAAATGTATTTTTATTTATTTTCTACTAGAGTTAATTTAAAACTTTTTTGTTAAATTCTTCAGTTAGAAATAACTAGTTTCATTCACATACTTTTATAAAATGAGTACATATAGAATTCCATAAATAAAAACTCATAATTTATTTTAAAAATTATTATTAATAAAGATTTTTTATTTATTTTCTACTAGCTCAGAGTTAATATTATAATTAAATAAATAATAAACATTGTAATATAATATGAATGATTTTCAGCTTTTTTTTTTTAGTATTGATAAAAAAAAATTCAGAACTGATTCTTAATAAAGAATTTACACTTTAATTTTAATCTAAGATTCAATAATGCAAAGTAAAGATTTTAAAAATATTTAAAAGTCTTAAATAATTTGGAAACATTATTGCTTTATTGAAATATAATATAAAAATTCAACTTACTTGACAAATAATGTCCTCACTTTGTAAAATAAGACCTTCCTCCCATTTATTTTCACACTTAGAATTAGGTGCAATTAAAGGTGATATCAGGGTGCCAAAACAATTGAAGCGAGGCATTCGTACAATCTTATTGGAAATCAAAAATGACTCTAATGCAGCCGTAGATTTCTCAGATTCATCACACAACTAAAAGTATATATAATAAAGAAACAGACATTGTTCATTCTAATAATATACATATTAATAAATAAGACAAATTATTTTATCGAATAAATTACTTAGATTTGTTTGAATATTATTTGTTAGGATAGAAATTTAACTTTTGATAAATCATTTTTTAAGCAATTAATATAATTATATTGTTTATTTAAATTAAAATATAAATTGTTTTAATTGGTATGTGAGATTTTTAAAACATTTTAATTTCACGTTTAGTCTAATAAAACATTTTTTTATTTTACAAAATACATAATAACTAAATTTGATTATTTTTATTTCATAATACTGTTTTCTGTATTCATATATTATTTAACAGTTTTGTGATGTACAAGAATATTGTTCAATCAAAAAAAAAAGTTAATTTTTATAAGGAATAATATAAGATTGAATTAATATAAATATTTCCATTTTTCAGGATTATATTATAGAAACTTTAAATTTACCTAAATAAAAGTATTTATATTTCATTATTACCGTGTTTAATCAACAAAATTAATTTAGCTAAGTTAATAGTTCTCATTGATTTTTTTTTAGTTCAGGAAATATTAATCCAATAAAATCATATACTATAAAATTTACCTAAATAAAAGTATTTATATTTCATTATTACAGTGTTTAATCAACAAAATTAATTTAGCTAAGTTAATAGTTCTCATTAATTTTTTTTTTAGTTCAGGAAATATTAATTCAATTAAATCATATATTAAATGAAACTATAAGAATTGGTTTAACAAAACTTGCATCATGTAGCATACATATTAATAATTTATATTTTCAAATTTCATTTTTTATAATTTGATTGAATACTTTTAAGAAATATACCTTTCTCATGATGGACTCAATAACAGCTGGTGATATCATTGAAGGATCAACTTGTCCAGGACTGGAAAAGAAGTAATTAATCATCAGTAAACAAAGTAACTTCGATTTATTCTGGCACATTTAAGACAGTGCCAGGTTATTGAGTGTAAATATAGTTTTAAGCAGAATAATAAAAATACTACACCCTAGATAAAAATCTAAATTAAAACATGTATATTATTTAATGTGTTTAAGCACATTCTGTACTTGTGTAGGTGATATAAATATCTCACAAATGCAAGTCACATTGTGTTGCACCTAGCGGTCAAGGTTAACAAACACCCGAAAGCGAAGTTTCAATTCGTGTCAGATTAAAGAATGCGCCGAACTATCGAATGTCGGATTAAAGAGAGGTTACTTTAATGTTTTTTATATGTAAATAATGTAATCAATAAAACTCCCAAAAATATTCTTTAAAGCTCTGAAAGTATACTTCTGAAATGTAAAAATATTTGAAAATCATTAAACGACGAATCACAAAAGCAATTTTGAATTGGATTATCCTTAGAGATCAATGATTACTGGCATGACATTTTTATCATTGAATAAAAATTGATTTTTCTTTCAATTGCCTATATATATATATATATTATACAGAAGTTGATACAATATTTTTCTTTTAAGCAAGAAACATCCTTCCCCCTGTACATCATGTAAAAATGAATGCAATACGAAAACTTCATTTAGGCAAAACAGAATGCAACAGATGTGTAATCAAAAGTATTTAACAAGATTTATTTATTGCTGATGTTAAGAATAATGTAAGTAGAACTGGAATATTTATTAAAGAAAGGTATGTATTTAATTTGTTTTTGAACTACCCCTTTATATTTAAATCAAATTTGTAGAATTATTCACTAAGGGAAATCATGTAATATTTAAATTTTGTGTTAAAACAAGTATCAAGTTTCGTTACACAATTAATGCAAGCTTAACAAAATTTTTTTTAAACTTTGTACGTAAAATAACTTTTCAAATAAGATACACAAATTTGTAAACTGGTTATTATTACAAAACAAATTTTTATGCAGATTTTTAAAATAATTTTTATAACCTATGTAGATATCTACATGTTTAATGCTAAATAATTTCATAAATAGATAGAAAATAATTTTTGAAAGACGAGTTTTACAGTGAATATATTTAACTAAAAACAATTCAAATATATTAATTACATAAACTGGAAATAAAAAAAAGCATCCCAGAAAATAATTAAAGTATTATTTATAATAAATAATGTTTTAATTAATTAAAAATAACTACTGCACAATATGTTCTAGAAATAGTAAAACAAAAACAAAATAAAAGAATTGAGACTTTTTAGTGAAAAAGGTTTTTTTTTATGTTATTATAATTAAAATAAATTTTTAAAAATGATCTTTGCATTTAAAGCTATTATTAATTAAATATAATTTACAAAGAGAAAATTTTTTGTATTTTTCTTTATGATTGTTCTGGATATATTTTTTAAATTATAAAGAAAAAATAATAATCCCAATGCAACTATTAATACAAAATATAAATTTTTTCATGCAGATTGCATTTTATGTAACATAAACCAACAAATGAAAAATGGTTTGAATAAAAGAAAATTCATTTTTAAACTTACAGTTGTACATTAATACCCTTCTGACTTTTTACAGGAAAATTTCCTTCAATAACAGCTCGTAAGACCCTAGAAAAAAAAATTATTAGAAAAATGCAAAATGTACTAAATGATTTTCTTTGAAATACTTATGACAGAAAATTTTTACATTATAAATAATTTCTTCAAAGTAATAATAACAAATAAAATAAAATAAAGATTATTTACAAATGAAACAATTATCTCAAGAATTTCAGCATTTTTTTTTTTTTTTTTTTTTGTGAAGATGAATTCTCTAGAAATGAACTTAAATTAATCTAAAAACTATATAAATACTCAAAATTATCCAAACATATAAATTTTATAATCAAATTAAAATCAAGGCTAAAAACAATACTTTTGTTATTAATTAAAATATATATATATCGGATTTGTGTTTGTATAAGATTGTGCTGTTACTGATTTCAGATATGAGAAGACTCAATGATGATTGTGACAATACTGAAAAAAGGGAAAGAGTGGGATTTTTTGGGAAAAAACCTGAAAAACTCCGATCAATCCCTCTACTTAATGATGATAAAAGATTTTACACATGGAAATAATCACCATTGAGTCTAGTCATTTCTGAAATCAGTGATTATAACTATGCGGCCAGAAAATTCAAACCTTGACATTCCTACAATCTAGCTGTGTGTTTTGCTATGAGTCAAACAAGCAATTTATACTGAAGATCTACTTTTTTTACATTACTTTTAAAGTGGATATTATTTTGCATATACTTAGCAATACAATATCTATTAATTATAAAGAGATAATGTTTTACTACAAATTTTCCAAAATTTGTGGTAAAACATTATCTTTTTATAATTAATAGATATTGTATTGCTAAATATATGCAAAATAATATATTTTCAAAAAACATTTTATTCTAGTTTAAGTAAACATTAATAAAGATTTATTTAAATGAAGCCAAAGAATAATTTTTTACTAACCACATATTATATAAAATACAAGCAAATAAACCATCACCAGTAAATTCGTTAGAGTTCATGGCATTGAAGTTTGTATCTCCTCCACTTATTTTCAAAAGTTCGGTAAGTAAGGCTTGCTGCATGGTCAGTGGTAACCTAATGTAATAAAAACAAATATTTTTGAAATATAATAATTTCCAATCATATCAGAGGCATGGATATTTATTTAAAATAGTGTAATTTTATAAAGCAATTTTGAATAAATTTTGAGAAACAAATATTAAAAGATACTTCTTATTTCAATGATTCATTTTGATCTTTTCTGATTAAAATTATGTAAATTAAATTTGGAAAAATATGTAAATTTTTTAAAAAGATTTAAAATAGTTGGCAAAACATTAAATTATTTTCTAGAAAAATGACAATTTCTAATTTATATATGAATTTGCATTAAAAATTACATTATTTAACATATTTCAAGTAAAATTTCTATTATAATGTAAAGTTATAGGCAAGTAATATAAACAAATATTTCTAAAAATCCTTTTGCTGGTGTTCATTTCATTATTCTTACAATAATTTTTATTAGATCAATACCTCAAATAAAGGACAAAAAGCACTAGGAAGAAAATTTAATATAATATTCTAGAAAATTACACACTTTTTCTTATAAGATTGAAATATTTAAATAATAATAATAAAATAAAAAACATGCTTAAGTCGATTTTTTTACTAAACGTTTCTTTTACATTTTTTAAAAAACTTACCAAATATTTATAGCTATAAGATATACATTCATTAACCTTTATTTTAACAATATAATATAAAAGATAAATATTTATTGTAATAATATTATTATTATATTATTTTATAAATGTTAATAATATAATATTTGTCTTAACCTTTTTCTCAATTTCTCAAATCAATATTTAATTTAGACATAGATTTAATAAGATGTATTAAAGAAAATGCACAACTTAATGTTAGGACTTTCAAAAAGAGAATTAATATATTAGTTAAATAGGATAAAAGTGGATTATTTTATACTTTATTGCACACAGCATCTTTTATTTTTAATACATAACTCACAGAAGTTAAAATATCCTTAAAAAAAGCTATAATTTTTGCAAGAATCATACAAATTTTTTCTTCATAGGAAAAGTTCATTGTTACAGATTATATATAGTATATCATAATTTTAAAATAAACTTTGGAATTATCATAATTTTTGAAAATATTATAATCTGTAAATGATAAGATACTTTAAACTGATATGTCTTCATTAATGAGTATAATGTTGTTTAGACTATTATTTTTCATTTTAAATCAAAACAAAGTAAAAGAAATAAATTTGACTTTAAATCTTAAAAATGAGTTATTTGTGTACATGAGCAAAATAATATTTTTGTATCATTATATCATTTTAGTATGATTTTTGAGGCCTAACACAGAAGTTTAATTGTTTTTTTCATCAATATATCCATGCAAAATAAATTTATTTAAAACTATAAGAGATTCTTTGGAATGCATTTAATCACTTATTAACAGAATTTTTTTAAAAACATTATTGATTCATACAGTTATGCAAAGTCTCCCATGAATTGCTTTTATGTATATGTATTGTTAACAACAAATTTAATTATTTGATTTCACATTAAAAATATTTTATATAATAAAAAGGGTTTTTACTTTTTCTCTAATATATTTAAATCCCATTTCAAATGAGCTGCAACCTTAAGAGCCAACAATTTGAGTGCGATTTTTTTCGGATCCTCCTTTTCTTCATTTCCACCTATAAATATCATTAGAAATTAAGAAAATGTTACATATTTATCTAGATACAAGATTAAAATGCTTATCATGCTCTTACCATGTTTTATTTTAAAACTACATGTTTTTAAAAAATCTGTAAAAAAAATTTCCAATTACTGACAACATAAATTTATTTACAAGGATTCGTAATTATTTGTCATTTGTTTAATTACACAAATATTAATCAAATACTTGTATAAACCCCACTGAAATTAAATTATTTTATTTGAATTTAACTCTGTTATTTATTTAAAACAACAAGATTGGAATTCTAATAGTAAATCAATAAATGAAACAATAATAAAATTTATAAATTAAAAGTGCAGCATATTTACACAGTAAAAATAGCTTAAAATTTAACAATCAAAATTATTTAATTAAAAAGGATCTTAAAATCTATTCAACTTTAAAAAATCGATATAACATTCTTCTATAAAATTCAAATCTATTAATTAGTAACACAAATTTCTACAGTTACAGTTAAATTTTATAAGAATATGTATTTTGATGCTTAGAAATTTGCAAGACTAATATTGTTTTAAAATATCAGTTTTTGAGATCAAATATTAATTATTTACTAGCTTATAGAAAATATTATAAATGGGTGATATTAATAAAAGTTTTGTGATTTACTGTATTTCATTCTCATGATCTGATGACCAATTTTTTTGAATTTTTAATTTCAGCTATTAAATATGCATTATTAACTGTTTTAAAATACATGATCAGAAAATTATCTTAAAATGAAAGATAAAAAATAAATTACTAAACACACACACAAAATTTAATCAACTCTTCTTTAAATTAAATTAAAACATAATAAAATTTCTACATATGGAAATTGATAAAATATTTCTTATTCATAATCATAATTTGTGTGGAATATTTCTCATAAGTTCTTATAGGCATTTGAGACTATTTTTAAATATATTTTCTTTTCTTTTTTTGATTAAATTTTATTTATATATTAGATTGCGTTCATTTATTTGGTTAGTTATTATTTTATATGCAAGACACATAACTTACAAAAATTTGAACGATATCTAATTCAAAATTCACTTTTACTATGCATTTTGATTTTGCAGTTACAGAAAAATGCAAAGATTGTGATAATTTATTACTACATTTCAAAGATTTTTTTTATTCCTATCTTCAATGATGATTAAACAAAATAAAATTTTATATGATGATTAAAATGATCATCACAGATCTCAATTCTTAATAATTTACTCATATGAAATGATTAAACAAGATGAAATTATTTAACATGTTGTAAATTTTAATTCTACTATTATTTGCACTACATTTTGTTAAAATATGTGTTACATATCTTTCAATATATTATGACAACATTTAATAATTGAAAATACCTTCCAAATAAATTCATTACTTTTATAATTAAAATTGAAACAAACAGGAAAATAAGTTACAGTACTCCTTACAGCTAATTATTATGGCACTAAGGCAGGCAAGGCCTGCAATAGGTAGATTATGAGTAATAGAAATTAGAACTGCTGGACATTTACTGATATATGTTGATAATTTATCATGGAGTAGTAATAATAAAGAGGTGCAAATAATAAGAAATATGAAGTTATTAATAAGAAAGAACCAATAAGGAAGTATCAATAACGTAGAAAAGATTTATAACTTTTTTTCCTTTTTTACATCATTATATTATGTTAAAGTAAATTTAACTATTTTTATTAATTAAACTATCATATTTAATTTTAAGAAGTAAAGCTAAAACAGATAAATTAAAAAACTAAGATAAAAATAATAATAATATATATATATTTACTTTTTTCAAGAAATAGTAAGCAAATTTTGGAAAAAAAAAAAAAAAAAAATACTACAAGTACATACTTAAATTTAGATATTTTGTTTGAAAACTCACATTTATTCTTAAGTTTTAAAAACTGTAATTTTTTCACAGAAAATAGTGAGTTTTAATTACTTTTCCATATAAATAAGCAATAAGTATTATCTCACATCCACCATTAACATACATATAATAGTAGTTTAGCAAAGTTATTAACTTGAAGTCATTGAAACACTGTCATCAATGCCTATAAATAAATAAATAAATAAATACACACACACACATCTCAAAGTTTGTGAGTGTGTGCAAGGTCACAATTTATACCAAATTTCACCAAAATTGGCAGGGATACTTCTAATACAAAGCCAAGATCAAGTGAAAAAATTTTGAAATTGGATCAATGTTCCTTAAGGAATTACCTAATTAAATTTTACATCAATTTGACAACTTTTCATTGATGAATTTTTCATGGATGACATTTTTTTTAATGCTGTTGCACCGCATAGAAAGGCAGATGCAAAATAAATGAATAAATAAAGCATATTAATTGCTGAATTGCAAACACCTAATATTCTCTCTTTTTTTTTTTAATAAAAAATTAAAATTTGCATTGCCAATAAAAACGTCCCAGTTTAATATAAGATTCCATTACCTCCAAAGAAATCGGCATTGTTTCACCCTACAATATATTGCCAATTCCTTTAATTGACCGCAGTTCAATTCAAGGAATTCCCACTCTCCCATCTCCAAGCGTTTGAAATTTGATGGCCACAGTGGCGAGTTTAGATTGGGGAGAAAAAAGTTTTTATAGAGTTGAATATTTGAATTGTATAATTTTTCTGTTTGTTTGTTAAACTACATACTGACTTTTATTGTTAAATTTGCAATAAAGAAATAAAAACTATTCAATCAGTTCAAGAATTGACTAAACAAAGGACTGCACATAAATCTATAGAAAATTGGAGATATGAAAAGATCGCAATGACTCTAAGATTGAAAAATGGCAATTACAAGAGCAGAAGAAAGGGAAGATGTTGTTTTGAAATTTGACACTGGATCAATATATGTTAAAAAATTATGTTTCATACCAAATTTTCTGACTTTTCATACATGCAGGATTTTTTTATGCCGTTGTGCTGTCCATAGACAAAGTGAAGCAAAATAAATAAAATTAACAGATGAGTTGCAATCACCAAAAATTTTGTTAAAAAAAATTTAATTTCAATTTTATGAATAAAAATGTTCCAATTAACTATCAGTTTAGGGAACAAAGAAATTTTGAGAGACTGAAGAAATCGGATATGTTTTTGGATGACAGTGGATGAATAAGGTAACAGAGGTCCTTTCCCCCCATGTCATAAAGCAGGTTACAAACCATATGGGAGCATTCAAAGAAAAGAGGACAGGAGACTTGAAGAAGGCTATATCAGGAAGTTGAGTCAGCCTAAAGAGAAAAGACAGCTGGCATGCGAGAAGCGTTAGCTTTGCTTTCCCAGAATTCAGTAATATAGGGAAGAGGTGTTGTGCATAAATAATAGATTGTTTTCTAACAATTTCAAGCAAATTAAACTGATAAATGATCCCCTTTTAATCTATTTTCTATTTGTTTAAAATATTATTCTAATAAAAAATTTATAATTATTTATTTTTAATTAAAACTTTAATTATGTATTTATAAGAATACAATAGATTGTAAGAACTAGAAACATAACCATTTTGCACAACAATATTTATGACATGCAAGATGTAAAAGAAAACTAACATAAATACCACAATGCAGAGATTCTAAAATACTTCACATCCAGAATGAGCTGACAGATTAAAAAGAAGGTAGAAATGTGTATGTAGCATTTTTTTTTTAAAGAGCACTATTACGTTCTTTTCTTGTTATTATTTGAAAGTAGTGTTATTCCAGATGGAATTAATTCTGAGTAGTAACATAATGATATTATTGCGATGTATTTTGACAATTGCAATGTATTAGAATTCCAGGATTAAGTCTATTGAAAGAGAAGAGGAATTCATTCCTTTTCACAAATTTATTCATTTGTGAGGAGTTATGAATGTTAATATTGATATGATGAAAATCAGATATAAAGTTATTTGTATTGGTCTTTTTTTAAAAAAAAAAAAGCTTTACTTAAGTAAGCTATTCACATGAATAAATATCATAACAGAATTTTTGAAAATTTTGGAGAATTAAAACAATTAGATCGTCTGCATATCTAAAAGCATGTTTGTGAATTAGACAATTTGTTTTCAAAGAAGTGTAGGTACAAATTAGCTAGTATTGATGAATGTTTAGTACTTTGTGGAATAATGAGAATTTGAATGTAAAGATTATCATTATTGCATGTATAATTATTTAAAATACAAAGATCAGAGTTTTATCCAGTAATCAAAGTTTACTTTTAAAATATTTTGATAATAGGCATAAATTCAGTTTAAGGTATCATGAAGGATTTTGAAAATGCTGGTAAAGAGATTCTGAAAATCAAAGATATCTATTGAAGTAGTTTATCATGCACATATTTACTTTTAGAAGCTCTATTCTTTGTCACAGACACAGTTTCTAATGTGAATAGAAACCTAATTGAAACTAAAATAATGGAATTCTATTTTAATTTATTATGCATGCATTTTCTTTTATATTATATGATCATTAAATTTCTATCTATTGAAAATATATTAATAAATATAAAAAATAAATAACTACATCCTAAATAATCCTTTAAAAATGCTAATTATACAATAATAAATGCACGAAAATTAATTAAAAAACACGCTTCCTTCCTCTTTTTACAAAAATAAAAAAAAAATTCTATATGTTCCAATGTTACAAATACATATGAAAAATGTACTATATTTTCAATAAAAAAAAAACTATTTAAAATTTTTTAATATAGAATATGAGTTTAAGAAGTAAAATGATTATATTTTATAACAAAAATATAATATTCATATATGAATAAAAGAACATTATTAATACATATTATATTAGTAATGATAATTATAAATATTTAATAAACTACAAGCAAATAACTATAAAATCTCATGCAGAATTAAATAAGAAAAGCCATTCACATGAAAATTTACACAAAAGTGTGTGCTTCATGCACATGCTGCAAAGCACAGAAAGTTACGGAAATGTACTTTTAGGATGTTCACTGTCAGTAACCATCTCTTCAGAGCCATTTCCAAAGACTGGAGAGCAAAGAAAAGGAGAGGAATTACCGTGCTGATTTAGATTCATATTTCCAGGTTGGTCTATATTAATTGGTGCCATAGAATTCCCTAAAAACTTTATTATCAAATCTGTTGGACCAGGATCTGAAAGAATATAACAGACAATTTATACAAACATAAATAAACTTTTTTTCAAATATATAAGATTAAAGATATAACAGGGTAACATTGGAAATGAAGAGTGACTCTTAAGATGAAAAGATTAAAATTTTAATTTTGAGAATTGCTTACTTATATGTGAAGTTAATTTAATCCAGTTTCAATAATGTTCCAAATTTGCAATCACATGAAAATGTATGCTGGACCTCTTAGGCCCAAAGCATTTCTGTTTTGTATAACACAAAGAAACTTTTTTAATAACAAAAAATCATTTTTATTTCATCGAAACAATAGCTTTAAAGAACTGAAAACGTTAAGTTATTAAACTTTAATATTTTTAATGAAGATATTTATGGAGTATATTGAGGTTATTTATATACAACATTAACTTTAATTCTAAATAGAAGTTGAATTTAATGTTGATTTAAAAAAATTACTACTATAAAATATAACACTATTATACTACTATTATATATTTATTTATTTACATTTATAGCAATATACTTACAATTTTCTGTCTTTTGTATATATAATAACAAAACTTTTTTTTTTTTCACAATTATAATTTTTTTAACAGTATAATTTTTTATGTAATTCATATAAAGCCTTAGCTGCAAACAACTTTTTAAAGATGTCCCTTCAAAAGTTCAAATACAAGCTCTTTCAAAAAATTCTTTTCATGTATCAAACTGCAGGAGATTCTGCAGATATCAAAAGAATATATAAATTTAAGGTTCCAGTATTCGGAATACTACAGAATATAACCATGAGTGCTCCTTGCCCAAAACATTTATAACTTGTAGAAAAATATCATGCCCTGTGCTATCAGAAGCAATAAGTTAGTAAACATTTAGGTTGAAGGATTTATGAATTTCTCCTAAAAAAAGCACATCAGTAGACTTTTATACTTGTTGAATGAGCCTTTCTTTCTCATAAAATTTGCAACATTAGATTTGGTGTAAATATTCATACATGCCATAATAATTAATAATCATATTTAATTAAGAAACTTCACTAATTCTAGTAGCCAAGACAAAGATTTCACATTACTAACACTTACATGCAATCTCCTCACAATATTAATATGAGTCCCTACATATATTTCAATTGCATTTTATTGCCTGACGTAGTGACTACTGGATTCAAAAACATCAGATTCATTACTTGGATCTAATTCTTTTTCAGAATTTGATAAATAGTTATTGAATTGTTATACATTATTTCTAAATCTTTCTCATCAACTGAATCCTTCAGCTAACAGATCATCTTTATTTCACCTTTATAACTCAAAAAATAATGCATCTTTCAATCTTTTCTATGATTCTATTATCTCAAAAGACAACACAGATGCACTTGACTTGCCCTAATTAATTTGAAATGAATTTTCTGAAAAAAATACGAGAGAAAACTTTGTAAATTGCCTGTAGAATGAATTTGATGATATTGAAGGAATCTTTCTTTTCCATATGAAATCGAAAATAATCATAATGACAAGTGTCAAAAGATTTAGAGATTGAAACATTTCAATTGAAGGGGTGATCTGTGTGATGATTTTGTAATAACAGGCTTGTGAAACCCCATATATGTTCTCCCAGGTTAATTATAAACATTTATCTTGTAATATGAATCCTTCCACTAAAAATATTTAGTTATTTAAATAACTCATACATATCAGCAGCAAGAATAAATAAAATATTTAGTACTTCCTTTATTATTACTACGCAGAAAAAGTTGCTGGATAACTGGGAATACTAATAATGATAATTTATAATTTACTCATCACAGAAAGAGTTCTTGGTGTAGTTTAAATAGCAGGAAAGATAATAATAAAGTACCACAAAATATTTTCTTTAATAATTTAAAATATGAATACTTACGATGAAAAAATAATTGTTACGTAATCCTTCTGATTTTGAAACAATTTTTTAATTTTAAGTTTTTCATGTCATACATTTTTCAATAAACAAAATATTTGCATTTTCTCCTTTTTATAAAACTCAAAAAGGACATTTTGGTACTTACGTATTAACGGTACCTTGGCGGTTTTTAAGTATCGCCAATCTAACAGCTACTAAGGTTACCAAACCAATAGAATAGATTGGTGCCACTTAAAAACCGCCAAATCTGTAGCTGCGGTTGGCGTGTGTGCTCTTTATTGTTGCAATTGTCGCCAAGGTACCGTTAATACGTAAGTACCGAAATTTGAAGCAAAATTCGACTCTTCAATATCATTTCCTAAATGATGCATGAATTCACTAGTAACAAATCAAAAGTTCACACTTTAGGTAAATGAATCTTTATTTATCTGCAAGGCATTTCATACTAAGTTAAGGTTCATTGCAGTAGCATACACCTAAGTGTCAATATGCTTATTTCCACCTAGCAAATTAACTTTGTATGTTTTCCTTCATTGGAACATGAATGAGTAAGATGCTATATTGATATTTCAAAATTGTACTTCTATAAAAAGAAGTCAACAAGATTGGATGTACATTTTTATGATATTAGAATTAAGGTGAAATTCAATTAAAGTTTAATTTGTGATATATTAAAATGCAAGATTTAAAAAAAAAAGAAACAATTGAATTCTTTTTAACTAAAAGATAAATTTTCAAAAATGAAAGTATCTTAATAAATAATTATATCATAAATTAAATTAACAAATACACTTATGCATTTTAACTTGAAATGAAAGGGTAAATAAATAATTTTTTTCTCTTATTTACATTTAAAACTATTACTTAAAGCTGATAAACTATCAGAAGAGCTGCTTACTTTGAGTTTTAAAACTACTTATTTTTACAGTAAATTAAAGTACAGAAACATTTATAACTTAAAGTTCTAGTTAAATTATATTATATTAAATTATTATATGTTCTAACTTTAAATTATATTGTGACAGTGCATTACTATCCAACTCAGAAATCAAGTCATGTGCTAACTAAAAGGATAAAATTTCTGTGGAAAAAGATTCCCTCTTTTGATTTTTATTGCAATTAAATAACAATATCAATCGCGAAATATTCAAAATAAATAAAACAATTACATAAAAATAAACAGAGCCATGACAGTTATAGTTTGATAAACATAGGACTCTTTACTACCTAAAAGTAAGCACTTACCGGTATTAGGTTCCGTCAAGTAACTTTCCAAAAGATTTGGGTTTATTAAAAACTCAAACCACAGAACCTTTTCTGCAGATGGAGGCCTATATTTGTTTCGTGCCTCAAACATATTGCTAAGTAGTGTTTTACTTTTCCTAGAATATTTGGAATATAATTCGTCTCATAGAAAACGAGCAACACAAAGTTTTGAAAATAAACATACACACACGGTGAAACAGTTAAGAAAATGTGTTAAATCCTATTTTGATCAGAGTATTTCCAATATGAAAAAATAAAATAAAACAAAATCAGCTATTTTTTAGGTTTATATTTCTATGAAATTGTGATATATAATATGATATTTTTGTATTGTTTTACAAAACATTTTCGAAAAAATGTGCATATATTGAGGGTAAACGTGTGAAATGTCACGTAATGCATTTTAATGGTATAAGTTCTTTTGATACTTTGAAATAGACTTTTATCTAAAAAAACATATTAGATTTTGGAATGTTTTTAAATACATTAACTGTCGTATTGTTTTTTTAAGAATTGCTTATGGAAAACCCTTTAAAATAAACTAATAGTTGGTTTTTGTTTCACTTTCACCTTCACTGTAAACCACTAAATAGTGCGAGCCAAGGTCGATAGGGGCAAATGCTGTCTGCTAAATCCTTTTCTCATTCATAACGTTTATAAATTCCTACCGGCACGACGGTAGGTGTCGGTATAATTGAATTTTTTTGAAAATTAAAATATTGCTTACAATTTTTGATTTTTTTTTGCTGATTATAAATTTTTATTTCTCCAAGATTAATTATAAATTTTTCCTTTAAAAATTGATTTATTTTAAAATTTGTGAAAATGACAGATCGGTATTCTAGAGCGGATACTGGGGCTATGTTATCCCCAGAAGGGGATGATAATAAAATTAAACCATTCTGTCAAAGCAGAGAAGGAAAGGCAGCCCCTAGAGGATCCTTCAGTGACAAGAAAAATCGAGCAATAGGTGTTTTTACAAGTGGTGGTGATTCACAAGGTATGAAACGATGAATATTTTATTTTATAAAAAAATTTATGTATTAAAAGTGACTTGTTATATATAGAAAAAAATTATATTTCATGAAAAAAAAAAAGTTTGAAAATATTTATTTTGATTTTTTTTTTATAAATAATTTCTATTACATTATAATAAATGATGTAACCACTTGTATGGTCATTGATCTTCTATTTTAAATTTTGAATCTTATTATTATTTTTTTTTTTTCATTTTTTACAATGAATTTAAATTTATTCTACAATGTAAGAACTCTTAAATTACAGTTAAATTAATTCAAAATATTTACAATTAAAATTCAATGAAAATGCCTTTTAATTTATGCATCAATCAAATTTGTTTGCCATTACATTTTTTTTTTTTTTTTTTTTTTTTGGTTATTTAGCAGAATTCATCTGTGCAATTTTATTGATAATAAATATTGAAATATATTATAATACAGCTCTCACATTTTTTATGAAAATATATGCATTTTTAAACTTTCATTGTTTAATAATGCTGATGAATATTTATAACAAATGAAAAGGTACCATGCTGATTTTTTTTCCTTAATATATTACTTAAAATTTATTAGTTTCTTCATTTTTTTTAATAATTTTTAATCTTAGTAAAGGTTTTGCAGTGGAAAAAAAAAATTTTTGTCTTTTACTTTAATTATGAGTATTTAAATTTTTATAAAAATCACTAGATTTTTTTTTATATTTAAATATTTGAAGATATCAAGAAGTTTAAAATTGTTATAAACTTTTATAAAGGAGTTCTTCTTTATGTGAAAATAGTTTTAATTTTTATTTATGAATATATTATGTATAAATTTATGCAAATTTTTATTTTCAATTATTTTTATAACTCTAGTATGTATTTGTAAGGTATGAATGCTGCTGTTAGAGCTGTTGTTCGTATGGGAATGTACATGGGAGCCAAAGTGTTTTTCATTAAAGAAGGATACCAAGGCATGGTTGATGGAGATAAGTACATAGTTGAAGCATCTTGGGTCAGTGTCTCAGGAATCATTCACAAGGTATATTAATAAAATGTTATCTGCATATTTTTTGGAGTTTGTATCCAATCTCATTCTTCACACTTGAGATTTTTCTAAATTGTTTATCTTATCTGAATTTTATTCTTTTTATTTCTCCTTGCTTTGTTTTCTTTTTAATTTTTACTTACTGATAATTTAAAAGTTATCTCAAATATTCTTTCAAAGTGTCTTTGTAATAATATTATCATTAAAAAAAATTTGCATATTTTTTAAATAATTAATTTTTGCAAAATTTATTATTAAAATTTTTAATAAGATAACATGTCATCAGATAATATCTCTAATCTATTTTTTTAAATGATAAGAAAGAAATATAAATATTCATTAATAATTTTATTATTTTCACCTGATAAGTAATGCTTTAGATTCAAGGACATTTTTACTATTAAAAATAGCTATTGTATAAAATTTTGTAAATTTTAAAATTAATATAAAAATTAAAATTTTATTTTATCTATCTACTGTCATTATTATATTAATCAAATTTATTTAGAAATATTAAAGTGAAAAAAATATATTCAAAAAAAAATGTATGATTTTAGTGTTTAGTAATAGTTTAATGTTTTTACATGAAAATCATATCAATTTAATACCATAAAAATATTGCATTTCTTAATTTAAATTTTTCTTCAAAATAAGAACGAGAAAAAAATTAAACTTAAATTTTTTAATGTTTTATTATTTTTATATTATTAATATAGGAAGATGTTCATTTTTTTTTACATGCAATTTTAATAGTTCTTATTTAATTTTAAATTATTTGTTTATTTATTCATTCATCAATAATTAGTACAAGATTAAAAACAAACATTAATTAGGGTTTTAGGAATTAAAAACTTGTTTTTAGATTAAGGTATTTATAAAATCACTGCTCTAATTTTTGATAAATTTATTTGAAAAAATCATATTTATTTAGATTTTATCCCATGCTATAAATTAAATAATTGAAAACAGATTAAATAAAATTACAGATTCCTTTTTGTTTTAGTTAATTTATTTTAATGGCAAAAAAAGCAAATAGCACAAAATGCTCGGTTTTTCATTGTCAGATTCAGTAATTGATAATTAAAAATGTTTTATCTATTTTTTGTCTGTTGAAACCATCATAAATTACTGCCTTTAGTCTGTAGTCCTAATTTTCGGTGGCGAACGTGCGAACAACCTGATGAAATCCGCAGACAAGTTTTATTTTTCTTTCTCCCCACGAGTTTTTTTTTTTTTTTTTTTTCCAGAATGGAAAAGAAAATTACATCTGTGTAAACTTTAATGTTCTAGATAAAAAATATTAATCAAAAATATTAATTTCTTATGTAAGATTTTAACTTATTTCCCTGAATAAGATGTAAGTGGCACAAAATGCCCACAAGTTCCCATTGTTAAATTCGTAATTGATAATTAATAAATGATGTTTCTTTCACCCTCTCTCTCTTTTTCAAGCGTCGTTATTTCTTACCTGTAATCCGTAGTCGTAATTTTCGGCGGTAAAGTAAACTAATCTTATGCAATCGGTAGACGATTTGCGAATGTTTTTCTTTCTTTCTTTTTTGTTTGACATACATTTTTTCTACTGAAGTTCCGTTTTCGTATACTTGGTTGCGATTTTAAACTAGCATAATATTTTTAAAATTTGAAGATTTTTATTTGTAGCAAGTATTATAAATAATTAATATATACACTAAAAATATATATATATATGACGTGAACTGTACTTTGTTCGTATGCTCGCCTATTTGGACCATACCGGAATCGGTAAAAACGAAAAAGAAATATATCGTGAACATAAAGCAGCTCCCAGAAGTGTTCATACACTTACGAATTTCAATGAAATACAGTACTGTTTTATCCATTAATAAAAATTAATATTTTAGAATGAGAATTTTTTAATAATATTTATAACTTTTTTTTTAACCAAACTTAGTAGGATATCCTGCAGCATTCCTAATAATTTTAAATATCAGAAATAGAATTCACTGGTTTTTCTAATTTCTGCATCAGTGTATAGTACCTCCATTCTTTGATTATTAGTGTTTAAGTTTTATTTTCGTTTTAAAGCTATGTCTTCATACTTAAACCTTCATTTCTATGCAGTTGTATTCTATTGAATTTAAATTCTGTAATTGAGGTGGTGTTTTCAGAATTTGTGGAAAATAACAGACGCCAGATGCTAATGTTGAAAATCTTGTGCTTAGTTAGGATCGCTATCTTGATAATGAAAAATGTTTCCAATATTCTAATTTTGATCTGATAATTTAAAATTTTTAAATTATATAAATAGCTTGATTCATTAGGCCATCAATATATACTGTAACGTCTCGACCTATAACTACTTCAAGAAGAGAACTACTTTTAGGTTCATGGGAACACTTTAATTTTTATTTACAAGATTATCGAATAATCGCTAATTTCATGAGGTCTCATTATCCATAACATTGATTAACTGCTATCAGATTTGAGTGACAGGTTGTTCTCATGAGTACAAAACACTAATTGCATGTAATATAGATATAGCTTATCCACGATATTGCTTATATGCTCACGGATTTCAGTGATGGGTTGTTATTGTGCACTTTTTAAAGAATATATATTTCTTTTTTCCGGGAACATAAATGATATCTCTTCCCGTGGGAAAAATACTACAGTATCAAATTACTTGGTTCTAATGCTGACATGCACTCCCATTTGATGACACATCCACCAAAATACTTTACTGTTTTAACTAAGTTCTTGATATTGAGTTCCTCATTTTTTCTTCTCGTTAAAATTATACATCCATCGAAACAAGTTAAATTTCATTTGCAAATAAGACACAAGTCCAATACATTTGGATTTCTTAAGATTTCTATTTTTTGAACGTACAGAAAATTTTCATCGGTCAGAACATTCGTGTAAGTTATCCGAGTACTCGTTCTAATAGTTTCGAGTGAAATTGAAGAACAAAAGTTTTTAGAATTCTGTAGAATTTATTACAGTACTGAAATTTTCTACCTATAAATCTCGGATCACGTTGAGTTAACTTCACGTGGCGACCTTTTCTTATTTTGTTTTCGATTCGGTTTTCTCCTTTAAAGTGTTTTATCACATACTATCTTTTAGAATGAGATACATTTATTAATTTAATAATATTCCAAATTGATTTACCACTTAAAATAATTGATTTTGGAATTCTTTTTGTTTTTTTCTTACGAGCTATTTTTAAATACTAGAACATTCGAAACGGGAAAGCAAAGATAAAAGCCAAATGATTTTTAAATGTCACCAAAATGCAATGATAGAATTTAAAAAAAATTACAGACAATTTTATTTATGAATTTATCCAAAATGTTACGCACCCGATGATGTATGTGTCTGATAATTTTTGTGAATAATATATATACATAGAAATACATATACAAAGAAATAATATATACATATATATATATATATATTTAAATATTGTTCGGATTTATTCAGACTCACGCGAAGATATGAAAAAAAATATTGGACTTCATATTCGAATTCAATTTCAGGCTATTCTTATTCTAGAAATTTTTTTTAAATGTGGACATTTTTTGGAAGCCATTGTATGTTATGGAAATTTAAATAAGTTATTGTAAAATTTAAAAAAAAGCTTTACTCGAGAATGTAATACTAATTTTCAAGGATGTATTTAAAAAATGTGGTAACTTCATGATTTAAGCTGGTTGATTTTGAAAGGAAAATTTTTTTCTCGTAATTTAAATGTTTAATACTTATAGAGGTTAAACAAATCAATAATTAATTTTATCTTTCAAAAAACTTTATTAGTTATTTGTTACTTCATTCTCTGCTTTTTTTAAAATTTATTACATTAAACTAAAAAATAAAAAAGAAGTTAATTAACTTTTTTTATTCCGTTTACTAAGCGGCGCTTTGTATGCATATAGAACTCTGTGCAGTTAAATGTTATTACTTTCTTAAATATTATTATGAGTACTTCTATAGCGGCCTTGACTATTTGATACGCCCGTTGGCGCAATTGTGTGCATGACATGGAAATTGTACTGTGAAATATTTACTTACTTTTAAGGCAGTCTAGTTTGCCATTGCTAAACTAAAAGTGTATCAGTTTTAAAAATTTCAAAAATGTTTACTATGTTGCTTAAGCATTATTTTTATATTTGCTCGAAAAATGTAATAATAAAAGTAAATCGTATTTTGTTTTATTTTCCGAAGAATTAATTTAAAACTTTCAAAAGATTAATTTCATTTTAAAATGGTGAGTGTAATTTTAGCATTATTGGATCTAAAACATATTTATGTTAATATAAACAACGCGAAAAAAAAATACAAGCATTTTTGAATTTAAAAAGTGTTTATTATAAAATAAAAGCTGATGTTAAGAACAACCCCCTCTCTTTTAAAAAACATTCTCTTAGCGATTCTTGCACTTTAATTAATATGCCATCACTCTTCATCAAAGAGATCGTTCCGCTGGTGTATTCCAGTTCTTTTCAGAATAGGTGTTCACTACCCGCCTCTCATAGTATTAATATAATCTCCTGATGTGGAAAACCGTGATGTTATGGATATTGGCAACGTTACAGATAAAAACGTAAACAAACGTCAATTCGGGGTCATCATTATCGGATGGTAATGGTTTTCACACTCAATATAAAAAAATAAAAAGGTAAAAAGGCCTACGGAAAAAAACCACCGAATTCCCACTTCCAAGATCCCGTTAAATAAGTTTTATGCCATTTCGGAAACACGACGCGCATCAGCCCCATGGTGGACCAAGGCTTTCTGCCGTACTGACAGATTCCAAGACGGAAGATGATTTTTTTTTTTACGGGGTAGGGTTGTCAGCCCAACAATCATATTAGACCGGGACCTACGGTTTAAATTGGATTCCGAACCACTACAAACATCCATGGCATCGCCGGGACTTTCACCCGAAACCAGTTGTACCAGAGTGTTCAGCCATCAGGCCCAAATGATAGCATTAAAAATCATAAAATATTAGAATTATTATCCAACATCCATAGCACTGCCACTCGAAACCGAAACCTGTGGCACCGAGCGCCAGAGTGCTAATCACTCGGTCATCAGGCCCAAAACGCATATCTACTGTAAATAAAAAAACTCCCGATTGAAATGTTCGTCAGTTTAGCATCTTGTGTAATACCTGATGTCTGTTCAATTTGGGAATCACTGCAAAGCGGTGGCACATACCAGAGCTTCCGCAAAACAAACTTGCTGCTTGCCCGATGCAGAAATCTGCGACAAATCCAAGTTTGCGTTTCTCGCAAACGTGGAAGCTTGTCATACAAGCAAAGTATGTTTAAAATACTCCTAATAGTTTGATTATTGAAATAACTTAGCATCTGAAGGTCTTAATGACACCACAGAACCAGCTGCCATGGAGATATTGAATAATCTCGAGAATTGTTATTTGTGTCCCCCTCAATATTGTATTAACAACCATAAATAAATTAATAGTTTAAAAAAACTAAAAAAATACGCTTTTAGAGTTAATCAAACTTAAAAGTAAAAAATAATTGTTAACATAAGAATAAAATGACTGACGAGAAAATGAATGTCACTGTTCTAAAAGCGTGGGGAGCTCGATATCAATCGTTATAATTTTTCACTAGTTTCATTCCGAAATGCAGAGTTAGTTTAAAAATGCCATACAAAGCACCCCATGCTTTTTAGAACAGTGACATAATATATAATATTTAAATGAGGTCCCGGTACGGAGGACTGGTTCTTACAATAATTTAATTGTGAGTAAAACAAAGGCTAAATGCGAATAGGTCGAGCCAACCAGGATTCGAACAGGGAATCTCCTAATCAGGCGCGTTATCCGTTGTGCCGCTGTCCCACGTAGGTTTGAATGTCTGAAAGATGTCTGTAAATGTTTCTTTGCAGCTTAAATAGTGTGCAGGAGGAGAAACAGATCTCCAGGGGAAAAATGATGCGCCAATCAAGATGACTTTTCGAAGGCTGTGTGTTTTAATCACAAATCCTGGCGATCCTAATCATGATGAGATAATAAACTTATCAAAATATTTTATCATCGTCGGTCCTTGATAAGTCTACAACGTTTAAATTAAATCTGATCGCTTAAAGTAGGGCAAAATCAAACCCAAAGTGTCAGTTACATACATACAAACTTATAAACAAACATATAGGTGAAACTAATAAAAGCGTATTAATAAGTGAGCAACGTCTTCTATTCGACGGGATGATTTCACCACCCATACCAGAAAACAGGCAGTGCAATGTCGTCATAAGATATCGCTTGGAAATATTGCGATACCAATTTTCACTGTAAATAAGTTTGAGAAATTAATTGAAAAAGAAAATGAACAAGAATGAGGAACGTCCTCACACGCCACCCGTCAAATTGCCGCAAGTTTTTCACGATGGTGCGTCAAAATGGCTACCTCAACGAAATCTGTCTGTGACACGTCCTGAAATGTTTTATGGACACAGAACCGCGAAATCAAGGCTTGATCATTTTCTTATGTTCAACTACTCAAACCTGCTCCGAACCAGCAAGACAGCAGCTTCAAGATACCATTTTCTGTATCTCTTGGTGACAACTCAGTCAGCACTGACATTCCCGCGCCATTTCTAAGAGAAATGAAAAACATTTTTTTCCCCTAATGTAGCTGGCAAACACTTAAACAGTTATCTTTATGTTATAAGGAAGGGCGGCACCGACGTTACTCATTTAGCACTAAGCAGGGGGCGCGAGTAACACTACCCCCACAACGCTCTGTGATCGTGTTAGACCGGGACCTACGGTTTAAAGTGGATTCCGAACCACTACAAACATCCATGTCACCTCCGGGACTCGAACTCGAAACCTGTGATACCGAGCGTCAGAACTCTAGCCACTCTGCCATCAGGCCCTTTTGAGAGAGAAAAGCGATTTCGATAGCCACCATCAAAATAGCCGATGTTCGAAATGGGAAATTCGATGTTCATTGAATGTATGTGTTTTCCGATATTTGTTAATCCAGCGCATCTGCATACTGCTCGTTGCGTTATTATATTTCCTTGTAGATTTTAATGCTATGTCATTGAAAGAGATGTTTCACTTTTTATTTTATATCATTTTGAAATTGTTTTATTTAAATGTTTGATATTTCTATGTATTTAAATTTTGTAGCATTTATTTAATCTATATTTATTTAGTGCTACTTTTACTTTCACATATATATCATAATGGGCAAACATATTGGTAACAAAATGAATCGATTGACTTTCGTCGTGGGTTGATTTTATTTAAAGGGTTAATTTTTTATTTGTCAAAAAGGTGAAAATTTTGAACAAAATAATCTTGGCAAAAGGCTTTCTACACAACATTCTTAATCAACTTAATTATAGCAACTAAAAGGGATTTTTTATTTTACTATATTAAACCTAAGAAAAGTTCATTAAAAAGTTAATTAGATTTTATTCACACTCCTGTTTCTGAATAAAAATTATCTGGTTATTTTGCAGAAATATAAATTTGTGTTATAGAAATTTGTACTTATATATTGCTATCTCATTTATAATGATCTTTCTACTTGGTATGTTTGAATATACAGCTAAACATTCCTTAATGTTATATAGTGATATATTCTTGTTGATGTTTTTTTTTCTTTTTCAATTCCTTCTATTAGCTCACACTCTCCTTATATAAATGTTCAAATTTTCAATCGTTCATAAAATACTTTTTATTCTTCCACTGAAGTTCAAATAAAACATTTTTTTTTTTTGAACTATGGATGAATGTTAATACAAATTTTTCAAAAAATTTAATTATAGTTTTTTTTAGAAAGTTGCATATATCTAAATAGATGGCGCCAGATAAACTTAAAAAAGCGAATTTTTTTTTTCTGCAATGTTAAAAAAAGTAGGAATTCACTTAAAATTTTTTTTTTTTTTTTATGTTACTTCTTTTTCATTGAAGAAACATGCTTTGAAATATTTTCAGTCCATTAATTTCTAAAATATCGGGAAGGGGAGGGGGAAAGCTTTAAATATCTACAACCTTCATTTCCCTTTCCCCTTACCTTTCTTAATAAGCTCATTAGAAATTTTCTCCTCACTTCCCCCTCTCCAGCGCTGCCTAATGGTCGATTGGATAGTGCTCTGGTCTTTGGTAGCACAGGCTTCAGGTTCGAATCGTGGTGGTGGCATGGATATTTGTTAATGGTTTCGGAATCCACATTAAATTGTAGGTCCCGAATTAATTAACCTAAAGTGTGTAAAAAGTGACCGTAGAGCGACATTCCAAACCTCATCCCCGGTATTTTCTCTTCATGTAGTCAAATTTAATATATTTTTTGATATTTATTGTGCTAGAAAAAAGTGTGCTCGACTTTGAAGTTGTCCTGGTAAAAAATTAATTAATTAAATTAGAATTTGAAGTTGTCATGGTAACGAATTCGATTAATTATTTAGCACTAAATGAAGTCTGAGTGGATATTTTGCATTGAACTTTGCATAGTCAAATGCAAAAAAAGGCATAATTTATTTTGGAAAATAGAAATAATTTTGTGTTGAAAACAAAAAAAAGTCAAATAAATTAGAATTGTAACCATGCTTCCTCCTACACACTGGCACGAACGTCCCCTTGTGGAGTTCAGGAGATATGGTTAGTAGGCCTCGTAACTCTCACCCGAGAGGAAGTACAGCACAGCCTGCACTCTTATTGAGAAATATTTAGTTTATAAGCTGTTATCCCAACAGGAAATATATTAATATAGCCAACTAATTTGCAACCCGGCGCATTAGTTGGTCTTCAGACTCTCACCCGGAGAGTATAAAGTATATTTGTCGTATCCTGCGTGTAGTCGAGTTGCGGGTTTTCGGCTTAGAAGTGGAATCCTTCAATTTATAATTTTATATAATTAATTTATATATAATTAATTTTATATAAATTTACAATTTATATAATTATTTATCTTTAAATGCGTTAAATATTGTATGTCTCTAATTGTATGTTTCTGCTTGTGTAAATAAAGTTGGGAGTTCTCTATCCTGTGCATCAAATATCTCACCCCAACCACACCCAGTTACAATTTGATTGTCCAACCTGCATACTACAAAATAACAGGAAACATATTAATATAGCCAACATATTAATATCCCAACAGGAAATATATTAATATAGCCAACTAATTTGCAACCCGGCGCATTAGTTGGTCTTCAGACTCTCACCCGGAGAGTATAAAGTATATTTGTCGTATCCTGCGTGTAGTCGAGTTGCGGGTTTTCGGCTTAGAAGTGGAATCCTTCAATTTATAATTTTATATAATTAATTTATATATAATTAATTTTATATAAATTTACAATTTATATAATTATTTATCTTTAAATGCGTTAAATATTGTATGTCTCTAATTGTATGTTTCTGCTTGTGTAAATAAAGTTGGGAGTTCTCTAACCTGTGCATCAAATATCTCACCCCAACCACACCCAGTTACAATTTGATTGTCCAACCTGCATACTACAAAATAAGCGTAAGCATACATACTGCATAATAATTCATGCTAGAAAATAATCATTAAAAACCATTTTTGTTAAAATTTGGTGATCGAAGAGCTCAGTGACTCCCATTTCGTTATTCATAATTTAAAAACAATTCGAACTTTTAAATCTGCATAAAGTCTTTGTATCGTAATATCGAGATGTTAAATGGACGATATATCGATTTTAGAAATTTCAACATCGTCCAGCCTTCCCATCCAAACGCGCTCCAAACAGGTGGCTGACAAGCTTCAACCCCCTCCTCAGCCCATAAGTGCCCCAGAAATGTGTGCATGTGTTCGAACTTATGGCCACTTCCCACTTAAGCTCAATTTTTTTTTTGTTAAATATTAAGTGTTCTAATGAATCTGTATCTTTCTTATCAGTGTCAACTTTATTATCACGCCTCAATGTGTTGATTGAGCCAGCTGTTTTTCCTCATTTATTTTTATTAAATATTCATCGAAAGAATAAAATTTACATAAAAGATGTAAAGAAGAGATTAAAAGAGGAAAGAAAACTGAATTTTAATTTATAAATATTCTTCTTCTTCAAAGGCGCAACAGCCCCATGGTGGGCCAAAGCTGTCTACCTACTGGCAAATTTCGAAAAATTAGATTTTTTTTTTTTGAGGGGCGGGGATTAGGGTTGCCAGCCCAACTCTCTACAATCATATTAGAACCTACGTCTTAAAGGGAATTTCGAACCACTACAAACATCCATGGCACCGCCGAGACTCGAACACGAAACCTATCGCGCCAGAGTGCTAGTCACTAGGCCATCAAGCCCAATTTATAATTAGTTTATGTAGTTTTTTTTTAAGAAATTTAATTTTTTGTGTAGTATTTCTTTGTTTTACCACTTTCTTTTTTACGCATTTGATCCAAATGAGTGCAATGCAAAAATTATTAATAAAATTAAATTAGATGTGGAATTGCGATTTCAGATATCTTTCTTATACTTATACTTTACTTATATAGTTTAGGGGCCTGAATGGCCGAGTGGCTAGCGCTTTGTACCACAGGTTTCGAGTTCGAATCCCGGCGGTGCCATGGATGTGTGTAGTGGTTCGGAATCCACTTTAAACCGTAGGTCCCGGTCCTAATAGGATCGTAGAGCGTTGCGGGGCATTGTTACTCTGCGTCCGTGGCTTATCTTCAAGTTACACGCGCCCCCTTGGTAATGCAAAGTGAGAAACGTCTGTGCAGCGCTTGCCTTTAAGGCATCCAAGACCAAGCTGTCTAAGTGTTTGCCAGCTGCATTGGGGAAAAAAAAAAAAAAAAACTTATAGTTCAGTTCGACCTATTGAACCTTGATAAACGGTTGTGTTTTATTTTTGTCGAGTCCTTCTGTATCCCTCACCCCCTCCAATACAAATTCCTATTCGCCTTCTAGTTCCCTCTGTTGGTGTTGGCAGAGTGCCATTAACATAATTTTCTTCTTTTCGCCAACGCCGCAATAAAAAAATAAAATAAAATAAATAAATGCCATTACCACAATAAATAGAAAATACATTATTATATAAGTTACTTAAAAATATATCATGCACATGTAGATAATCTTTTTAACAATATTTTTTTTTTTTAGGGTGGTACAGTAATTGGAAGCGCAAGATGTAAAGATTTCACCTCACGTGCTGGCAGACTAAAGGCTGCAGCTAATTTAGTATTCCATAGCATTACAGATTTAGTTGTCATTGGTGGTGATGGCAGTCTTACTGGTGCTAATATATTTCGCCAAGAATGGTCTTCTTTACTAGATGAACTTGTAGAAACAGGTATATTTTTATATTAGTAATTTTAAGGTAAAATCGCAGAATAGAGGCCGTTGGGATTTGGCGTCAAAAATGTGTCGCCAAAGTGTGTCAAATGATAAATGCGTCTCTTAAGTGAAGAGAATTGTAATCCTACCACGGTAACTAGATTTTGCGAAGCAGAATGTGAATTTAAAAAAAATGCTGTAATTTTTATGGAGTTTAATAAAGAAAATGAACAAAAATTGTTGAAAAGTTAAGGCAATTTTAGGAAAAATGCACTTACCCCGGTATACTGGAATATGATTAAGCTGCGTGTGTCACTTTGAATTGTATACCACCCAGAAATAATGTTCTCTTTCATAATGACATCCATGCAGATTTCTCTACAAAAATTGGTCATGGTATTCAACGCACATTCAATCTCATCGGCTATATCCGCAGTCGAATGCCTACTAATCCAGTCATACGTAATTCACATAATATCGTACAAATTTATTTTTGATTAAGAGTACCACGAATTTCGATGAATAGTACTTCCTTAAATTCTAAGAAATACCTGGATTCATTGTTATCAAAATAAAATACCAGCCATCACTAATCGAAAGACTTTGGTCAGCACACAAGAAAAAAACAACAACTACAATCACAATGAATGTAACAACACATGAACAACACATCAACTCACAATGAAATGAGTCGTTATTAAAATTAACTGTTTTCTAATTCTCCTAGAACTCTCCACGTTAAACTGTAGGTCTCGGTCTGTTTAGCCCTCGTGCGCACAAGATGACCGTAGAGCGACAAACCAAACCAAATCTAGAACATTCCGTTCCAATTGAATTAAACCATGTAATTAATCTTGACCAATCAAAACCAGGTAATTAATATTGGCCAATCAGACATCCCCTCGTCTTTACAGGTTTTCGGAGTGCCCTGGCCCCGAAGGGGCCTAAAACTCCTATCTGCATCTGAGAAACATTGATGAAGAAAAAAACATTGATAGTTAAAAGGAGGTGAAGTGATTTAAGAGCAATGTCCCATGTTAAAATATATATTAAAAATATAAGCAAAGAAAAAATTAATAAAATAGCTAATAACAAGGAGAAAAATAAAATAAAAAACAAAAATTAATAAAATAAACAGAACAATTAAAGAATCCAAAATTTGAAAAGGAATCTACTGTAGGATGGGATTTTCTTTGCTAGGAATGAAGACTAAAAGCACAGATGTCATGACGACAACTGAGCCAGTTCGTCTAGGAGCTTTGCAAGTTATGAAGAACAGCCCTTGGGCGTTTAGCATTTTCCGGAAGATGGAAATCGTATCTCGGAAGATTACGGATTTCATCATTCGGGATGTGTTCAAGATTTGCATAGAATTTTTCTGCAAGCTTGAGCATGAATTTTTGAATAGAGGGGAGGGCAAGACAGTGACGAATGTCATCATTCCTAAAATACCAAGGAGAGTCAGTAATCATTCTTAAAATTTTATTTTCAATTCTTTTTGATGTAGTTGATGTGGTATTTTTGCAGCGGAACCCCAAACTGGGCTAGCATATGTGATGATGGGACGCAAATAGTACATGTAAATAATTAGTTTATTATCCAAGGATAAAAGGGATTTTCTATTAATGAATGGATAAAGCATGCGTATAGAAATATTATATTTACGTTTAATGTGGTCAATATGATTAGAATATGTTAGCTTACTATCAAGGTATACTCCTAAGTATTTAGTATTGTTAGTCCAATTAATTCGTTGGTTAAATAGGGAAACATTAGGCGGAGGAATTTTGCGTCTCGTGAAGAGTACAGCTTGTGTTTTTTCTACATTTATTTTAATTTTCCAGCGAGTAAGCCAAGCTTCAAGTTGCTTGAGATATTTAATTTAATAGTGAGATCCTGAATGTGGTTAGAAGAGACCGCGATTGCTGTGTCATCTGCATATAAACTGAGGTGTACGTTGTTAGTAATAGGAACATCATTTATGTAAAGATTAAACAGAAACGGACCAATTGGGAAGCCCTGGGGCACGCCTGCATTGATACCTCTCTGAGAGAAGAAATAGTTATTGATTTTAACAGAGAAAGATCTATTATTGAGATAGGATTGGATTAAAAAAATAATGTAGAGTGGAAATTTGTAAGCGTGTAATTTGTGAAGTACACCATCGACCCAGACCCTGTCGAATGCTTTTGCAACATCAAGGAAAACGACTCCTGTTAGCATTTTATTAGATAGACATTCAGAGATCAATTCCGTTAGTCGTAGTAATTGATGAGTGGTGGAAAGTTGAGGGGTGAACCCGAACTGATGAGGAATCATGATAGAATATTTAGTCAAATGAGCTTTTATTTTTTTTAGAATGATAAATTCGGTTAATTTACTTAGAGTGGATAGGAGAGAAATGGGGCGGTAACTAGAGGGATCAGAAGGATCTTTTCCAGGCTTAAGAATAGGGAGCACTATGCCTTTTTTCCAGATAGTAGGGAAATAAGTTAGATTAAAGATTGCATCAATTAATTTGGCTATTCTAGAAATAAAATTATAAGGAAGATTTTTTTAGCATTTTATTAGTAATATTATCAGACCCGGGGGCTTTATTAATTTTAAGATTGGAGATACAATCATAAATATAATCAACTTTAGTATTAGTAATTTTATGGGGATTTGGAAGAGAATTTAATTTACGAATTGAATTTTCAGCAGTAATGTTAGTAAGATGATTAGAAAGATTATTTGGCTGGAATTGACTCTGAAGACTATCCGCGAGAATTTCAACTTTAATTTCGTCCTTTGTAACAGGAGACGAATTCGGCGACTTAAGCGCGGTTTTAATTGTTTTATAGCTTGCCAGATAAAGCCATCAGCAACGTCCAGTGTCTGAAGACGATTGGTCCAGGTGCTTTGGGTGAACGCGTAAATAGCTTTACGAAGCTTGGCTTGTGCCCTATTGTAGACGGTTTTAGAGGAGCGATCGCGATAGAATTGCCAGTTTTTACGTGCTCTGTTTCTTTCTCTAGAGAGTGTTTTAATATGTGGAGGAATGAAATTTATATTGTTCTTTTTAATTGGGTTAGAAGAGTTAGTGTATGCTTTATGCATTAGTTCGGTAATTCTATTAACTTCGGCATCAATGGTTAGTGTAGAATCTAAATCAAGATTTTCAGGGGGAGAATTAGCAAGTAGGTTATGGAATTTAGACCAATTAGTAGAGATATTTCTCACAAGATTTAAGGGTTGATAGGTAATAGAAAAATTTACAATAACAGGATTATGATCGGACGATAATTCAGATAGAGATTCAATAGTGAAGGGAACATGAAAGTTATTTAGAAGGGTTAGGGCGATAGTTGAGGAGGAGGAGTTAGTAATCCTAGTGGGAGTGGTAGGAGCAAAAAATTTCTGCACCAGATTTTAAAGCAAAATTGACAATTGCATTGCCCGTGCTATCATCACGTTTGCATCGCCAGGATGTGTGATGAGCATTGAAATCACCACATAGTATGGAAGAATTGTTAATATTAAGTATGTTATTGAGATCATTAATTAAATTAGTGGGATTAATTTGACAGGGGATGTAAACAGAGGCTATTGCAAGGTTATTAAAGTGATCAGTTTTTATATTTAAAACAGTGGTTTGAATGTCGGTTAAGTTATTGGGTGTGATATTAGTATGCGGAATATTATTTTTAATAAAAATGGCTGTACCATCATTTCTGTGAAGAATATAATTAGGAATATAAGGATTACGATTAGGGGATAAGTGAGTTTCTTGGATTAGTAGTAAATCAGGGTTGTGAGTATTAGTGAAGTTAATTAAATCATTCATTTTAGACATAATACCGTTTGCGTTCCAGTAACATATTTTTAACCCAGTAATCAGCACAACCATTAATTATTGCTGGAACCAATATTTTCAAAACATCTAAGAACTATTTGCATCTTCTGAAAATCAGAAGTGCAGTTTTTTAAACTATGGTAAACATTTTCGATTCCTCCTAAGGAGTTAAATATAGAAATAAATTCATTTATGATGTAGAGAACTTTCCCGAAGGAATCTTTATCATTAGAATTAATATTAGGAGCACTTGAGTCGTGCTGATTTCCTGCTGTAGTGGCCATCGATGGAGATTGTTGGGGGGAAACTCCTTTCACCATTGAGGCGAAGGAGATACCTTCCGTTATTTTCTTGCTTTGGAAGGGTTTAGTAGAATGACTAACTGCGCGGGAAGCGTCCCTATTGTGCTGCTGCCTTGGTTTGTGGAATTTCGGGCACCCTCTCCAAGAAGCGAGGTCTCCTGTCTGCTGGCAGTTGATACATGTAGGGTTTTCTAATCGTTCTTTGATTGGACATTCCTTAACGTAGTGATTTTCGCCACATTTTAGACATCTCTGTTTAAAGTTACAATTTTGACTAGAATGATAAAATAAGTTACAGGAGAAGCACTGGGTGGCACCAGGCTTCCTGTTAAATTTCTCTACGCGAACGGTTAAGTATAAATATTAATGTTAAATATTAATGTTAAGTATATAAATGTTAAGTATAGTAATTTAAAGACCTCAAGGAGTTTAGCATTTTTTTCGGATCTCATATAGGTGAGTTGCCAGACAGGCATGGGCTTTTTGGTCTTCAGGTTGTTCAGTTGGATGATTTTATCGATCTCAAAGCCAAGTTCTTTGAAACCTTCAGCTATTTCTGTAGTTTCATAGATAACTGGTAGACCTTTAAGGACTGCCTTCAGAGGTCTTTGATTTTTTGGAGTTATTACGAAAAACTTCGTATTAGTGGCGCGCAAGAATGCGGTAATTAAACGATGTTGGGGAAAATCTTAAGATATTCCCCTGCTAGCTTGATTTTTAAGTCTCCTTTAAATTCATTATTTATGTCCGCAAGTTTAGTTTTTAGGTTATCACCTGGTTTCACCATTATAGGTGGAAGTTTTGGTTCTGGGGGAACGTAACTCGCGTTTCCATCGAAGGCCTCATCCACTTTTAAGTTAGAGAACTTATTATCTACACTTATAGCACTATTTCCCTGATTAACATTAATTTTCGCAGTTAGGCGTTTAGCAGGCAACTGAAATTCGTCAGTAACGTTATTGTTACTGCTACGTTTAACCTTAGGTTTTAATGTGACTTTAGCCACACTATGCCTAGCGCAATTAACAATGGGACAAGCTCCAATATCATTCACCCCTTTCTGGTACAGTTCCAATTCCGTCCGGGCATCGTCGGTCATCTTCTGTGCATTGGTGACATCAGTGGCAGTTCGTAGTCCAACGTCAAAAGAGGCGATGACACTCTTTAAGTCATTTTCGGCATAATGGAGCCTTTACCGTAAGAAGGCGAGGTGCTCGTTCATCTTCATGAGAGCTTGACACAATTCTGTTTCGCTTGAGTAATGCTGACCATCAAAGGTTTCATAGACAGCGGCAGTACTGGAACTCGATAAGGGTACTTTCGATGGGCTCCTAGAAGAGCCTTTCCCCGGAGCAGAACAATCCACAGACACATCCATCTTCATCATACTAGAAACTCCCGCATAAATACTCATCACACACCAAAAATTAAAACTCCAATCCAAATCTCAAACTAAACAAATTTGAGCATCCGCAGGAACCTACCTCTCTACTACCGAAAATGAAATCCATTTAAAATCACCAATCAGACATTAGGGGATACCTGGATTACTGCATTTGACGATTTTCGCCTACTTGGCAGTCAAAAAAAGCGCCAAATCCCAACGGCTCCTATTTTGCAATTTAGCCTATTTTAAAAATTTTATTTTCAATATGTATTCATTCATCAACAAGCAATTGATAATTTATAGAAATTCGTTTTGTTATTTTTAAACATTTTTATTTAAAAAGATTGAAAATTTAACTTCTTAGTACCCTATATTTTTTTGATTATATCCACTTAAAAAAAAAAAAAAAAGTAAATTCGTCTTATGTAAATTTTAATTATGGCTGTAAAACTATCAGTAATCTCAATTATGCATGTGATTAGAGCTAAAACAGTATTGAAATTATTATGTAGGTAAGATAAGAAAGATGCTTAAGATATTGTTAAAATCAATTAAGATTTAATTTCTTACTTTCATTTGATTGCAAAAATAATTGTTTTTTGATTGATTTCATTTGAAAAAGTAACATTGTTATCTATGAGAAAAAGAATTGCATAATATATTATAGAAAATTATTTTATCATATTATATATTTTTGTCATGCATGTCATTGTAATTTATTATGTTGTGTTTATTGGAATATTTATAATAATTTATGTAGAATATTAAGAATTAAAATAAATCTTTAATAGATTAAATTTATTGCTATTTATTTTATAGAATGCTATGATACTTAAGTGCAAATGTGTGTGCTTTGACAGGAGTTATTACAGTGGAAAAACGAGCCGAGTGTGGGCATTTAAATGTTGTAGGAATGGTTGGTTCAATTGATAATGACTTTTGTGGAACAGATATGACTATTGGAACCGATTCAGCTTTGCATCGCATAATAGAATCAATTGATGCCATTGTTACCACAGCATCAAGGTATTTAGAAATTGCATTAAAAAAATTATGTTTCATGCTTAAAAATTTCCAATATTAATTTTTACAGTATCTGATAGCTAGAATATATTTGTTAAAGGTTTGGTTAGAATTATCATTAGAATTACAAAATTGTTTGTATATATAGAATTAGGGGAAAGGGGAAATAGCCATTTGTTATAAAGTACCAATTCAGTGTGTGATATCATATGCTAATGAAAATCAAATCTACTAACTAAACTGCAACAATTATTATCTATTTTAAAAAATGTGGGCATTTCTGCCTTCAAAATCTTTATATATAACAAATCATTACACAAAAAATGTAAAATTTGTCGTATAACTTCTTTTTTAAATATAAAAAAGATAAATTACCATGATTTTCTGTCTGTAATCCGTGGATTATATGTTAAAGAATATTAGAAATGCCCTTTGCTCACAAAAATTGACAAAACTGTGTGTGAGAGAAAAATACGCAATCTTCTAAATATAAAGAAACATAGCAGTTGTGGATGGTGAGAGGGAGCCTGATTTCTTTCAAAATTAGACAAAGAGCGATAGGCTTCGTATATAGTGGATGAAATAGGTCTGTAATGAAGCCATAAACAAGAATCAAAAAAATTCTTTATGAAAAGCCAAATTAACAATTAATAACAGTGATACTGCACAAGATCTCTCCATAAAACATTGCAGATATACATATCTTTAGAGGAAATATCGTCTCATTTGTTTTCTTCAATTTTTAAATACATGCCTTCTTTCTGATTTTTATTATTCTTTATTTTTTTAATATAATCAAACACATTCTTTAAAACTAAGAACTGTTTTGTTAATTTCATGCCATTGGTTAAAAACAAACAAACATGAAACCTCTATTGATATATATTTCATATATGCTGAAACAGTTCACAGATTATAGGCTAAAAATTTTGATATTTGCATTTCTGATATGACATGTAACCAAATACTTTTTCTTATTGAGATCTTGTTTCTACTTTTTCTACTTAAATAATTTTAATAAGGGAGCTTACAGAAGCTAATGTATACAAACTGTGTCTGTCTTCTAAAAATACACAATGTCCCCTTCTATTGATTAGTTTGGCATTGCTTCAAAACTGTCATGGCATATCTTATTTTGGCGCCTTAGAAGTTATTTGAATATGCTAAATTGCTGAGTAGTGCCAAATGCTGTTATAAAAATCAAAGTTTTTTCTTATGGCATTTTCTGTTCACTTTTTTTTTTCATAGCAGGTGTTTCTCTTTCATTGACTACAGCAGCTGTTTTTATTCTAGTAGATTCTATATTTAATTTTTATGTGAAATGTTGCTTAAAATATAATTTTTAATTTGAATAATATTATAAAATTAGATTTGATTTTTTCCCATGTATATATCATATCATGTTTTAAAATAATTTTTCTGGCAGTTGTTTATAATCTTCGTTTTTTTTTTCTCCTCTGATGAATTTATTAAAATAAATCTATTTTTATTTATTTTTCAAGCACATCTTTTAAATATTTATTTGACTAATATGTTGATGCAAGTTACAAATAATAGAAATCTAAATATTTCCTTTTTCTATATTTTATACAATTTTAATGATAGCTATATGCACAAGATATGGGGTTATACCATCAATATGGGATTATTTCAAATTATTTAATCAAATATGGTAAATTAAAGCTTTATTTTTAATTAATAGCAATTAAGTTGTTTAATTCATATAAGAAAAATTAATAATTTTTACAGCATTAATTTAAAACCAACAATGTTATTATGAGCCAAAACATTCTGTATCTTAAAAGTTCTGAAACATTAATAATGTATCTTAGCATATTAGTTATCTATATTTTCTATAAAGAAATTAGTAACTCTAACTTCTTTTTTTATATATTTTGATAATGAAAACACAAAATGTTCCAATTTTTTAGATATTTATTAAATTTCTTAATATTTGTTTTTTCCAGTCATCAGAGAACTTTCATCCTGGAAGTGATGGGTCGGCATTGTGGGTAAATATTTTGGACTATTTTGTAATTGTAAAATATGTTTTAATTTGTTGAAAAAACATTGAAAGGAAATATATTCATGCGTAATAATTTTTTGCAGCTATTTAGCTCTTGTGGGGGCTTTGGCCAGTGAAGCAGATTTTGTCTTTATCCCTGAGTGGCCTCCAGAAAGAGATTGGAGACAAACACTTTGTCGAAAACTGCTGCAGGTCAGCAAAAAAAATTTCATTTAAATCAAAAGTTATTTTAATTAATTTCAAATACACGAACATTCAAGTAATTAAGTAAAAACATAAATATACTTTTTAAACATTTCAACTTTTGTTCTAATAAAAAATATGTATTCTATTTTTTCAGGAACGTGCAAATGGTCAGAGACTGAATATTATTCTTGTAGCAGAAGGTGCTCAGGATAAAGATGGAAATCCTATAACTGCTGAGCAAGTGAAAAAGGTAATTAGCTCTTACTGTAGTAAACATATATTAAAAGCTTGATTCTTTTTGTAATCTAGACAGCATTAATTTGTTTTTATATTTGTATAGGTTATTGAAGAAGGATTGCAGCAGGATACACGCATCACTGTTCTTGGTCATGTGCAGAGAGGAGGAAGTCCTTCAGCCTTTGATCGAATTCTGGTAATTTCTATTGATATATTTATTTGGTGTATGAAAATCTAATTCAGTTGTTTGGAGAAATATTGTTAAAGATAAAATATTTTAAGGATATACCAACAATAAAATATCAGCAATGATGAAGATACATTGCACAGCATAAAGGTTGCAAAACCATAATGATGTAATGTAAATAAATGATGTTATTTACAAGAGGATAATTTTATTTAGTGATGAAATATTCAGGGTGATTAGTAGACTGTTGGGCTACTTCTCATGGTGATGCAAGCAACAACCCTACGAAATGCAGATTCAATTTAGCATGCTGTTAGTATCCTGGGGGGTGGAAGCTCAAATGCTCTCAACTATCCTCTGCAATTCGTTCTCTGATAATGAGGCTGGGGTAGAGCAGACATATGATGGCCAATTACATTTCAGATATATTCATTCTTTTCCTTGCTCAGTAAAATAACTGTTTGTATTATATATATATATATATATATTTACTTTTTTTAAATTGATTAGAATTTCTACTTATTGAGAGCAAACTCAAACATTTTAAAGCCATCTTCATAAAAATTATACTTAAATAATCACAAAAATTTAAACTAATATAAAATGGAAGCATAAAATGTGTTTACAAATAAAATATAAATGTTATGAAATAAAAATTTTATATTTCTTATTCTTTTAAATATGCCATTTCTTCTAAGTTTCCCTAATTTATCAAAAAGCTTTTGTATATTGAGGTTATCTCTAAAAATTTCACAAATTTTTAGACTGTAAAAATTACTACTCATTATATATTTATATAATCTTTCTCTTCATTGAAAAATTATCAAAATTCTGTGTGTTTACAAAATCTATTTCTACTACATTATTGCATCTATCATAACATGCCATTAATTTTCATTCTTCAAGATTAGTATGTCATATCTAATTAAATTGCATTTTAAATATTTAATTTTATAATTACAACCTTTTTCATGCAACAGTAGTGCATTTTCAAATATTATAAAAGATATTCCTAAGAATTTTTTAAGTTTCATCTAAAACTTAAAAATACATGTTTTTTTTTGCAGGGCTGTCGAATGGGTGCAGAGGCTGTTCATGCACTTCTAGAAGCAACACCAGATTCAGAAGCTTGTGTGGTCTCTTTGGATGGCAATCAAGCTGTAAGGGTGCCTTTGATGCAGTGTGTCGAAAAGGTAATATCTAGATTTGAGTAACTTATTTTGATGTTGCAAGAATGTCTTCATATATATATATATATATATTATATTTCATGCATCTTTTAAATCTTGACTTTTGTCTATTTATGTAGACCAAAGCTGTTGGAGCAGCAATGAATGCTAAGTCTTGGGAAGAAGCTGTGAAACTTAGAGGAAGGTAATATTTACTAACGATTTTTTTTTTCTATGGTGCTTTTTAATTTATAGAGTAATATTGGCAATTGCCATTCATTCTATCAATTATTTGACTCAAATAGGTATTTGTTTATTTAAAAAAATGCTTGCCATTATTATTCTGTTATGAATTGCATTTAAGATGAGTAGCGATTTTCAAATGTAGAAAGAAAACACACTTTTAAAATAATTCACATAAAGTGTTTTGATTTAATTAAAAATAAAATTGAATGTTACATCTATGATGTAATTTTTCATTATAAATAATGATAAAAATATTAAAAGTCAGGCCTAATTATAAAAGATTATTTAAATTCTTTTCTTTTTTTTTTGTTTATTAGTAATAATTAAATTACACAATTTATTTTTATTTGAATTGTTTTATGAATTATATATATATAGATAAGTTTTTATTTTCGGATTTCTTTCTCTAACAATTATCCATTTATGTTTTTCAGTTGTAAGGTTATATGTAAAAATATATTTAAAGAATCTTTGCAAATATTATATCTTTATATTTGAAGACTAGCTGATAATATTATCGATTCTTTATTGTAATCAGCTTAATCATTTGTAATTAGTTTATATCGAAGGAAATAGCCTTTTGTAAATATAAGTGTTATGTTCCTTAAATCTGTAAAATGTCTTTGAATGGCTATTTTGAAATACAAGATTACATTTATTAAAACTTTAATCTGCCTAAATAATTACCTGATGTAGTTATATATTTATGTTGCAAAAATTTTATTTTCATGGATTCATTTGTTTATTTTCATGTGATTGATAGGAGTTTTGAGCGAAATTTACAGACATACAAAATGCTTACCAGATTAAGACCTCCGAAAGTTGTGTTTGATGAATTGGTTCATGGTAAAGTGAGTAGACTGAAAATATCATTACACTTTCAACAATGTACATGTTCTAGTATACATTTTGTTACAATTTAAACCGAAATATGTTTGCTCAATTGAAAGTATTTTAATTTAATTTACTTGTTTTTTTTTTTTTAATTTTGTATGAGGGAAAGAGATATATAATATATAATTTTATATAATTTTAAAAAATTGCAATTTTCATTACTTTTATAATAATTCATGTCTTGTAATAGAGATTCTTTTTGTTCTCTTTTTTGCTGCTCTTTGTATTTATAGAAGGTATGTATACTCAACATAAATTTTATAATAAACTGTATTATTTAGTTTCAATAATTATTTTAATAAATTTTTTGACAGAATGCATCAGTAAGGATTACAAAATTAGACTATTTATAAACTATTATATATATATTCTTGCTACTATCGATCAGATCAGATCTCTATATAACTATATTATATCTGAAAACTATTTAATATCTATGTAAAACGGGAGTACTAAAAGGATTTTTGAATTTTTAAAATCTTTTAAGCTTGTGTAATATTTGAAATAGGGTACAAATCTCTACTAAAATGTGTAACGAAATATGTTATTTGTCTCATGCCATGAAATTGCTTTGATATTAAAATAGCAGTTAGAATATTTTTTTCACTTGTGCTTGGATAGGTTTGTTAGGAATAAAAAAATAAATAACTTGTTGTTTTAAAAAAATTTTTAAATGTAAGAATTATAAATGCATTCACCTACATTGTTTTACTTTATGTATATCTATACATTTTTATGACTTGATTGTCATCTTTTTCAGAGAGGATGTACATTAGCTGTTATGCACATTGGAGCTCCTTGTTGTGGAATGAATGCAGCAGTAAGATCTTTTGTGAGGAACTGTTTGTTTAGAGGTGATACTGTGTATGGTATTCATGATGGTGTTGAAGGTCTAGTGGAAGGAAATGCAAGTATAATTTTTAATTAATGTTTTAAATTATTCTTTATTTTACTGATATATATTTAAATTCTTGAAGATAATTTGTATCAGTATTTTATTATAATTGACAGCTTATAACAAAATTCTGATACAAATTACCTTAAATTTAAAGGAAGATAAATATATTGTAATAAACTTCTTTTTTAATGTACAAAATAAAAGCATTTTCCAAAACAAATGTATTAACACTGTCATTTTCAAGTAGCAAAAGCTTTCAATTTAAACTGTATTAAAAATTTAATTCTTTTGCTGTTTTTTTATGGCAAAGAAAAATGTTTTAATAGATATTTATCAAGGTCTTATTGTTTTTAGTTTGCATGAAATCTTAATTTAAGAATTATCTCATTTCTTTAATTTATTTGATCTTCTTTATTAATTTTATAAAGTTTTCTATTGCTTGTACATGCTTTTTTTAGTTGTTAAATTTGTTCCTAAATATCTGAATGTGTATATTTTCATCTTTACAGATACAAGATATGAAGTGGTCTGATGTAACAGGATGGGTTGGACAAGGTGGTGCATTTTTAG
Organism: Caerostris darwini; assembly: GCA_021605075.1. Taxonomy (NCBI): domain Eukaryota; kingdom Metazoa; phylum Arthropoda; class Arachnida; order Araneae; family Araneidae; genus Caerostris; species Caerostris darwini. The sequence goes on along the minus strand of BPLQ01007946.1, from coordinate 131,245 downwards.
GAACCAAGAGGTAATTTACCAAAAATCGATATGTTTTAGTTAACAGCTTCTATTCAGAGCTAATAATATAACTTAATTTGCAGCTTCTATTCAATATGAAAGGTTTTTAACAGTTTCTATTTTCTTTCATTTTTATAAGTTAAAATTGTCAATCCTTAACAAACGATGAAATATTTTGAAAAGACTTTATTATTTGGAATGTTTGTTGTTCATTGTTTTCAATCTGTTTGAAATAGGTTTTTCAAATGAGCAAAAATATACATAAAAAATACTACATCATAAATCAGAAGAAATAGAATTTAAATAGTTTTTTTTTTCTTTGTAAAAGGTTTAAATCAAAATATTCTAGATTAACTGACAGTGGCATCAAAGCACCAAGAATAGCAAAAATATATTTGAAATAAAACATAAATTACTATGCATCAATTTGCAAAAATCTATTTTGTAACTTGTATATAAAATAAAGTAAAATACATTAAATAAAAGAGTTTAGTTCTTGTTATATAGAGAAATAAGTCCACTGAACTCGAGTGTATGATTTTGTCTGTTTGTTTGCTCGTGCTTTAAACTAAGAGACTATTCCTATATATAGCAAGGTGTATTTAGAAGTTTCATTTCTTCAAGAAGATTTATTGTTGGCAGCAGGCATTCAAACTTTTATTTGAAAATGAAGTAGAAGTTGCTAATTTAAAAGCAATAAATGTGTTGCATCTCCTTGAAACTTCCCTTGCGGTGAAATAGATTTTAAATTTTAATTTTAAAATATGGTTGTTTTTTCATCAATGTATTAATAGATATTTCATAATATATATTTAATTTGTTGAATTATTTTAGTATATTAAAAATAGAAGCTTATATAATGCGTATCTTTTCAGCCATAACATCGTGTTATATCTGTGATAAGGAATTTATCTTGATATTTAATACTGTTCAGAGAATATGTTTTTAAATGAAATCAATAATTAGATATGACAAAAGTATCATTTAAAAATGGGTTAATTTCTTTTTTGCTATATTTTATTTATATTTATTTTAGAACTCTTCCAGACCAACATATGGAACAAATAGTTGAACAACTAAGAAAGTTTAAAATACAAGCTCTTTTAGTTATTGGTGGATTTGAGGTAAATTGCTTACTATTGTACTAGAAATATTAAATTATATTTATTTAATATGAACCAAATATAAAATTTTTAAATGAGCAGAAAAATAACATAAATATATATGGTGAAAATGTAACATATTTTTTATTTTATTTTATATAATATTAATTTTAAGATTTTGAAGTTAAATTTTAATGGAGATCTTTCTTAATAATAATCTTTTTTTCATGAAGACTAAAGTTTTCTATTTTATTAAAATCTTCTCTTTCACAATTAAATATGTCTATTTGAACTTTCTGTATTCAACATAATCATAGAACGTCATTTAACATATTGTTTCTTGTCATACATATTTAATTCAATAAAATATTAATATCTTTGTTACATTGTAAAATGTTGTTCCTGTTCAGCAATTGTGGGAGTTCAAATGTTGCATAAATTGTGCAATATTACAGTTTCCGTGTAAAATATTATGAATTCCATTGTTTCATTATCGTCTTAATATTTTAAAAGCATTATAAACATTCTATGAATCAATATATTTGCTTCAAATATCTTATAGATTTTATTTCATATCTATTTATTTTAGGCCTTCCACTCTGTATTACAATTTGCTGAAGCTAGAAAGAAGTTTCCTGAATTGCAAATTCCAATGTGTATTATACCTGCCACAATCAGCAATAATGTTCCTGGAACAGATTTCTCACTTGGTGCTGATACTGCAATCAATGAAATTACAGAGGTGATTTTCATTTTGTATTTAAATTTATATTAAATAAGTATTTTAATATTTGATTCTGTTTGTTTTATCATAAATATTAATGATGTTAATGTATTTTATTACATAATTTTTTAATATTGGAGTAAACTGTTACTATTATTAATAAGAATATATTTTTTTCTTTTGGCTAAGTATACGTACAAAATAATTCGCAATTCTTGAATTAAAAAAATTATGAAAAAAAAATATATATATATAAAATAACGCAAGGGACAATTTTATTTTCTTTACAACTTTATGTGTGCATGTAAAGAATAATATATGATGGGGTCATTTTGACTATTTTTTATATAACAGCATGGCTGATTTAATAAAGGTTAGAATTTTTGAAATCTATAATTTTGTAATCAATCAGTGTCTAATTAAGCAGTACTGTGGATAATCAATAAAACAATATTAGTGGGTTAAGTCTGTCCAATGTAATTATCTAATTATTATATTACCCATCATTATTATTACCTATTTATTTTAATAATACTTCTGCCTTAATATCCAAGTGCATTATTCAGTTAATTAACTTTTATATAAAATACCTATTAATGTTTTTGGTTAGGTGATCCTAATTTTTTAAAAATTTTTATTTTGTGTTACTCTTTAGAATCTGTATAATCAAAAATGCAAGTTTAATTTTCTCATTTATATTTTTCACTATTTCGTCGCTTCGAAAATTAAATGTTCATCATTAATGGTATCGGGTGTTTACTACAAGTTTTTGAAGTTTTGAAATCAATATCTTGATAACTTATACTGATAACTAAACTCTATAAAACCATTTGAAACATTTAAAATCTAGTAGATAATTCAACAAAACTTTATCAAAGAAGGAATAGAAAGAAAAAATATATTTGAATAAAAATCACAATTGGTAAAAAAAAAAAAAAAAAAAAAAAGTCTACTAACTATAGACTAAAAATCATAGATCCCAAAGAGAGATTTGTTGTGAAGGTTGAGTTACACATAAAATGTACAATATACATATTGTCTTTATCAGTATTCTAATATTAGTTAAATTTTTAACAATAATAATTCAAAATTGTAAAATGTAAATTTAAAAGTAAACAATATAATTTTAACTAACAAAATTACAAACAGAGAATTGTTGTTGACTGCTGCATATTAATTTTTATTTTCATTTACATTAAAAACAAACCTTAAAGTTCTGTTTATGTAGTTCACTTTCAATCAATTATCAAACTTCTCCCTATGTTATTTAAATTGATCATTTGTATGCAGTGTCTCTTTCTTTAATCTGTTTGCATATCTGGTAGAAAATCCTTTTTTATTAAAAAAAGTTATGAAAAATATTAAAATATACATTTTAACGAACATGTGTAATAAAGAACAAAATTAATCTTTTACAGATTTGTGATAGAATTCGCCAATCAGCACAAGGTACCAAGCGTCGTGTTTTTGTTGTGGAGACCATGGGTGGCTTCTGTGGTTATTTGGCAACACTTGCTGGATTGGCAGGTGGTGCAGATGCTGCTTATATCTTTGAAGAGGCATTTTCCTCTAAAGACTTGATGGGAGATGTATTCCATATGCAGTCTAAAATGGATGAAGGTGTGCAGAGGGGTCTAGTTTTAAGGTAATAAAAAAAATTTTTTTTTGCTTGAAATGTTTGAGATGTTTATATAAGGATAATGCTTTTAAATATTTTCTGAAAATTTTAGAGGAACCAAAATTATATGTTACTATTTTTATTCTTATGTTACTATTTCTTACTATTCTTCTATTTCTTATTCATATGTTACTATTTCTTATATATGTTAAAATATGCTTATAGTAATCAGCAGCTAATGATGTTGATTAAAATAAGGTAATTCTCACTAAATGTTGCAATATTGTGACCAGTTTACCTTAGCATTTATAAATATCATATTATTTATAAGTTGTAGCAATGTAGAATTATCACATTAGTGATGAAGAAATTTTAGATGTAAAATAATGAATGCAGGTTGGCTTGTACAATTACTCTTCAAAAAATGGGAAAGCTTTAATAACTTTTGTAATTATCATTAGAAAAATGGTATCCTTGAAAATAACTTCAAGATAACTAACTTATGGCGGGATGTATTTGATTTGCAAAATTAACAGGGTTAATTAAGTGCTTACTAGAAATTATCTATTATGGACTATTCAATTCAGCACAGTCGATTATAGCTCAGTCAATTATCTATCAGTTACTATTCAGCATATTGAAATTAATACAGATAATTTTTTTTTTTTTTTTTTTTACAGAAATTTGATAAAAAGCTTTGTAGTTATGGGAATTTAAAAATTTACTTTTGCAATGTTAAATAAAAATAACATAATTAACAAAATTTTGTGTTCTAAGTGATATTTTAAAACTTTTCATAACAGTTGAAAGATAATATTTCCTCATATAACAAACTTAAACATATTTCCTCAATACTATCTTTTTCTTTCAAATTTTAAATTAACTGCATGTAAACATTGAAATGCAAAATCAATTAAAGGAAAGTAAAAATTGGTTCCCAACAAAAAAAAAAAATAAATAAATAAATAAAGCTGTGGACTTGCGTAAAGCGAGGCAGGAATTACAATCTAATGCCTGACAGTTCAGTGACTGTATCTTGTTAATTTTTTATGCAAATACCTTTGCAATTATTATATTTTCTTTTTATCTTATGAAAATTAAAATTTGGTCGAAAGCATAATTATTTAATCTAAGTTCTTAAGAATTTTATTCATTATTTGAAATTTGTTTATTTTGATGAATGTAAAATGTGTTGCTGAATCTTGAGTTTTCGTTGAATTTATCAGGAATCAGTTAAAATTTTATTTAGAAACATTAATAATGTGTGTCAAGTAATTATTTTTAAAACTTTCAAACATATGGATTGATAATTATTTTAATAAAGACTGTAAAAATTTGAATCATGCATAAATTTTATCATGTTTCATTGTTATATATTAATTTTTGTTGTTGTTTTGTTAAGCAATAAATTAGTATAGTAGAAATAAATATAATAAAAATATTTTATTGTATTTTTCAAATGACATTTTCATGATATTAAAGTTATATTGTAATTAATAGGAATATTTATGACTAAAAGAAATTATATTTATGTATCTTAATTTGTAATAAATTAAAATGTCTATGTGATTAATTGAAATAATGATAAAACTATTAAATAAGGTAACTATTTCTTAATTTATAATACTGAGAATTCCTGGAAAAATCACTATATAAGAGATGTATTAAATTTAAGAACTTTCTTCATAATGCTTTCTTCTGAATTTTAGAAATGAAAAGGCCAATGAAAACTATACTACGGATTTCATATATAGACTCTACTCGGAGGAAGGAAAAGGAAAATTTTCAACACGAATGAATGTTTTAGGTCATATGCAGCAGGTAGATTTGTTATTATTTAATGATATAACAAGCTTTTGATATTTATAAAGATTGAATATATAATGCAAATAATTATAACTAAAACAATTTACCTGAATTCAGAGAAACCTTCTCAGTTTGTGTATCTTTTTAGGGTGGCAGTCCATCACCATTTGATAGAAATTTTGGTACAAAAATGGCAGCTAAAGCTACAGATTGGCTCTTAACACAATTAAAACAGCACAAACAACCAGATGGTACAATTTGCTGTACATCACCCGATACAGCTGTACTCATGGGCTTAGTCAGAAGACAGTATCTTTTTACACCAGTGCAAACTTTGAGACATGAAACTAATTTCAAGTATGAATAATTATTATTATTTTCATTTTCTTTTATTATTTTATTTTGCTTATTAATATAATTATTACTTGAAAAATATTGAATGTTTCTAAATTTTTCTTTTTAATATCTAATAGCATAAATTTGGATTTCCTTAAAAATTATTCATTCATTTATTTATATATCATGACTATTTGTGAAATAATATATTTGTATACATTATGAATATTTTGTCTTTTAAACAAAAATTTTTGACAGATTTTTGACAAATTTTTAATTTTATTATTTTTTTTTCTAGTTTGTATTTTTTTAATTAATAATTTTATTTTAGATTTTTCTTTTAATTAGAATTATTATTGTAATCTATTCAAAATTATGATAAAATGTATTTTAAAGTTGAAGCAATTTAATAAATGGATAATTCATATTTTTTTAAAAATATTTTATTTTATTTTGAATGAAATTTTTTATTAAAAAATAAATATTGAATTATTTATGATTACACAATTTAAGGTCAAATTTTAAAATCATTTATTGCTTAAGAATGATTTTTTATGTCTTTGTAAATTTATATATTATTTGAGGTAATTTAAAAAAAATTTAAATTATGGTTTAAAAATAAATTAAAAATTGGTAAAATAATAAAAATAATTTTGATATTGTTTTCACAAATTATTTCTGAAAATGAATTAATTATATATATATATATTTAAAATTAAGTAAAAAAAAAATTTTTTTTTAAGTATTTGTAATATAAAATAATTTGCTATTTATTTTTATCGGCATGTTTTGTTAGTTACATTTTTCTTCTTGATAACAAAATTCTTGATGGTTAATTATAAATTATAAATTCTTGACAGTTAATATATAATTTTTAATTTCTTGTATGCATATATAAATTTTATGAAGAATATGTTTTTAAATGCCATATATTTTCTGAATTGTTTTTTATTATTATTATTATTTCATTTGCATAGGCAAAGAATACCAAAACATCAATGGTGGCTAAAGCTTCGTCCACTTCTACGTATCCTTGCAAAACATGATTCCTCATATGAAACAGAAAGTATTGATTGCGCTGGTGTTGTTCTTGAGGAAGATTAAATTTTGTGTATGAATACAATCAGGCTTTTTCCTATTCAGCTATATTGCCATGCTGCAAGGTACTTTCTCTAACAGATTTAAGACTCTTTTATTATGTACATAGGCATTGCCTATATGTATTAGAAACTGGTCTTCATAGAAAATTGACTGTCAGCTTTTAATGAAAGCTGTAATGATTTTTTAACTGTGCATTCAGAGAAAAGGAAACTTCCACTTTTATTGAAATACTTTAAGGTTGTTTTTTTTTAAGATAAAGTAAAATGTTACTTAATTTTAATGAAGCATACGTTTTTTCTTATTGACATAGCATTTTTTTTATAATAATGTCAATTTTTGTTTTTGTACAAATGATATTATTTCAAAGAAAACTTTCTGTGAAAGATACACCTTAATCTTACTTTTGATACAATGCATTATTATTTCATTAAATTTTCATTTTAATAATACAGGTGCTTTTTTTTATATTTATATATTTCAATCTTTCTTGAAATCAGTTATTATACATTATGGTATTTTTATAGTTTTGTGGGATCTTTGGTTCATACCAATCTAGGAAGGAAAGCCGTCTTTCAAATTTTAAGTTTTATGGAATTAAAAAATATAATTCTATTTATTATTATTATTTTGAATCACTTTTTATAATACTTACTGATCATGAAAATAAACCAATCTAAGTTTATAGAAGGACAATTAAATACAAAATATTATTTCTTACCTTATTATTTTGCATTATAGCAGTGAAAAAAAATATTTGATACTATTGAATAATTATAAAATCTGTAATTGAGCATTTGGCAATTTTACAGCTGCTAAAATGTTCAATTTTTAAATTTAGTATATTATAAAAATATTGCAAAATAAAATGCAATTACTATTATCGAGAACAACAAAATTGAAATTCATAATCTTGTTGATACACACATTTATATGTTTTAAATATTTTTTTTTAAAAACAGATCTGTTTATTATTTCAAATTAATTCAAGTAAATTTGTTAGAACACAATTTCATTATATGTTTGAAATTCAAAGGCAGAACTATGAATACCCTCATATTATTATTTACAATTATGTTAAAGAAGTGTTGATTATCATCACAAATATTTGGTGATAAGAAGATTTTTTAACTGTGGAATTAGATGGAAATAGTGAGACTTATACCTATTTTAGTCACTTTTATACAGATGATTATAATTAATATTGATAAAATCTCTTCAGCTATTTAAAAAAAAAAAAAAAAATACTGTTATATTGCTAATATAAATCATATCGATTTAATTCCTTCTTAAAATTTCATAGCTATCTTTATAAGTTATGCCATTATTTTTAGTAAAGAATTATGTGTTATTTTTGGACAAAGTATATTGAATTCATAATTGCATTTTAAATTTAATTTAAAAACAATTAATAAATTTGCAGAAAATAATTTTCAGATAATTGAATGAGCAATAATATATTTTATGTTAATATGCACTACATATTATCCAAGTTTATTTATTAATGTGAATTGATGGAAATTATATAATATGTAAATACTTCTATTATTTTTAATGTATTTGTATACTTACTTGGATATACATATTATTCAACATCTCTTGTCCTATTGTAAAATTGACAAAAGTTTTGTCCTACTATAAAATAATATATGTATTCCTAAAATGTCTCTGTTTGTTGTAACTATCTTAGACATTGTTGAACTTAATTTTTTTAAACTGTTTGTGTTAGAAGGCAAATTTAAAGAATTATCAAATTCAAAGTATTTGTTTAATTGTTACATATATAGTGTATTAAATGTTCTTATTAATCTATGAATACATAGGTAGATATATTCTTTTATAATAATATCTGAAGATGCATTTCTCTTTAAATGTAATTACATTTAGGCTAATTTTAACTAGTCAGTGTTCTTGTGTTTCATTTCTACATTGAAACAAATCTGTATTCAAATCTTTATTTGTGCTGTTATGAATATAATATGTGATTATAAAGCGAATTATGTTCTGTTAAAACATATATTCATGTTTTTAAAATCTGTCTATTATATCAATTCACTGAGAAAAGATTACAAATTATTGCGATTGTTATATGTTAAGTTTAATTTTTTATAATTTATATTGCTGTTTTTCTAAACAGTTTGTTTACCAAATATAGGATAAACTTATTTATAACTATTTATCAAGAAATTCTATTAGTCATTATTTAAATAAAGTATTTATTTAAAAATATGTAGGATCATTAATTTTTCTTAATTCCATTATAAAATGCTAGCATTTTATTTTTCTACATTGCTGTTATTGTTCACTGCCTGGCATTTTGTTGGCAAATTATAAGTAACAATGCAACATTGTGTATGCTAAAATTAAGCGTATATAAAATATACTTATTGACTGCTAATATATGCTAACATGAACAAAATAAATAAAATTTATTTAGGAAAAAGATAAGAGAAATAGCTTGAGAAAAAAAAATTTATTCTAAATGTCAATGATAAACTGTTATTGGTTGCAAAGCGATTAATAATTTTTAGCTAATTGCCTAATGAGAAATCGGTGAGTTCTAATATACTTTATATATGTTTTGTTTTATATTGATCAATAAAATTTTATTTGTTCTCATATAAAGAACTAACTTTAACAGGAAAATTTACGAATGGAAATATATATTCAAAAATATATTGTTTGAGAACTTAATAAAATACATATTTTCTACATAATATCCATTCAGATAGAATTTAAATGTTATTATTTTATAGATTTAATAGTTTTGTTTGTTTTAAACTTGTTTTGGTAATTAATTTTGTTTCTTGGCTTTTCCCACATTAGTGTTGAAAAGAATTGTAATAACTTTTCAAAACAATTATGAAATATACTTGTTTAGAAGGCCTAATTAATTCAAAGGAAATGAAATTAGTATAATATTAAAAAATAATTGTAGAAATGTATTTTATATGAATATCTTCCATAATTCATTATTATTATTTATATTTTTGTAATCTGCTTTTTATTCTTATTTTTATGTATCCAATCCTGTTATGGATAATTGATCCGTGTATGTTTTGTTTCAATATACTTTTTATTTTTATTTGTTTCAATATGGTGATTTTTAGCATGATTGTAGAAAGACAAACAATCAAATGCTTTATTCTTTGCTTCATTTCATTCCATTTTCATATGCTACTTTAAGTGCTAAAAATTATAAATCAATTGTTATAGCAGCTTGAAGCAGAAAAATATAGGGAATATTTTGCTGTGATTTAAATATTTGTTTTTATATATATTTTTTCTCTTTTTTTAATAATTTGAAATGCATCTTAAAAATGTATTACTAGCTTTTAAGACTTTGTAAAAATTGTTCATTGTTAGTGTTGTTTATTATTGTTGATTTAGTTCTTTCACAGTTATTGTAATAAATAGATTAATAATTTCATTGTAAATAAGGAAATTAGTTATAATTTACAGTTACCTAAAATAAAATCATTTTAATAAATGCATAATTATCAAATAATAAAATCATTTAATAAATGTATGATGCATTGTGATAAGTATCCAGTCAGCATATTTATTTAAAAAATTATGTAGGGGGGATCCCTTTCTTCTTATTTTTGCTTCTGAGAATGAAATTTGTTGTAATTTTAATGAAAATAGATACTGAAAATGAAATAAATAAATAAATTTGCAGAGAAAATTTAATGTTGCTTGTTCATTTTATAAATAATATATGTTTGGTATTTTTCAAAAATATTTGGTCAAATAACATTTTTCATGCAGTAATTTATTTCAGTTTCGATTTTCCCTGAAAAGATAAAACTTTGTTTTTATGTAAATTATAGATATTTTTATTAATGTTCATAATTTTTAACCATTAAGTTTGCTATAATATTTAGACATTAGCCATTTTATTTTATTTTTTGTATATTTCTGCATGTTTGGATAATATAAAATACTAAATTTAATTTTTTTAATTTATACAAGATTATGTTAAAAAATGAAAGGAATCAAGTCATAATATGTATATTTTTTTAAAATGTAATTTGTCTTTTCCGATGTTTTTGTCGCACATTGAATTCTGAAAGAAACTGTGATGCCATTTTACCATGCAAAAGCTATATATATTTTTCTTAAAAACCATATATTTAAATCTTATTCTGATCTATTTATATCTGCAAAGGAATCAAACAAATTAATATTTGGTAATAAAGAACATACTAAATTCATAAAATTTCTCTGTTCAATTGATTTGAAGAAGAAAAATTTGTAATAAAATTTCAATTTTTAAAATAATCTTACTACAATTTTTTTAAACTAGTAAATATCAATATTTATATTATGATTCTGAGAATTATGCTTTCATTTTATGTAATTAGTTTATAAGTTTCTTTTATATGCAATGTTTTTAAAGAAATAGTTTTAATTACAGTATGAGTGTGTTATGTTTATTCATATTTTTTGTTTTAATGAATATTATTTGACAATTGTAATTGCATTTATTTCTTAGATCAATGATTCCATTAAAATTTTTGTTGTCTTATTTGTAATAAATTTTTTTAGGGTATGAATGACACTATGAAATGTATTTGTTTGAAGAATAAGTTATAATGTTTGTCAAATGTATGTATACTTTTTACCAAAGAAAGTAGTTTCAATGTTGCCAAATAATGCTTTGAAAACTGCTAGGTGGGCCAATTATTTTTAAATAATATATTGAATTGTTTCTTGCTTTTTATAAAATCCTTTTTTTTTTTTTTTTTTTTTTTTTTTTGTTATTTACTATATTTCAGTTGTAATTTTGATTTCTTTTAGTTTGTGGCTACAGATTAATTTTTTTTTTTTTTTCTGTGAATCTTATTTTCCAGTTTTAATATGTAGAATGTTTAAAATAATCTACTATTCTTTGTAAACTTAGTTAGATGAATGTAGTTTATATTTATTGTATTTTGAATAAATGTATTCATGTTATGTTCATTAATTACTCATTTCATATTTCTTAAGTGGTAATCCATTAATTTTAATATTTTTGGAATCTTAATCATTTAATTGCAAGCATTATCAATGATCTTATTCTTAATAGGAAAATGTCCATATTAGTTTGAAATAATTTACAAAGTGCTTTTATTATAGTAACAGAACTGTTGTAAAGTTAATTTCAAGTGTTAATTAGTCTTAATTTCTAAAGTTAATATTCTGTCAATATATTTTTCTTGCTTAAGTAGTTAAAATAATCGAAGCAAATTATTATTTTTTTTTATAAATTTGGTTTAAAAAATTTGTTTGAAGACTAAATTTATTAATTAATGATAATTTATTCTCTCAGTGAGGGAAAGCATTGTATTTTTAACAAAAGTTAAAAATTATGGGCATGGTGCTGTATACTTTACTTGGTGTTTTATATATCAAACAGGATAGGCATATCGAATTATCAACACTGACTGTTGGTATTATTTTTATATAGAGTGTATTTTCTAAAAAGAAAAAAAAATTAAGTCTGCCTAATTAAGTAATGTTAAGGAAAGCAAATAAATATTATAAAAATTACAATTAATTACACTATTTTGTAAACATACTTTGGCTACAATGTTTAGTCATCAGACCCAAAAACTTCCAAGAATAGTTAATATATTCCAAATTAACAATAGAACAGATTAACAAATCCAGGGTGTCAGACATTTTCTTTTTTTTTAATTAGGGGAATTTTCCGTCCGTTCATTTTAGTTCTCAACCCCCATGGTTTTTGTTCATTGAAATGCTTCCTTCAATGATGACATACTAAAGAAGCAAAAAATGGTGCATTGCTCTGTAGTATATGAAAAATTTATTGCAAATTTTGAACATCCAATCGTTTAACCCAGTGATTCATAGGATTACTTGTCTTGCTGACCCCCCCCCACACACACACACATACTCCTTTCTTTACAGAAAAAAAAAATATTCAGCATCCCTCCTTCCTACCCCTGGAAATCTACTTCCTAACAAATTTTTGAACAAACAAAAACATGTAGAGAAAAAAAAATTGTTCATTTATGTATCTAATATATCTTCTTACATTTTTAAATGGAGTAAACAAATATACTGTATTGTAAACAAGACAACTTGAAATTCTAAATTTTATTAAATCAAGCATAGCAACATTCGTATTAAGCAGCGTCCATACGATAGCGAATAAGGGACGAGCTACTTTCGTTCCGAACGTCTCAGTTTGACCGCGAAAAATAACCCACGTTATCTGGCAGTGAGGGACAGCTGGTCGTAAATGCGGGGTTTTTTTTCTTGGGGTGGGCCCCTTTAATGTGGGAAAAACCGATTCTTGCCGCAGCGAGGTCGAAACACATAATTTTCTGGTAGGGTTCTCTCAAACTGGTTTTTAATAAGTTCGCGCGTGGGACTCGTTCTCGTCTGGGGAGGGGGCTTGAGAAAAATAAATTCAATTAACTTTAAAGTCAGTGTGCCATGGATGTTTGTAGTGGTTCGGAATCCACTTTAAACCGTAGGTCCCGGTCCTAATAGGATCGTAGAGCGTTGCGGGGGCATTGTTACTCCGCGTCCGTGGCTTTTCTTCAAGTTACGCGCACCCCCTGGGTAATGCAAAGAGAGTAACGTCTGTGTAGCGCTTGCCTTAAGGCATCCAAGACCAAGCTGTCTAAGTGTTTGCCAGCTGCATTAGGGAAAAAAAAAAAAAAATTTAAGTCAGTTGCTTTTAGTGTAATTTGCCAAGATTGTATTAATTAACAATATTTTTTGAGCAATATGGATAATCTTCAATTGTATATTAACCGTAAACAAAGAGACTATATATAATTCGAAACAAAATCTGGAGGTGATTATTTGTAGAACCAGTGCTATTTGTAATCACCATCGTCGTTGCATTGGCATATGATACATCAATTGACCAGGCATAGCCATATCATTGGTATATGATGTAGAACAGGTGTGAATCACCCACGGATTACACGTCATCAAGGATTATAAGAGATCTTTTAATTTTTACATCAAAGTTATACAGCAGTGCAGTGAATTTCACTAATAAAGTTTGACCAAATTGCAGTTTTTGAGGTTTGTAGTCTTTATTTTCATGAAACTATTAATTATGATTTCAAAGTTGAATGTGTTTTTGTAAACATTTTAAATCGACATTGTGAATATTAAATGGTATAAAAGCGTTTATAATAAATTCGAAAGTCTAAAATAAGTGTTTTCGCCTTTGCTGAATAATAAATACACACAGTCCAGTCACATTAATGTGACCGCCACCTACTTTCGACGTCAACGTGAAATAACCAATCACAAAAGGCAGGTGGCAGCACGTTGCAGTGGAGTGTATCTAAAGAATTCCACTTAATACCACTCCATTTAAAGCCAGAATGCCTGTCAAAATCCAGAATATACACTCTTGTATATTCTGGCTTTTGACAGGTGGTCACATTAATGTGACTGGACTGTGTATGATATTGCTTTGTGGTTATACTCCAATACTTCGTTTAATTAAAAAAAAATTTCAGTTTTGAATAAAATGATCACAAATTATTGCAACATGAATTAAGACATTCTTAAGTATTTATTTATTGAAGAAAAGAGAGGAAATTAAAAAATAAATAAATAAAAGGTTCTCGATCTTTCATTGAACCAAGGAAATATTCAAGAATCAATGAAAATTAAGACGCAGTTTTCGGTATTTGCAAGGCGGCACAAACTCGTCTTACACAGTCTTCTTTTCAGTGTTTGTTTTGGAATTTTTTTAAAAATAAGTGATGCTACTTAAATTGCAAGAGAGTAGTGAAGTAAGTAGAGAGATTGTATGAAGTATAAAGAATGTAAGATTTTTTTCGGGAAAAGAAATATAAATACGGTTGTTGTTGTTTCTTATCCCACTTGGCTGGCCAAGCCCACGAGCTCATACCCATGATTGAAGGGGAAGGAAGCAGCTTCTGTTGTGATGGAGCACCCGTAGGTAGAAGCCTGACTTTTGCTCCGTGACGCTCTTACAGTCATAGGAGACCGGGACCTACGGCTTAAAGTGGATTCTGAACCACTACAAACATCCATGGCACCGCCGGGATTCGAACCCAAAACCTGTGGCACAGAGCGCTAGACACTCGGCCATTCAGGTCCCAAATTTGCCAACGGCACGCAGTGTTCCCAGGTGGTCACCCACCCAAGTACTGACCGCGCCCAATGATGCTTAACTTCGGTGATCTAACGAGAACCGGTATATTCAGCATGGTACGGCCGTTGGCCAATATAAATACTAGTAATCAATAAAGTAATTAATGCAATATTATAAATACACAAAGGCTCATTTGGCACATAGACTTTAAATTGAAATCACTTCTTGTAGGTTAGAACGATGAATCATAATATTTTCAGATTTCAAATAAAAATTAAATTTCTTTTTTAAAAATTATGTGTTCGCAATAATAACATTTACCACCCCCTTAGAAAAAAAAATCGGGATGGCCGATGTACAGGTTATCCATAAAATTTAGAATTTAATGTAAGAAAAAAACGAAAAAAATAAATAACTATAGAATTCCAAGAATAAGAGAATCTGTAGAATTGCAATAACAATCTTAAAAAATAAAGCAACTATAGAATTCCAAAAATAAGAGAATTTATAGAATTGTAAGAATCTTAAAAAATAAAAAAAAGTTGTAGAATTCCAAGAATGAAAGAATTGTTAGAACAATCTTAAAAAATAAGGGGGCCTGATGGCCAAATGGCTAGCGCTCTGGCGTTCGGTACCACAGGTATCGGGTTCAAATCCCGGCTTTGCCCATAGGCGTTTGTAGTGGTTCGGAATCCACTTTAAGCTGTGTAGGTCCGTCCCGATCCTAATAGGATCGTAGAGCGCTGCGGGGGCATTGTTACTCCGCGTCCGTGGCTTACCATCAAGCTACACACGCCCCCTGGGTAATGCAAAGTGAATAACATAGGTGCAGCCCTTATGGCGAAGATCACGGTCTATTTGCCAGCTGCATTAGAAGAAAAATAAAAAAAAAAAGAGCCGTAGAATTTCAAGAATAAGAGAATTTATAGAATTGTAAGAACAATGAAAAAAATATAGAAACCAAATGATTATTTCTTGAAAAATCTAAGTTTCATTTTGAAATAAAACTGTCTTTACTTTCACCAGATGATCTTTTAAAACAATTTTATATTAATTTTTTAATGAATTATTTAATAATTGCTAAATCATTTTGTAAATAAATGTTATGTATAAAATATCTCATGGAAGAAATTAAAAAAAAAATTTACAGATTTCAGTGAAAATGCCCAAAATTGAAAGAGGCGAAAAACCCCGCTCCTCAAAACAATACCCATATTTTAAGAATTAAAAAAGAAAAAGGAATTAACTAAAACAAAAAAAGAATTTGAACTCAAATATAATTTGCTTCTAAGGAATAACGAACTGTTCTATAAAAGTGTTGCCATAAATTAAATGCGAAATAGAAAAACGATTTTTTTATACTTTTAATACATTTTTTAATTAACACTCGTTGAAGCCTTAAAGGTATAATTGATTTTTTTTCAATGTTATCAGTGAAATTTTGTTAATTTTAAAAATCTTAGTGCTCATTTAATGGGATATTATTTTTGAAAACATTTTGTATTTTTCATTATTATTAATGGTTGCATGCAAATGCTTAAAATTCTGTAGAAAATTAATTAAACCTTACTTTAATTATTTATAAATGCTAGTTATTCTACATCCTACGTCATTTGTCAACTATTTGAATCAAGTGAAGTCAAGAATTGGTTCATTTAGAAGTTCAAGAAAAAATAGGAATTCAGAATAAAAAATCTCAGCCATCACGACATTGTAAGAATTTTTTATTATTATTTACCTCAAATTGTAGTTGTAATTTTTTTATGCTTTTTAATTTTAGCTGTAATTTTCCTACATTTAAACTAAATATAGGGCATAGTAGATTAGCCAGTGTTCATTTCATAACAACAACAACAAAATTCTCTTAAGGTAGATGTGATAGGAAGAAATAAAATCTATTGGTGGACATTTCGAAAATTGCTTATGTATTTGAATATTACTATGATTAGACATAGATATTTTTTTTCAGGAATTAATAAATTTTGAGAGAAATTGGATTTGTGGATTACTTTTCAGAAAGTCTGGAGAAAGTACTAAATTTGTTACAGGTGATATTCTATAAATAAAATTTTACCTTTGAAATATATTATCGTGCCTTAATTTTAATTATTAGAAAAATCAGCCAATTGTCATCAAATATGCAAGGTGTATAATATTTTCCTACAATTTTGCATTCAGTTTTTAGAACATGTTTCATTATTTTAGATCATTTCGCGATTGATTGTTTACATTCTTGGCAAGATGGACAGTTTGGACTGCTTTCTCACAACAATAGCATATTTGAAAATTCAGGAAAAAAAAACAAAATAGGAAATAAAGAAAAAAAAAACCCATCTGTCATCAAGGTATTTGGTTTGTTTATTAATTTTCTTATATTGTAGTTGAATTTCTTCCTACGAATTTATAAAATTGAAGATATCAGTAGTATGGCGACTGTTCATTTGAAAGAAAAATCTCTTGGAATTGTTGGATAGACTGAAATAAAATCCAATGGTGGGAATTTCGAAAGTTGCTTAGGTACTTAAATATTACTAAATTTAGATGAAATTTATACATTCATGGATTATGAATTATTTAATTTCGAGGTAGATGGGACTTGCGAATCACTCTTCAGACAGTCTGAAGGAAGCACAGAATTTGGTCTAGGTGATATTCTATAAATTAAACTTGATTTATAAAATACATTACGAACCATAATTTTGATTATTAGAAGGATCGACCAATTGTCATGAAATACGCAAGGTGTATGCGATTTATCTAGAATTTTGAAGATCGGTAAACATGGGAGAAAAATAAGCAGAAGTTTGTTGTTTGTGCATGTAACATTATTATTTTTATGCTTTTTTTTAATGAAATTTAATTGTAAACGAAAATTTAATGGAGTTCCGTAAACACATTCGAGTTAAACTTTATTTATAGCTAACAAATTTCAGGAATATACAATATAGATACTGCCAGAAATTAACAAAACATTGAGAGATAATTCGGTTCTTTACCACTTTATGTGTTTGCAATGGCAATCGTTATTTTATTTTTTCAAGTCATTAATATCAGCCACTGAGTGGCTGTATTTTTAATAGGTTCCTGTTGAAAAAAAGCAATGACATGATACCTGATGATCAAACCGGCCATCTTTAAATATTTAGATAAATTCGATTGTATTTTTCTTGGCATCAATTGTATTCGGAGACAATCGATAAAGTTTTTTTTACAGATAAAACTGCAAGGAAAACAGCATGTAAATAAAACTTTATGTTGCCTTTACAAGCACAACAACATAACTTTACTATTAAATGTATAAAAAAAAGAAGCTCGAAGTTGTAGATATACACCATGTGCTTTGTTTCTCGTCCTCTAATTATACCAAACAGTGCAAACATTGGTAACACAATGATTCAAACAAGTTTTAGTAGATTATTTAGTTTCTGTGTTCAAATTTGTGTTTCTCAAATAGAGCTGGAAATATTTTTAAAGGCTGAAATAAAAAAAATTATCATCATTCTGTTCAATTAACGTTGCCTTTTCGATAATTTCAGCATTATATCCTATTTTAACAAACTCTATTTTTCCTCCATTTTAAATTTAATCAAAATGGAAGTGTCAGTTTTCCTTTTTATAGAACATTTTTTTAATAGAAGACCTTGTTTCTAAGGAGACAGTTAAAGTGGGTCACTGCTACATTTTAAAAGCGAATAAAAGTTTTCTTCGAGTTATATGCTATACGATTAACAGCTTTGATGCAAGTTGTAGACTATTGAAAGTAGTAAAAAATATACAGATATTTTAAATATTTTTGTGCATCTGTAGCAAATGTAGAAATCTGCCATCAAGTACTATTTTACTGAGTAAAAAGTATCATTAACAGACTTAATAATTTTAATATATATAGAGAATTTAATCAAACTGTACATTTTTGAATTCGAAGGAATTTATATGTAGTTAGGAGTCTCTGTGGATGTCAGAAACCTAAATATAGTCATTAAAAATAATACTTTAGATTTCTGTATTTTATAGTTTCTGTACTTTATAGTTTGATAAGGTATATTTCGTAATTGTTGTTGTATGCTTGCGATATTTAAGGAAGAAAGGTAATTGAAAATGGAACGAAAGACTCTTGTAGCAATAAGGCCCATGGAATACCTGATGAACCTTACCAAGTCGGAAAGCGGAGCCGTGAATCTGGACGGTTCCGAAGGAAAATTCTTGCAAATTGTATTGGAAGCTTTAAAAATCAAATACGAAATTGTCGTTTCTAAAGACATGCTCTATGGTGATCCATTGCCAGATGGTAATTTCACAGGCATGGTCGGCATGGTTCAAAGAGAAGAAGTCGACCTGGCCATGACATATCTGGCCATGAATGAAATACGCAGTAAAGTAGTTAATTTCAGCTGGCCTTATTGCGCAGAAGGGATTTCTTTTATAACGGCTAAACCGGGAAACTACAAACAGAAATTAGCCCTCCTTCAAGTTTCTGACATAGCAACGTGGATTGGCATAGGTATTGTGCTAACAGTGATGTCAATTTTATTTGCGAAATTTAATGGTACTGTGGGGATTAACCTGTTTAAACTCATTGGAACCGTTGTTGGGCAATCTTCAATCATTGGGAATGATTCACTAAGGAGCAGAATTTTGTTAACTGCTTGGCTTCTCTTTGCCCTGATTATTTCACTCAGTTACTCTGTCACTTTATTGTCTCATTTGGTTCAGCCTACTAAAATTGCTCCGATTCGAACTTTCCACGAACTTTCCAGAGCTGTGTAGTCAGGAAATCATAAAGTATACGCTATTGAAACTTTCATTCCATTTCTTCTTGATTCTGAAGAGGATCATCTGAAGGAATTAGGGAGAAATTTAATTCATAACAACTGGGTAACTCCAGTTGATACGTACGAAGAAATTTATCACATCACTTCCCATTCTTCAGACATCCAAGCTCGAATCCTGGCAGGATTAACATTTGGAAACCGAGATGACATATTTATCTCGGATGATGATCTTTGCATTCTATATGTAGCGTTTGCTTACAATAGCAACTTCTGCTGCAAGTCAAAATTGAATTCAATTATATTAAATCTATGGAGTTCGGGTCTGTACGAAAAGTTATGGCAAGACGTTTCATTTAAAGTGTTTCTGAAATCTCTTGATAATATTTACTATTCTAAAATTAAATCTTCACTTTCTGTTGTTGATTTTATGGGAGTTTTTATTCTTTTGGGTATAGGTTTGATCTTTTCATTTATTGTTTTTATTCTGGAAATAAATTTTCCTTGCAAATATATTAAACCAACTCGTGAAGTAAATACTGATTCCTAAAAAGTAAATGGTATGTTATCCCTTCCTGGTAAAAATTTCTTTTTAAAAGGCGTTTTTTGAAAAATTATATGTGACTTTTAATTCGCCTTTGAAAGATAATGGTTATTTTTTATATGAAATGCCATCCGCAATTTTCTAATTTGATGCTTTAAAAATTTATCATATCAATTAATATTCACAGTTTACTTTAAAATACTTTCCTTATGCATGCATGTCTCCCAGCGCTGTTGCCCTTGCGGAAAGATTTTTCAGAAAATGTCTTTCATTAATAATGCCACACATCACCTGCGATTTTTTCTGAATTTTTTCGATGACATCAAAGGGATGACCTTTTAGCTTAAATTGAATTTTTATAGATAAAAAGAAGTCGTGAGAGGATGATTCTGGTGAGTAAGATGAATAATAGGATATCAATTATTTAATTCTCGGTTAAATTCTTGAATTCTTATCTATCCAATTTTTGAATATTATGAATTGAATTCTTGGTTTGTACTGAATGAACTGCAGGCCGGTGCTTTATCGTGACGCAGAAACTATTGTTTTGAATGCCACAATTCTAAATGTTTCCTTCTGATATATTCCCGAAGTCAACTAAAAATATCACAATATATTTTGAACTGACAGAGCTATCCACTGGCATAAATTCTTTATGAACAATTTTGTTTGTTTTTTGCCGAAAAATACAAAGAACATGCTCTTCACGTTGTGTTCTATTTCTTTGCATTTTTGTTGTTCAATTTCTGTATCATATTCATAAATCTAACTGTCATCGCAAAGAATTAGTCGTTTTATCGTGAAGAATCCACGGTATTGATAGCTACAATTTTGCCTTTTTCTTTCGAAAATTTCAAGAAGTCGCTTGAAAACAACACAGTAGAATTGTGAAATGACAGTGCTACGTCTGTGGCAAGTGTTTTATGAACAATGCCCTTATTGTCAAAATATAAAATCAACATGTTCTTCTCGTTGCTTGTCTGCATTTCTTAGACTTGGTGAACTTAGTCTTTTCCATTATACAGATTTCTGTTTAGTTACGTTATCATTCCTATAACTTTAACTCTCATCGCCAATAATTATTCTGAACATCAGATCGGTGTTGTTTTTGAGCCATTGTCAACAGCTTCAGAACAACAACAACAGAAATTTAAAAAGCAGCAACAAGAAATTTAAAAAGCAGCATAATGCATTTTCACTGAGGACTCGCAAACGTTTTCCAGATTCAATACTAACTTTATTGCAGAGATTTGGAATAACCTGATGTCGAACTTCATGTGTTAAGTCGAATTTTGCCGATGTTTGTAGAACTTCCTGTGTGTTCGTCAACATCAACTAATATTGGACGATCTTTAAAACGCTTTTAATTTAATCTCTATTGCGGAATGAATGTTAATGAAGCTGGTAAAAAAATACTGGATATGGTATTTGACCTAAAAATTATTGGATTAACGCAAAGTAAAATTATAAAACTTAACTTTTCCTCGCTAATTTTTTATCTTTCGATGCACAGGAAAAAATTGAAGGGTTTAATGTAATGTGTTTTCATAAAAATACTCTTTTGAGTTTTATTTATTATTAAAAAAAAAAATAAATGTTCTTGAGATATTAAAGTTGCTTTGAGCTTGTCGTAATAAAGTGAATTCAGTATATGAAAAACATCCATTATAGGAAAGATAATCACAAATGTGTCTTTGGATCTCTTACATACTACCGATATTGTTTTCTCAATTAGCATTCTTAAATGGAAATAATTTTTATATTAAAAAAAATATTTAAGTTGAGTAATATTAAAAGCGAGATAAAATCATAAATTATCCCGCTCTGTTTTTCTTTATCTTTCGATATGCAGAAAAAAATTATTGATTAGTGTATTGTATTTTCATAAGAATACGATTTTAGTTTTAAAATATAAATACGTTTTTAGTTTCTTAAAGTGAATTCAATATAAGGAAAACATATATTACTAGTGAGATCACATGATGTAAATTTTCAAAAATAATAATAATTAACTAAACCTATCTTAGCTTAAAATTAACTAACTATAAATGTATCTAGCATACAAATATATTCTTGTAAATATTGAATTGAGACCTTTATTTTTTGTCTTATACTACTCGATTGTAATTAATTTGAAATGGGACATTTGAATGTAAGATGTGTTTTAATTAAGAAGATTATAAACAATTTCTTTTGCCTGTTATATCATATTAAAATAAAAACCTTGTAAGATTTTGTGTTGAAAAAGAACATGTAAATTAGTGACTTAATTTTTTTTCTTAGAGTGTTAAGTTCAATTTCAATAAATGTGCTAATTGTATTTCATTGTTTGCTAATTCATTTTCATTTCATTGTGATCATTTGTAAACAGCGTTTAATTTTTTCTTCAGGTGTATTGTACATTTTTTTATTTTCCATTAATTTCGAATTTGTCAATTTTTTTGTAAAGAAAAACTGTATAAAATAGTAGAATAAGCATTCTAAAGTTCAAAAGTAGATATATTCATCTGAATATGTTTTTAGAAGTTTATAAAATGTGTGAAAATGGTAAAATGTTTTACTTAAATTTTGAAGTGATGTTTTTATGCGTGGTGTTTCATTAGTGACATTTTAATTTTTAATACTAGTGATGTTTCATGAGTGATTTTTTTGTTTTTAATAGTAGTAATGTTTCATGAGTCATGTTTTTATTTTGAATAGTAGGGATGTGTTTATTTTTAATAGTAGGGATGCTTCATGAGTCATGTTTTAATTTTTAATAGTAGTGATGTTTCGGGAGTCCTGTTTTTATTTTTAATAGTAAGGATGCTTTTATTTTTAATAGTAGGGATGTTTTTATTTTTAATAGTAGGGATGCTTTTATTCCTAATAGTAGGGCTGCTTTTATTTTTAATAGTATTGATGTTTCACGAGTACTGTTTTTATTTTTAATAGTAGGGATGTTTCATGAGTCATGTGTTCATTTTTAATAGTAATGATGCATCTATGCGTTTCTTTTGTTTAAACTGTTCATCATATTCGTCGAACTACAGTAATGGACAAAATCTTTTTCAGTGGATAGAGATGGGTTTTTTCTCGGCATCAGAACAGTGCCGTTCGTTGTTTGAGGAAAATTCTTTCAAATACAGATGTTTTAAATAAAATACTTTAACAAAGACGAATTTTCTTACATAGCTAACAATATTCCTTGATGCACGTTAATGGAAATATTGGAGGACAAAGAGGAAGAAAAGGGCGATTAAATAAAAGAGTTTTTAATGATTTTTTTTAAATGTAAATGCAAAATATTTTTTTGCTACAAAAAAAAAAAAAGATAAAACAATGACTTTATTTCCTTTCATTTCTTCTCAAAGTCATAAACTGTGTAAAATATATTTTTTACGAATAATCGTCAAATGTGTCTTTATAACTTATTGGCCCGATTTGCGAGTAATAAAATGGGCCATCTATCCCTAAATAAAAGCCCGTTTGTCATTACTTGTGTTAAAAATCTATTCACCTTTTGTCACAAAAAAATGGATCAAGATCTACAATCAAAATTTTATAAGATTATTTCTTCGATGGATAGAATTGTGGTTTCCAAGCTGTAACGTGTAGACTCGACTGTGAATTAAGATCCATTTATTTCATTCGTTAGATTGTTATTCCAGGGTGTATTGGATGTTAGGACTAGTTCCTGTTTTCTGGAAAAAAAGAAATTCTAATCATTCTAAACATTATTACGGTGCCATTATAAAAGACCTCCATTTTTATGCTGAAATATATTTTGTATGTGTATATATATATTTCATACATATTAAAATGCATATTCCCATACGATCGTTGGCCTCATGATTCGCTTATGTATACAACAGCCCACTGCAAAAACATCCCAGTATCCCCTAGCAGTAAAAGCTTAAAAGTAAAGTACCCTTCTTTCGGGGGTTATATAATAGGAAACTAGGGAATATCCATATCAGGCAGCCGATGGTACATTTATACAAGTTGTCACAAATATTATTGAGTTTTCAGTTCATGCCAATAGCGGATTCTTAATTAAGTCCCTTTTCACACTGTTCCCTATGCAAATTGTACCACGAGTTTGGCAATCATGTAAGATAGTGACTTATTATTTTTTCTATCTTTTATTAACTTATTTCACAAAATGGAAATATAAGCTGGGGTAATTTCCCTATTTAGAATATCTACACCCAACTGGCTACTGAGAGCCTAATTTAGGATATTTTTTTGCAAAATTTTACACATTACACGAAGTTTATGTGTTCAGTTCTTAAAATATCTTTTAGTATAGAGAATTTTGAGATTGGTGGTTACGTTCTTGAAAAGATGGTTAGTTTGAGCACTGTTCTAACAACTGTATACTCGTAAATTCAGGAAAAAGGCAAAATGGGAAATCAAGAGAAAAACCCATCAGCAATCAAGGTATTTTGTTTATTTATTAATTTTTTCAATTGTAGTTGAATTGCTTCTTACGATTTATAAAATTAAAGATATCAGAAGTATAGCGACTGTTCATTTAAAAAGAAAATCTCTTGAGATCGGTAGATAGAGGGAAACAAAATCCAATTGTGGGTATTTCTAAAATTGCTTAGGTATTTAAAAATTACTAAATGTAGATGCAATTTAAATATTCATTTATTAGGAATTATTTAATCTCGAGGCAGATGAGATTTGCGAACCATTCTTCAGACAGTTTGAATTAAGCACTAAATTTGGTACAGGTGATATTCTATAAATTGGATTTATAAAAACATCATAGAACCATACTTTGGGTTATTAGAACGATCGGCCAGTTGTCATCAAGTACGCAAGGTGCACGTTATTTATCTGCTTAAGTTTTATATTCGATCAACATGGGAGGAAAATAAACAGAAGTTTGTTGTTTGTCCATATAACAATAATAAATTTATTTTTGTGTATTTTTTTACTAAAATTTACTTGTAAACGAAAATTTAATGGAGTCCCGTAAACACATTCGAGTTAAACTTTATTTACAGCTAACAACTTTCAAGAATATTCAATATAGATACCGTCAAAAACAAACAAACTTTTGAAAGATAATCCGGTCTTCACCAATTTGCTTGTTTGCAACGGCAATCGTTATATTATTATTTTTTTAATAATATCAACCATTAATATCAACCATAATATCAACCATCATTAATATCAAGCAGTGAGATACTGTGTTTTTAATATGTTCCAGTTGAAAAAAGCAAAGACACGATACCTGATGACTAAATCGGCCATCTTTTAGTGTTTAGATAAATTTGACATTTTTCTTGCCTTCAATTGTCGATCATTTTATCAATATATGAAATACATCCAATTACTATATAGCCCCTAGCTTCTTAAATTACGCTTAAACAAGCACAAGAATTACGATCAATTTTTTCCGTAAGTTTATCATAAAAATGAGATCGATGTTATATTATTTATTCTGAGTATAACTGTAATATATTTTCATATAATATCAGTGAATTGTACAAATATATCGCATCTAACACGTTGTTAAACACAATTTTTGTGTGCATAATATATTTATCTTGTTATAACAAGCTCAATTTTTCTTCGATTTTAAGTTTAATGAAAATGGAGGTGTCATTTTTCGTTTTTGTAGAACCCTATTTTTTAATAGAAGTGCTTGTTTCTAAGGAGACAGTTAAAGTGAGTCGATTGCGACATTTTAAAATCCGAGCAACAATTTTTCTTCGAGTTATATGCTATACGATTAACAGTTTGGATGCACACTGTAGGTCCTTCAAAGTAGAAAAACATATGCAGATACTTTAAATATTTTTCTGTCTTTGAAATAAATGTAGAGAAAAGCAATCAAATACTATTTTGCTGAGTAAAAAAGTATCATTAACTGACCGAATAATTTTAATATATAGAGTGAATTTAATTAAAGCGTACATTTTTGAATTTGAAGAAATTTATATGTAGTTAAGTGTCTCCGTGGATGAAAGTCTCTGTAAAGGATGAATAGATAAGGTATTTTTCGTAATTTATGTTCGATACTTGCAATATTTGAGGAAGAAAGGTAATTGAAAATGGAACGAAAGACTATTGTAGTAATAAGGCCCAGGGAATACATGATGAACCTTAGCAAGTCGGAAAGCGGAGCAGTGAATCTGGACGGTTGCGAAGGAAAAATATTGCAAATTGTGTTGGATGTTTTCAAAATCAAATACGAAATTGTCATTTCTAAAGACATGCTCTATGGTGATCCATTGCCGGATGGTAATTTCACCGGCATGGTCGGTATGGTTCAAAGAGAAGAAGTCGACCTGGCCATGACATGTCTGGCTGTGAATGAAATACGCAGTAAAGTAGTTAATTTCAGCATGCCTTATTACACAGCAGGGATTTCTTTCGTTACAGGCAAGCCGGAGAATAGCAAACAGAATTTAGCCCTCCTTCAAATTTTTGACACAGGAACATGGATTGGTATAGGTATCGTGCTAATAGTGATGTCAATTTTATTTGCGAAATTTAATGGTTCTGTGGGAAATAATCTTTTTAAACTCATGGGAACTGTTGTTGGGCAATCTTTAAATATTGGGAACGGGTCATTAAGGAGTAGAATTTTGTTAACTGCTTGGCGTCTGTTTGTCTTGTTGATTTCTCTCAGTTATTCTGTTACTTTGTTGTCTCATTTAATTCAGCCGGCTAAAGTTGCTCCGATTCGAACTTTCCGCGAGCTTTACAGTCCGGAGGTTATAAGGTATATGCTGTTGAACATTACATTTCATTTCTTCTCGATTCTAAAGAAGATCATCTGAAAGAACTTGGAAAAATTATTTTTCATAACAATTGGATAACTTCACTTGAAACGTCCGTCACTTCCCAATCTTCACGCATTCAGGCTCGAATCCTGTCAACATTAGAATTTGGAAACCGTGAGGACATTTTTATCTCCGATGATGAACTTCGCTTTTTACCTATCGCGTTTGCTTATAATAACAACTTCTGTTGCAAGTCAAAATTAAATGCAATTCTATCAAAACTATGGGGTTCAGGTCTGTTCAAAAAGTCATTGCAAGACACTTCATTCAAATTGTTTGTGAAATCTCGTAATAATAGTTACTATTCTAATATCAAATCTCCACTTTCTGTCGGTGATTTTATGGGAGTTTTTACTCTTTTGGGTATAGGTTTGATGCTTTCATTTATTGTTTTTATTCTGGAACTAAAGTTTCCTTGTAAATATTTTAAATCATTACGTGAAGAAAATATTGATTTCTAAGCATCATAATGATTGGCGCAACAGCCCCATCGTGGACCAAGGCCGTCTGCCTACTGGCAGATTTCGAAACATGAGATGTCTTCTTTTTTACGGGGTAGGGGTATCAGCCCTACGCCCAACGCTCTACAGTCATGTTAGACTGGGATCTAAAATTTAAAGTGGATTCCGAACCACTACAAACATCCATGGCGCCGTCGGGATTGAAACCCGTAACCTGGGGTACCGAACGCCAGTGTTAAAAGCGATTTACAACTAGTCAGTAGTATTCAGAATATCAGTAGTTGAATACGAACACACTACTAGTTGTAAAACGCCATTCAGGCCCCAATTTCAAACCATTAAATTATATGTTATTACTTCCTGGTCAAATATTTTTTAAATTGGCGGTCTTTCAATTATTGGCAAATTTTAATTGGGCGTTTGAAAGATAATGGCTATTCTGTATATGAAATGCCCTCCAGAATTTTCTAATTTGACACTGTAAAAACTCATCAATTAATATTCATTTTTTCCTTCAAAATACCTTCTTCCATCATGCATCATTGCCAGCGCTGTTGATATACTGGTAGTTTGATAGTATCAAAATTCGAAAAGGCAATTTAGGCAAAAAAGCTTAATTTTCATTTTCAGAAATAAGAAAGTAAACACACGTGGTTTAGACTTATAGTTATAGGTAGGAATAAATCGATTATTGAATTCTAGGTCAAAAACTGGTTTTTATTGAAAGAATGGTATGCAGGTGCTAAATTGTGAAGATGAATTCATGGTTTTGAATGCCACAAGTTTGCCGTTTCCTTTTGAGAACTTCAAGAAGTCGCTTGAAAACAACACAGTAGAATTAAGAAGTGACAGTGCGACCCTCTGGGACAATTGTTTTATGAACAATGTCCTTAATGTCAAAAATATAATCAACATGCTCTTCTCGTTACTTGTCTGCATTTTTTAGCCTTGGTGAACTTGGTTTTTTCCATTATTCAGATTGCTATTTATTTACGATATCATACCTATTACTCCGAACATAAAATATTTGTTGCTTTTATGCTATTATCAACAGCTTGTGAACAAATTTGTCTGCGGCATGATGCATTTTCACTGAGAATTGGAAAACATATTCCGGATTTAATTCTAACTTTATTGCAGACATTTCGAATAAACTGACTTGGTACTTCACGTATGAATGGTCGAGTGATGTTTGTGGATGATGTTTTGGTTTGTGATAGAAGTTCTTAGTGTGTGTTCGTATTTATCTACTGATATTCGTCTAGTTTTGAAAAGCTTTAAGCTTAATCTCTATCGCGAAATAAATGATTATAAAGCTTTTAATAAAGTACTGGTTCTGGCATTTTATCTAAAGCCTGCTGGGTTAATGCATATTATAATGATAAATATTCCTTTTTTGTTGGAAAAATTCCTTTTATTATTGTAATTATTTAATCTAATCATTCAGGATATATATAACATTCTGAATTTATGTTTTCGTAAACGAATCTTCACGATAACGTACAAGTTATTATCATTCAAAATAACATTGTCATGTCTTCTCCAATATTATTATTACAGATTTAATATTTTTATTCATAAGCATCTGTATTGTAAATTATAACAGTGGCTTTGACTTGACTCAAAAGACAACGTTTCATTTGAAGACGGTGTCGAGGAGTGATAAAATTAAATAGGGGGTTTAAACCATGCATGAACACCATTCAATTGTTTGATTAATGACTCAGGTCCATAAATATCTCTTCTATTTTAGAACTAATTAGCAAATGAGTGACAGTGACGTAAAAATTAAAATTACTTTTGATCCGATGCATGTCTTACAAAAATCGAGATGTATTTCATGCGATGCACAAATGTGTTATCGAATCTCTTACATTCTGCAAATTTTCTTTCTCTAAAACGGAATTAATTTTGATATTAATTTTTATTGGCTAAAAGATAGTTAATTTGTTTAATATTAAAAGCTAGATAAAATCATAAATTATGTCTCTGTTCTTCTTCATCTGTCGAAATGCAGGGAAAATTAAGGGTTAATGAATTGTATTTTCATATGTACACACTGAAGAAGATGAAGTATGTATGACTGATAAATTGAAGAAAACGACTTTAAAATATAAATACTCTTTTAGTTTCTTAAAGTGAAAGCTGGATACGAAATACACCTAATATAAGAGAGATCACATGATGTAAATTTTCAAAAATAATTATAATTAACTAAACTTAGCTTAGCCTAAAATTAACTACCTATAAATATATCTCGGAAACAAATGTATTCTTAAAAAAATTGAAATGATATCTTCATTCTTTGTCTTATACTACTCGATTGTAATTAATTTGAAATGGGACATTTGAATGTAAGATGTGTTTTAATTAAGAAAATTACAAAAAATTTCTTTTGCCTGTTATATATTCGTATTAAAATAATAGTCTAAAAAAACTAAAAAATACGCTTTTAGAGTTAATCAATCTAAAAAGTAAAAAATAATTGTTAACATAAGAATAAAATGACTGACGAGAAAATGAATGTCACTGTTCTAAAAGCGTGGGGTGCTCGATATCAATCGTTATAATTTTTCACTAGTTTCATTCCGAAATGCAGAGTTAGTTTAAAAATGTCATACGAAGCACCCCACGCTTTTAGAACAGTGACATTCATTTTCTCGTCAGTCATTTTATTCTTATGTTAACAATTATTTTTTACTTTTTAGATTGATTAACTCTAAAAGCGTATTTTTTAGTTTTTTTAGACTATTAATTTATTTTTTATTTTTTAGTCTGATTAACTCTAAAAGCATATTTTTTTTTAGTTTTTTTAAACTATAATTGTTTTTACTTTGTTTTCCACTTGGCATGCCTTTGAGATCCGCCTCTTTTTAGCCACCGAAATTTTCGGCCAATAGGAAGAGCGCAATTCGATCGCGGATCAGTTGACTGACTCGCCAGTAGATGGCGCCATCAGTCCCAAAATCGAGCCCAAAAAGTGAGTTACATATAAACATACAGGTGAAGCTAATAAAAGCGTATTAATAATAAAAACCTTGTAAGGTTTTGTGTTTAAAAATAATATGTAAGTATCTGATTTAATTTTTTCCGAGAGTGTTAAGTCCAATTTCAATAAATGTGCTAATTGCATTTCATTGTTAGCAAATTCATTTTCATTTCTTGAAATTTGAATGTGATATTTTTATACAGTGTTTAGTTTTTCCATCATATCTATTGAATCTTTCTTATTTCCCATTATTTTTCCATTTCTAGTCAATTTTTTTGTTTCAAGAAAAAGTGCAAAAAATAGTAGAATAAGCGTTCTAAAGCTCAAAATTCAATATATTGATTTGAATATGTTTTTAGATGTTTATAAAATTTGTGAAAATGGTAAAAAGGTTTATATAAAGTTTGAAGTGATGTTTCATTAGTGATCTTTTAATTTTTAATAGTATGGATATTTCATGAGTCATGTTTTTATTTTTAATAGTAGTGATGCATTTATGCGTTTCTGTTGCTTAAATTTTTCGTCATATTTGTCGAACTATACGAGTAGTAATGGACAAAATTTTGTTAGATTGGTGTTGTTCTTTGTTTGAGGAACGTTCTTTTAAACATATATGTTTTAATTCAAATACTTTAACAAACATGAATTTTCTTACGTAGCTAACAATATTTCGTGATGCATGTTAATGGAAATATTCAAGGACAAAACTGAAGAAAACGACAATAAAATATAAGCTATAAAGATAAAAAAAAATATATAAGTTTTTACTGACTTTTTTAATGGGATCCCAAAAAATTTCTTTGCTACCAAGAAAAGATAAAACAATGATTTCATTTCTTTTCAATTCTCCGCAAAGTCATAAACTGTGTAATTATATTTTTTTACAAATAATCATTAAAATTTCCTTTATAACTAATTGCCCTGGCTTGCGAATAAATAAAAGCACATTTTCATAATTTGTGTTAAAAATCTATCACCATTTGTCACAGAAAAATCTATCAAGATCTACAATCAAAATATTACAAGATTATTTCTTCGATGCATAGAGTTCTAGTTTTCAAGCTGTATTGGTTAGACTCGACTATGTGAATTTATTTCATTCCTTTGATTATTATTTCAGGGTGTATTGCATGTTACGAACAGTTCCTGTTTTCTGGAAAAAGGAATTCCTAATCATTCTAAATATTATTATGGTGCAAAGAAAGACCATTATAAAAGGTCACCTTTTTTATGCTGAAATTTATTTTGTATGTGTGTATATATATTTCATACATATTAAGATGCATATTTACAGAACATTATTGGGCTCAGGATTCTCTTATGTATGCAACAGTCCACTGCAAAAATATCCTAGTATCCCCTACCACTACAGTTTTAAAGTAAAGTGGCCCGCATTTCGGGGGGCGTATAATATAAAAATAGGGAATATCCATATCAGGCAGCCCGATTGTAGATGGCATATTTATACACGTTGTCATAAGTATTATTGAGTTTTCAGGGCGTGCAAATAGCAGATGCGTAATTAAATCCTTTTTCACCCTGTTCCATACGCACATTGTACCACGAGTTTGGCAATCATGTAAGGTTGTGACTTATTATGTTTTCTAACTTTTAAGAACTCATTCTCAAAAAAGGAAATATAAGTTGGGGTAATTTCGCTATTAAAATTACCTACAGCCAATCGACAAACGAGGGCCTTATTCGGGTTATTTTTTGATTTTCAAAATTTTACAAATCTTACGAATTGTAAGTATTTAGTCTTTAGAATGTACTTCATTATTTTACAGCATTTTGACATTGACTGTTTATATCTTTGAAAGGATGGATAGTTTGAACTTTTTCCCTAACAACTGTATGCTTCAAAATTCTATATGCTTCAACTCCAAACAACTGTATGATTCAATTCAAAAGGCATAAAATAGGAAATGAAGAAAAAAAGACATCAGTTATCAACGAATTTGGTTTATTTATTAACACATTATTCGAAATGTATGTATTCAGTTTTAAAAATATGTTTTAGTATACAGAATTTTGAGATTGACGGTTATGTTTTTGAAAGATGGTGAGTTTGAACAGCTGTATACTTGGAAATTCAGGAGGAAGGCAAAATCGGAAATCAAGGGGAAAAAAAACCATCAGCAATCAAGGTATTTTGTTTATTTATTAATTTTTTTTAATTGTTGTTGAATTTCTGACGATTTTATAAAATTAAAGATATCAGAAGTACAGCGATTGTTCATTTAAAAAAAAATCTCTTGGGATTGGTGGATAGAGGGAAATACAATCCAATGGTGGGAATTTCTAAAATTGTTTAGGTATTTAAATATTACTAAATTCCGATGCAATTTATATTTTCATAGATTAGGAATTACTTAATTTCGAAGCAGATGAGTTTTGTGAACCACTCTTCAGACAGTTTGAAGGAATTACTGAATTTGTATTCTATAAATTAAAATTGATTTATAAAATACATAATCGAACCGTAATTTTGTTCACTAGAACGATAGGCCAGTTGTCATCAAGTACGCAAATTGTATGTTATTTACCTACAATTTTAAAGATCGATAAACATGGGAGAAAAATAATCAGAAGTTTGTTTCTGGTGCATGTAAAAATAATAAACATATTTTTATGACTTTTTTACTGAAATTTACTTGTAAACGAAAATTTAATGCAGATCTTAAAAAAAAAATTCGAGTTAAACTTTATTTAAGCTAACAACTTTCGGGAATATTCAATATAGATATTGCCGAAAACTAACAAAAGTTTGAAAGATAATTGCGTGCACAAATTTGCTTGTTTGCAATGGCAATTGTTATTTTTTTTTTCGAGTCATTAATATCAACCAGTGAAGTACAGTACTTTTAAAATGTCATTGTAGAAAAAAGCAATGACATGATACCTGGTGGTCAAAGTGGCCATCTTTCAGTATTTTGATAAATTTGACATTTTTCTTGCCTTCAATTGCTTCCTTAATTAATCAATTTTTTTAAATAAAGCTTTAACGAAAACTTCTGCGTATAAGTAAAAGTTTATGTTGTTGTTACAAACACGAGTAACATAACATTATAATGCCATTTCATATATGTTTTATCAAGCTCGAAGTTGTAGATATAAACCATGGGCTTTGTGTCTCGCCCTACAATTACGCCTAACAGTGCAAACATTGGTAACACAATGATTCAGTCAAGTTTTAGTAGATTATTTAGTTTCTGTGTTCAATTTTCTGTTTCTCAAATAGAGCTGAAACTATTTTTAAAGGCAGAAAAAAAAATTATCTCCATTCTGTTTAATTTACGTTGTCCCTTCGATCATTTTAACAATATATAAAATACATCCAATTACTATATAACTTCTAACTTATTAAATTACGGTTAAACAAGCACAAAAATTACGATAAATTTTTTCCGTAAATTCATCATAAAAAGGAAAATGATGATATATTATTTATTCTGAGCATAACTGTAATACATTTTCATATAATATAAGTGAATTGTACAAATGTATCGCATCGAACACAATATTGAACACAATTTTTGTGGGCATAATATATTTATCTTATTTTAACAAGCCCAATTTTTCTTCGATTTTAAGTTTAATGAAAATTGAGGCGTCAGTTTTCGTTTTTGTAGAACACTTTTTTAAAAGGTGACCTTGTTTCTAAGGAGACAGTTAAAGTGGGTCGATTCCGACACTTTAAAAACCGAGCAACAATTTTTCTTCGAGTTATATGCTATAAGATTAACAGTTTTGATGCACATTGTGGACTCCGGATAGTAGAAAAAAATATGCTGACATTTTAAATAATTTTGCGCATCTGTAATAAATGTAGAGATCTGTAATCAAGTACTATTTTGCTCAGTGAAAAGTGTCATTAACAGAATGAATAATTTTAATATATGTCGAGAATTTAATCAAACTATACGTTTTTGAATATATTTTATATGTAGTTAGGTGTCTCTGTGGATGACAAAAACTTAAATAGAGTCATTAAAAATAATGCTTTAGAATTTTGTTCTTTATAGTTCCTATAGATAAGGTGTTTTTCGTAATCGTTGTTGGATTCTTGCAATATTGAAATAAGAAAGGTAATTGAAAATGGAACGAAAGACTATTGTAGCTATAAGGCCCATGGAATACCTGATGAACCTTAACAAGTCGGAACGCGGAGCAGTGATTCTGGACGGTTGCGAAGGAAAATTCTTGCAAATTGTATTGGAAGCTTTAAAAATCAAATACGAAATTGTCGTTTCTAAAGACATGCTCTATGGTGATCCATTGCCAGATGGTAATTTCACAGGCATGGTCGGCATGGTTCAAAGAGAAGAAGTCGACCTGGCCATGTCATATCTGGCCTTGAAAGAAATACGCAGTAAAGTAGTTAATTTCAGCTTGCCTTATTACGCAGACGGGATTTCTTTCATAACGGCCAAACCGGGAAACAGCAAACAGAATTTAGACCTCCTTCAAATTTCTGACACAGCAACATGGATTGGCATAGGCATCATGCTAATAGTGATGTCAATCTTATTTGCGAAATTTCGTGGTTCTGTGGGAAATAATCTATTTAAACTCATTGGAACCGTTCTTGGGCAATCTTCAATCATTGGGAATGATTCACTAAGGAGCAGAATTTTGTTAACTGCTTGGCTTATATTTGCCCTGATTATTTCACTAAGTTATTCTGTTACTTTGCTCTCTCATTTAATTCAGCCTACTAAAGTTTCTCCGATTCGAACATTCCACGAACTCTCCAGAGCTGTTCAGTCAGGAGGTCATAAAGTATATGCGATTGAAACTTTCATTCCATTCCTTCTCGATTCTGAAGAAGATCATCTGAAAGAACTGGGAAAAATTGTTATTCGTAACAACTGGGTAACTCCTGTTGACACGTACGAAGAAACTTATCACGTCACTTCCCAATCTTCAGACATGCAGCCTCGAATGCTGGCAGCATTAACATTTGGAAACCGAGATGACATATTTATCTCGGATGATGTGCTTTGCGTTTTATATAGTGCATTCGCTTACAATAGTAATTTCTGCTGCAAGTCAAAATTAAATTCAATTATATCGAATCTCTGGGGTTCGGGTCTGTACGAAAAGTTATGGCAAGACGTTTCATTTAAAGTGTTTCTGAAATCTCTTGGTAATATTTACTATTCTAAAATTAAATCTTCACTTTCTGTTGCTGATTTTGTGGGAGTTTTTACGCTTTTGGGTATCGGTTTAATACTTTCATTTATTGTTTTTATTCTGGAAATAAATTTTAATGAACCATATTTTAAACCGATTCGTGAAGTAATTATTGATTGCTAAAAAGGTAAAGATATGCCCTCATTTCTTTCTAAGAATTTCTCTGGCGAATTAAATGTCGTCATTGAATGGTACCGATAATTCCTAATATGAGGTGTCATCCACATTTTTCTAATTTGGCACAGTAAAAATTTATCATATAAATTAATATTCACCATTTCCATTAAAGTACTTTCAGCATCAGTCCCAGCTCTGTTGCTCTTGCTGAAAAATGTTTCTGAAAGTGTCTTTCAACCATAATGCCAATCATCACCTCTGTTCTTTCTGGATTTTTTCTACGGCATCCAGAGGGTGGTTTTTTAGTTTAAATTTCATTTTTAGAAATAGAAAATAATCGCAAGTAGATAAGTCTGGTGATTATAGGTAGGGGTGCATCGATTAATGAAAAACTAGCTAATAAAAAACTAGCATTTGCTGAAAGGAGGGTAAGCAGGTGTTTTATCGTGAAGAAGAATCCATGATTTTGAATACCACAATTTTGCCGTACATTTCGAATACCACAATTTTGAAACGCTTGAAAACTTCAAGAAGTCTCTTGAAAACATCACAGTATAATTGGGAATTGTCAGTGCTTCCGACTGGCATACATGTTTTATGAACGATATCAAAAAATGTCAAATGTAAAAATTTTTTTGACAAATGTTAATTTCAAAAAATTCGAACAACATACTCTTCACGTTGTGTTTCACTTCTTTGCATTTCGTTGTTACTTAGTTTCTGTATTATATTCATAAATCTAATTGTCATCGCCAGTAGTTACTCTGAACATCAATTAGGTGTTGCTTTTGAGCCATTGTCAACAGCTTATGAACAAATGTGGAAAACTGCATAATGGATTATCACTGTGAACTTGCAAACATGTTCCAATTCTAACTTTAGCGCAGAGATTTGAGATAATCTGATGTCAAACTTCGTGTATGAGCAGTCGATGTTTGTGGACATAGAAGATCTTCGCGTATGTTCGCCATCATCAACTTATATCAGACCATCTTTAAAATGCTTGTAGTTTAATCTCCATTGCGAAGTTACAAGATTTTGAATATTGTTACCTATTATTGATTATATACTATTGCTTTGGTTTGCCACTCTACGGTTATTTTGTGCACACTTTAGGCTAATTAGACGGGGACCTACAGTTTCACGTTTATTCCGAACTACACATAAATATCAATGCCACCATCATGATTCGAACTTGAAGCCTGTGGTACCAAAGGCAAGAGCGCTAAACAATCGGCCAGCATACCTCTGCATAATACTGGATATAATGAAAATGTGTTTTTCTGGTATTTTAGATATGTTAGATATTGTATCTAAATCAAATTATAGATTATTCTAGATTAATAATTAGATTAAATGTAAACAAAAATGCCTGATTTTTTAAACAGATAAGATTTTAAATTTAAGATTTAAAAAAAATATGTAGCTATCGATAAAAGGTTCTCATAAATTAATTTGTTTATATATTTTGAACTATTCTAAAACTGTACAATCAGTTTCTGATTAAAGTAATAAATAATAAAATATTTTTCCGCCTTTAATACCTTCGTTCTTGTTATGTAATATGTATAGATTGTTATGTAATATATATTCTTGTTATGTTGTATTTTCGTGTGTTTCTTTGTTTAAACTGTTCATCATATTCGTCGAACTACAGTAATCTTATTATATGGTTCATTTCTTGAGCCCTCTACATAGATGAGATCTCCGTTCTTGTTATATAGTTGTATTTTCACGTGTTTCTTTTGTTTAAACTGTTCATAATATT
Organism: Caerostris darwini; assembly: GCA_021605075.1. NCBI lineage: Eukaryota > Metazoa > Arthropoda > Arachnida > Araneae > Araneidae > Caerostris > Caerostris darwini. The sequence continues at coordinate 93,830 of BPLQ01007946.1, read as the reverse complement.
CGTCGAACTACAGTAATCTTATTATATGGTTCATTTCTTGAGCCCCCTAGATAGATGAGATCTTTAATAAAATTTAATATCTTCGTTCTTGTTATATAGTTGTATTTTTCCGTGTTTCATTTGTTTAAACTGTTCATCATATTCGTCAAACTACAGTAATCTTATTATATGGTTCATTTATTGAGCCCCCTACATAGATGAGATCTTCGTTTTTGTTATATAGTTGTATTTTCACGTGTTTCTTTTGTTTAAACTGTTCATCATATTTGTTGAACTACAGTAATCTTATTATATGGTTCATTTCTTGAGCCCCCTAGATAGATGAGATCTTTAATAAAATTTAATATCTTCGTTCTTGTTATATAGTTGTATTTTTCCGTGTTTCATTTGTTTAAACTGTTCATCATATTCGTCAAACTACAGTAATCTTATTATATGGTTCATTTATTGAGCCCCCTACATAGATGAGATCTTCGTTTTTGTTATATAGTTGTATTTTCACGTGTTTCTTTTGTTTAAACTGTTCATCATATTTGTTGAACTACAGTAATCTTATTATATGGTTCATTTCTTGAGCCCCCTAGATAGATGAGATCTTTAATATAATTTAATATCTTCGTTCTTGTAATGTATTTGTATTTTCACGTGTTTCTTTTGTTTAAACTGTTCATCATATTCGTTGAACTACAGTTATCTTATTATATGGTTCATTTCTTGAGCCCCCTAGATAGATGAGATCTTTAATATAATTTAATATCTTCGTTCTTGTTATGTAGTTGTATTTTCACGTGTTTCTTTTGTTTAAACTGTTCATCATATTCGTTGAACTACAGTTATCTTATTATATGGTTCATTTATTGAGCCCCCTAGATAGATGAGATCTTTAATAAAATTTAATATCTTCGTTCTTGTTATATAGTTGTATTTTTCCGTGTTTCATTTGTTTAAACTGTTCATCATATTCGTCAAACTACAGTAATCTTATTATATGGTTCATTTATTGAGCCCCCTACATAGATGAGATCTTCGTTTTGTTATATAGTTGTATTTTCACGTGTTTCTTTTGTTTAAACTGTTCATCATATTTGTTGAACTACAGTAATCTTATTATATGGTTCATTTCTTGAGCCCCCTAGATAGATGAGATCTTTAATAAAATTTAATATCTTCGTTCTTGTTATATAGTTGTATTTTTCCGTGTTTCATTTGTTTAAACTGTTCATCATATTCGTCAAACTACAGTAATCTTATTATATGGTTCATTTATTGAGCCCCCTACATAGATGAGATCTTCGTTTTTGTTATATAGTTGTATTTTCACGTGTTTCTTTTGTTTAAACTGTTCATCATATTTGTTGAACTACAGTAATCTTATTATATGGTTCATTTCTTGAGCCCCCTAGATAGATGAGATCTTTTAATATAATTTAATATCTTCGTTCTTGTTATGTAGTTGTATTTTCACGTGTTTCTTTTGTTTAAACTGTTCATCATATTCGTTGAACTACAGTTATCTTATTATATGGTTCATTTCTTGAGCCCCCTAGATAGATGAGATCTTTAATATAATTTAATATCTTCGTTCTTGTTATGTAGTTGTATTTTCACGTGTTTCTTTTGTTTAAACTGTTCATCATATTCGTTGAACTACAGTTATCTTATTATATGGTTCATTTCTTGAGCCCCCTACATAGATGAGATCTTTAATATAATTTAATATCTTCGTTCTTGTTATGTAGTTGTATTTTCACGTGTTTCTTTTGTTTAAACTGTTCATCATATTCGTCGAACTACAGTAATCTTATTATATGGTTCATTTCTTGAGCCCTCTACATAGATGAGATCTCCGTTCTTGTTATATAGTTGTATTTTCACGTGTTTCTTTTGTTTAAACTGTTCATCATATTCGTTGAACTACAGTTATCTTATTATATGGTTCATTTCTTGAGCCCCCTAGATAGATGAGATCTTTAATATAATTTAATATCTTCGTTCTTGTTATGTAGTTGTATTTTCACGTGTTTCTTTTGTTTAAACTGTTCATCATATTCGTTGAACTACAGTTATCTTATTATATGGTTCATTTCTTGAGCCCCCTACATAGATGAGATCTTTAATAAAATTTAATATCTTCGTTCTTGTTATATAGTTGTATTTTTCCGTGTTTCATTTGTTTAAACTGTTCATCATATTCGTCAAACTACAGTAATCTTATTATATGGTTCATTTATTGAGCCCCCTACATAGATGAGATCTTCGTTTTTGTTATATAGTTGTATTTTCACGTGTTTCTTTTGTTTAAACTGTTCATCATATTTGTTGAACTACAGTAATCTTATTATATGGTTCATTTCTTGAGCCCCCTAGATAGATGAGATCTTTAATATAATTTAATATCTTCGTTCTTGTTATGTAGTTGTATTTTCACGTGTTTCTTTTGTTTAAACTGTTCATCATATTCGTTGAACTACAGTTATCTTATTATATGGTTCATTTCTTGAGCCCCCTAGATAGATGAGATCTTTAATATAATTTAATATCTTCGTTCTTGTTATGTAGTTGTATTTTCACGTGTTTCTTTTGTTTAAACTGTTCATCATATTCGTTGAACTACAGTTATCTTATTATATGGTTCATTTCTTGAGCCCCCTACATAGATGAGATCTTTAATATAATTTAATATCTTCGTTCTTGTTATGTAGTTGTATTTTCACGTGTTTCTTTTGTTTAAACTGTTCATCATATTCGTCGAACTACAGTAATCTTATTATATGGTTCATTTCTTGAGCCCTCTACATAGATGAGATCTCCGTTCTTGTTATATAGTTGTATTTTCACGTGTTTCTTTTGTTTAAACTGTTCATCATATTCGTTGAACTACAGTTATCTTATTATATGGTTCATTTCTTGAGCCCCCTAGATAGATGAGATCTTTAATATAATTTAATATCTTCGTTCTTGTTATGTAGTTGTATTGTCACGTGTTTCTTTTGTTTAAACTGTTCATCATATTCGTCAAACTACAGTAATCTTATTATATGGTTCATTTCTTGAGCCCCCTACATAGATGAGATCGCGTTCTTGTTATATAGTTGTATTTTCACGTGTTTCTTTTGTTTAAACTGTTCATCATATTCGTCAAACTACAGTAATCTTATTGTATGGTTCATTTCTTGAGCCCCCTACATAGATGAGATCTTCGTTCTTGTTATGTAGTTGTATTTTCACGTGTTTCTTTTGTTTAAACTGTTCATCATATTCGTTGAACTACAGTTATCTTATTATTTGGTTCATTTCTTGAGCCCTGAGATTTACGAGATCTCTTTCAATATCAGAACAATGCCGTCCTTTTTTTGAGCAAAACTCTTTCAAATACATATAGGTTCTATCAAATTCCTTAACAAAGGTGAATTTTCATACATAACTTTAGCATATCTTGAATGGAAATATTGATGAACAAAAAGGGTAGAAAACGGTGACAAAATGCATGAATTTTTATTGATTTTTTTCAAGATAAGCACAAAATATTTCTTTGCTATGAATAAAAGATAAAACAATGATTTTATTTATTTATTTAATTTGTTCTCACTAAATTATGAACTGTTTAAAGTATATATATTCTTTATGAATAATCCACAAATTTGTTTTTATAACTAATTTCTCTAGTATGAGAGTCGTAAAATTGGCTATCTATCTGAAAAATAAACCGTGTTTTTTTTTTTAAACTTACATTAAAAAGCAATTAGCCTTCTTTCAAGTTTCGCCTCAAAATATTACTTCATTAAAAGCCCTCAGGTTTCTATGTTCGTTAGAAATCTCTACTTATTTTAATTTCCTTTTTTTTTTTTTTTTTTTTTTAATATATAATTTGAAATTTCATAAATTGTGAAAGAAATGCGTTGGATTAGAAAAGAATTTCGCTCCTTCACAAAATTCTTGGAACATCCACAAAAAATTACTAAACATTTCGAAAATTGCAAGAGGAAATAAAAAAAAGAAGAAAAATGAACATTGTTTGAAATTTTATTATTGGCGTTTTAAGATTTATTGAGTCATTATATTGGTAAAAGTCTTACATTAAAGAAAGAGCTAATATAAAAATATTTTGTTAGGTGCAAAGGAAACCTGTTTAAATTTCGTTAAAGAAATTTTTATTACATTCCATATCTGTTGACGCATTTAGCATTGTTTCTGGAATACAAATGATAAAATTAATAATTTTTTATTACAACTTGTGCGATGTTACTAATTAAAAATATAAATATTAGATTTTTATATCTAATTAAGAATAAAAATGCCAGGTTTTTATCTGACTAATATTTTTAGAAATGTATAGGAAATGATTAATAACTATTCATTATTTTGTTCTCATTTAATAATACTGAATATCAATTCAAATTTTTTACAGTAAATTTTATAGAAACAACATGTGTAGGATTGGTTGGTTTATATTGCAGTATATTTTCATTTTTTTAATTACATTTATTTTATTTGTATAATAGGAGTTCGTATCTGAAATATGGCATTAATAGCATTTACACAAAATATTTATACATACTACTAATAAACAATATATATTGTTTCCACTAAGCATTATAATTTTTTTTCTACTTTAAACCTATTTTTAAATATTTTATTACATTTATTCGTGTACAAATCATTTTACTAAATAATCAAAATAATTTTTTATATGTTTAATTTTTTACTTATATATATCATGGATGAATTTAATCTGACAACCAACCAGCTTAAAGTAAATCTACATTAAAAATAATATTAATAAAAAAACTTTTTTTAAGCAGCAGTAAATAGTTTAATACATGTTGGAAAAGCTCTAAAAATTTTTCAAAAGAATTAAATGATATTCCATCTTGTTAATAGATTGGACGAAAAAACCTAACGGATGTTAAAAAAAATTTTTAAAATCACTTAAATTGAATTCTCATTTATCTTTGTAAATTCAATCATCAGAAGTCCTTCCTTATACATCAGAGAAGTAATTACGTTTGGTATATACTCAATTTAATTATTTTTTTAAACTTTTTCTATATATCCCATTAAATTTCATTAAGGCGTATCACTTTTAAATTCTGCCGTAAAACACTTCGGTTCCGAAAACCAGTCAATCGGCCCTGCATCAGATATTTCTTGGCGGGAATTTCGAATTTGTTCTGGCAGAGAGAAGTTTTGGAATCCATGTAATTGTCTTTAAATTCTGAGGTATTGGTTTTTGCTGTGTTTCCTCCAGGCTGCAAATTAAGGCAAGGTGATCGAAAAGTGTTCCTCATTTCGCAAACATTCCTTCACATCCAATTGTTCTTTTGTTTTCTTCCAGGCTGCAAATTAAGGCAAGGAGATCGAAAAGTGTTCCTCATTTCGCAGACATTCCTTCACATCCAACTGTTTTCCTCATTTCGCAGACATTCCTTCACATCCAACTGTTGTTTTGTTTTCCTCCAGGCTGCAAATTAAGGCAAGGCGATCAAAAGTATTTCTCATTTCACAGACATTCCTTCACATCCAACTGTTGTTTTGTTTTCCTCCAGGCTGCAAATTAAGGCAAGGCGATCAAAAGTATTTCTCATTTCGCAGACATTCCTTCACATCCAACTGTTGTTTTGTTTTCCTCCAGGCTGCAAATTAAGGCAAGGGGATCGAAAAGTATTTCTCATTTCGCAGACATTCCTTCACATCCTACTGTTGTTTTGTTTTCCTCCAGGCTGCAAATTAAGGCAAGGGGATCGAAAAGTATTTCTCATTTCGCAGACATTCCTTCACATCCTACTGTTGTTTTGTTTTCCTCCAGGCTGCAAATTAAGGCAAGGGGATCGAAAAGTATTTCTCATTTCGCAGACATTCCTTCACATCCTACTGTTGTATTCTTATAATCGTCGCCTCAACAGGAAAAGGTTAAGTCAAGGATGTGATCTTTCAATGGATAAAGTTCTAGTTCCAAATTGTATGGCTTAGACTGGACTACATCAATATATTTCATGACTTGGGACGGGATTTGTAGATCAATCTTCAGAAAGACTGAAGGGAGACCTAAATTTTGTACATTTAATATCCTATAAATTAAATTTGACCTATAAAATATATTATCGAACCACAATTTTGATTATTTGAAGGGCCGGCCAATTGTCATCAAATTAAATTTGACCAAGCTGTATGCGATTTAACGCAAAATTTTGAAGATCTATAAACATGGGAGAAAAATCAACAGAAACTTGTTGTTTGTGCATGTCACAATAATTAACTTATTTTTAGACATTTTCTTTTTATTGAAATTTACTTGTAAATGAATGTTTAATGGAGATCTGAAAATTTCCTCTACAATCCCACTTTAACAAGTTCTTTTTTTCTTAATCATTAATACATTTGCGTTTTATGAAAATGGACATCAGTTTATGTTTTTCCAGAATATTTTTTAATAGAAGACCTTGTTTCTAAGGAAACAGTTACTGTGGCCGGATTGGACATTTTAAAAAGCAAGCGACAGTTTAACTTCGAGTTATATGTTCTACGATTAAGAGTTTTGGATGCAAATTTGTGATTTCGAAAGTTTAAACAAATATAGAGATATTTCAAAATAAATGTAGCGATAGGTAATCACGAATTAATTTGCTCTTTAATAAGTGTCGTGTAATGTAGTTAGGTAACTCTGTGGAAAAAAAAGACCTAAATATGGTCGTTGAAAATATAACTTCACGTTTTGTTCCTAACCAATTATAAGGTATTTTTCGTAATTATTGATGGATTCTTGTAATATTTAAAGAAGAAAAGCAATTGAAAATGGAACGAAAGACTATTGTAACTATAACACCCATGAAATTCGTGATGTACCTTAACAAGTCGGAAAGCGGAGCAGTGACTCTGCACGGTTGCGAAGGAAAATTCTTGCAAATTGTGTTGGAAGCTTTAAAAATAAAATACGACATTGTCATTTCTAAAGATATGCTCTACAGTTACCCATTGCCAGATGGTAATTTCACAGGCATGGTCGGCATGGTGCCAAGAGAAGAAGTCGACCTGGCCATGACATATCTGGCCATGAATGAAATACGCAGTAAAGTAATTAATTTCAGCATGCCTTATTACGCAGCAGGGATTTCTTTCGTAACAGGCAAGCCGGAAAATAGCAAACAGAATTTAGCTCTCCTTCAAGTTTTTGACACAACAACGTGGATTGGCATAGGTATCGTGCTAATAGTGATGTCAATTTTATTTGCGAAATTTAAAGGTTCTGTGGAAAATAACCTGTTTAAACTGACTGGAACCATTGTTCGGCAATCTTCGAACTTTGGGAAAGGTTCACTGAGGAGCAGAATTTTGTTGACTGCTTGGCTTCTCTTTGGCCTGGTGATTTCACTCAGTTATTCTGTTACTTTACTGTCTCATTTAATTCAGCCTATTAAAGTTGCTCCGATTCGAACTTTCTATGAGCTTTCCAGAGCTGTGCAGTCAGGAGGTCACAAGGTATATACTATTAAGACTTACATTCCATTTCTTCTCGATTCTGAAGAAGATCATCTGAAGAAAGTGGGAAAAATTATTATTCGTAACAATTGGATAACTCCTGTTGAAACGTCTGTCACTTCCCAAATTTCACGCATCCAGGCTCGATTCATATCAGAATTATTATTTGGAAACCGTGATGACCTTTTTATGTCCGATGATGAACTTTGCGTTTTACATGTTGCGTTTGCTTATAATAATAACTTCTGCTGCAAGGCAAAATTAAATGCAATTCTCTAAAAACTATGGAGTTCGGGTCTGTACAAAAAGTTATTGCAAGTCACTTCATTCAAATTGTTTTTGAAATCTCGTAATATTAGTTATAATTCTAATATTAAATCTCCACTTTCTGTTGTTGATTTTATGGGAGTTTTTACTCTTTTGGGTATCGGTTTGATCCTCTCCTTTATTGTTTTTATTCTGGAAATAAATTTTCCTTGCAAATATATTAAACAAATTCGTGAAGTAAATACTAATTACTAAAAAGTAAACGCTATTGTACCTTTTACTTTCTGTTTAATTGGCGATTTGTAACTATTGGTGACTTTTATTTCGGGAAGGACAATGGTTATTCTTTATAAGAAATTTTTATCCAGAATTTTCTAATTTAATGCTGTAAAAACTTATCAATTAATATTCACTGTTTCCTTCAAAATACATTCCTTCTGTATGCATCAGTCCCAGCGCAGTTGGGCCTTGCTGAAAGATTTTTCTGAAAATGTCTTTTGATAACACTGACAAGTATCACCTGCCATCTTTATGATTGTTTTCTATGGTATTGAAAGGCTAAAAAGCTTATCTCTCTATTATTGAAGTTTATTTATCGATTATTAGCTTAAATTATTGATTATTGAATTCTAGGCCAAAAACTGCTTTTGTTGAAAGGAAGGTTAGCAGGTGTTTTATCGTGAAGAAACATCCATGGTTTTAATGCCACAATTTTTTTTGAATGCCACAATTTTAGCGTTTCCTTTTCACAACTTCAAGAAGTCGCTTGAAAAGTAAATCACAGTAGAATTGTAAAGTGACAGTGCGACCCTCTGGTCAGTGTAACTCTCTCTCTCTCTCTCTCTCTCCCTCATTGTGTGTAGGAACAATTTCCTTAATGTCAAAAAATATAATCAACATGCTCTTCACGTTACTTGCCTTCCTTTTTTAGCATTTGGTGAACTTGTTCTTTTCAGTTATGGAGATAACTGTTTAGCATCGATATCGTACTCATAAATCTAACTCTCATCGCCTCTCATCTCTTATTATGAAAATCAGTTTTGAGTTTCTTTTGATCTATCATTGACAACCTAGGAACAAATTTGGCGGCTGCGTGATACATTTTCAGTGAGAAATCACTGACATGTTCCAGATAAAATTATAACTTTATCGCAGAGATTTTGGATAATCTCATGTAGAAATTTATGTATGTGTAATCGAATTTTGTTGATGCTTATGGATATAAAAGATCTTCGTGTCTGTTCGTTATCCTCAACTGATATTCGACTACCATTCAAATGTGTTAACTTAATCTCTATTGCGAAATGAACGATAATGAACATGGTAACAAAAATGCTGGATCTTGTATTTGATGTAAAATGTACGGGATTAATGGAAATTTAAATGATAAAAATTCCTTTTCTTATTGCAAAAATTCCTGTAGTTATTTAATAAGACCTTCTGAATATGTGGATTTCAACTGAAAACGAATCTTCACCAAATCATACATGTTATAGCATTCAAAATAATGTTGAAATGTATCCACTAATATTATTATTACAGATTTAATATTTTTATTCATAAGCATATGTTTCGTAAATTATAAAAGTTGCTGTGACTTATCTGATTCAAAATACAAGTTTCATTTGAAGACGGTGTCTAGGCGTGATAAAACTAAATAAGGTGTTTCAGACATGAATGGAAATCATTCTCCATATTGAATGTTTAATTATTGACTCAGGTCCATAAATAATATTTCTCTTTTAGAACTGCATAGCAGATGAATGACAGCAAAAAAAAATGTAAAATTATTTTGATCCGATGCATATCTTATAGAAATCACGATTCATTTCATCTGTTTCAAAATGTGTCTTTGGATCTTGTACATACTACTAATTATTGTCTCAATTACCATTCTAAAATGGAAAGCGGATTTAAACAACCATAAAAAAGAGTTTTTACTGATTTTTTTTTAATGTAAGGTAAATAATTCTTTGCTACCCAGAAAAGATAAAACAATGATTTCATTTCTTCTCAAAGTCATAAACTGTGCACAATATATTTTTTTACGATTGATCGTCAAATTTGCCATTGTTATTAATTGCCCTGATTTCCGAATAATAAAATTAGCCATCTACCTAAAAAAAAGCACGTTTGTCAGAACTTGTGTTAAAAATCTATTCACCTTTTGTCACAAAAAAATCGATCAACATCTGCAATCAAAATTTTACAAAATTATTACATCGATGGATAGAGTTCTAGTTTCGAAGCTGTAATACGTAGACTCGACTATGTGAATTTATTTCATTCCTTAGATTATTATTCCAGCTTGTATTGGATGTTTGGGGCCGTTCCTATTTTCTGGAAAAAGGAATTTCTAATCATTCTAAACATTATTACGGTGCTAAGAAAGACCATTATAAAGGATCTCTTTTTTTATGCTAAAAATTTATTTTGCATGTGTATATATATATTTCATACATATTAAAATGCATATTCCCAGAACATCGTTGGCCTCATGATTCGCTTATGTACACAACAGCCCACTGCAAAAACATCCTAGTATCCCCTACCAGGAGAAATTCAAAAGTTAAGTGCCCCGCATTTGATGATCGTATAATAGAAAACTAGAGAATATCCATATCAGGCAGCCCTATTGTAGATGAGGTATATTTATACATGTTGTCAGAAATATTATTGAGTTTTCAGCGCACCCCAATTGCAGATTCGCAATTAAATCCTTTTTCACACTGTTCCCTACCCACATTGTACCACGAGTTTGGCAATCATGTAAAATTGTGACTTATGTTTTTTTTTTAATTTTTAACAATTCAATTCGAAAAAAGGAAATATAAGTTGTGGTAATTTGACGATTCAAATTACTGACAGCCAACTGGCAACCGAATGTCTTATTTAGGGTATTTTTTTGTTTTTCAAAATTTTACAAATCACACGAATTGCAAGTATTCAGTTTTTAAAATATGTTTCATTAGTTTACAGCATTTTCATATGGAAGGCTAACATTCTTGAAAAATGCATAGTTTGAACTGTTTTCTAACAACTGTATGATTGGAATTTCAGAATAAATGCCTAAAACAGGAAATGAAGTAAAAAAAGTCATCACCTATCAAAGTATTTGTTTATTTAATAATTTTCCGAAATTGTACTTTAAATACAATTTACATGTTCATAGATATTAAATTAAATCACTCAATTTACAGTAAGGATGGGACTTGTTGACCACCCTATAGAAAGGCTGAGAGAAACACAAAATTTGGTACATTTAATACTCTATAAATTAACTTTGACTTCTAAATTATTATACAGAACCGTAATTTTGAATGTTAAAAGAACGGTCAACTTTCATCAAAGAGGTAAGGTATGCGATTATCTGCAATTTTGAAGATCGATAAACATGGGAGGAAAATGACCAGTTTTGTTGCTCGTTTTGTTTGCATGTAAAATTAATAATCTTATTTTTATGCAATTCTTTATTGAAATTAACTTGTAAATGAAAAATTAATGGTGATCTGCAAGCGCATTCGAGTTAAACTTCCTTTACAGATAATAGAGAGTTTTTGCATACCGTATTTTAGACGTCCGTTATTTTTTTCTCTCTACTATGCTCTTAGGAAACATTATTACAGATACGCACGCGCAATTTCCTATGAGTATGCGCGCTAGGGAGAAAAAAATAACGGACATCCAAAATACGGTATGCAAAAACTCTCTAATAACTTTCCGGAATATTCAATATGGATATAGTTAGACACAAACAAAGCATTTGAGAGATAATCAAGTTCTTTGCAATCATGTTTCCTCAAATTTCCGTGTTTCCAATTGCAATCGCTTTATTTATTCAAGTCATTAATGTCAGCCAATCATATATTTTTACCATTTTAACAAGCTGTTTTATTCTTAACCATCAATACATTTAAATTTCATAAAAATGGAAATGTCAGTTGATCGTTTTATAACATTTTTAATAGAAGACCTTGTTTCTAAGGAAACAGTTACTGTGGGTCGATAAAAAAAAGAGACTATAACTAAGCAACAATTTAAAAACTAAGCAACAATTTATCTTCTACTTATATTCTACACGATTAACAGTTTTGGATGCAAATTGTTGACTCTTGAAAGTAGAAACAAATATAGAGATACTCCAAAAACTGGGGGCATCGGCAATAAATGTAAAAGTCTGTAATCAAAAATTATTTTGCTCACTAATAAGTGTCGTGTATTGTAGTTAGACCTAAGACAAAGACCTAAATATAGTTAGTAAAAATAAAAATTTACGTTTTGTCATTTATAGTTCCAATGATGAGGTATTTTTCGTATTTGTTGTTGGATACTTGTAACCTAAGAAAGGAACCTAAAAACTAGGAAGAAACCTAATTGAAAATGGAACGAAAGACTATTGTAGCTATAAGGCCCATGGAATATCTGATGACCTTTAACAAGTCGGAAAGTGGAACAGTGAATCTGAATGGTTTTGAAGGAAAATTCTTGCAAATTGTATTGGAAGCTTTAAAAATCAAATATGAAATTGTCATTTCTAAAGACATGCTTCACGGTGACCCACTGCCAGATGGTAATTTTACCGGCATGGTCGGTATGGTTCAAAGAGAAGAAGTCGACCTTGCCATCACACATCTAGTCTTGACTGAAATACGCAGTAAAGCAGTTAATTTTAGCCTGCCTTATTACGCAGAAAGGATTTCTTTCATAACTGCCAAGCCGGAAAATAACAAACAGAATTTATCTCTTTTTCAAGTCTCTGACACACCAACGTGGATTGGAGTGGGTATTGTGCTAATAGTGATGTCAGTTTTTTTTGAAATTTAATGGTTCTGTGGTAAATAATCTGTTTAAACTGATTGGAACCGTTGTTGGACAATCTTTAAACATCGGGAATGGGTCGCTAAGGAGTAGAATTTTGTTATCAGCTTGGCTTCTCTTTACCCTGGTGATTTCACTCAGTTATTCTGTCACTTTACTGTCTCATATAATTCAACCTGCTAAAGTCGCTCCGATTCGAACTTTCCACGAGCTTTCCAGAGCTGTGCAGTCAGGAGGTCACAAGGTATATACTATTCAGACTTACATTCCATTCCTTCTCGATTCTAAAGAAGATCATCTGAAAGAACTGGGAAAAATTGTTGTTCATAATAATTGGATAATTCCAGTTCAAACGTACGAAGACACTTATGTCCCTTCCCAAACTTCACGCATTCAGGCTCGATTCATAGCAGGATTAATATTTGGAAACCGTGATGACATTTTTATCTCCGATGATGAACTTTGCGTTTTACCTATCGCGTTTGCTTACAATAACTACTTCTGCTGCAAGGTAAAATTGAATGCAATTCTATCAAAGTTATGGGGTTCGGGTCTGTACAAAAAGTTATTGCAAGACACTTCATACAAATCGTTTATTAAATCTAGTAATAATAGTTACTATTCTAATATTAATTCTCCACTTTCTGTTGTTGATTTTATGGGAGGTTTTACTCTTTTGGGTATAGGTTTGATCCTTTCTTTTATTGTTTTTATGCTGGAAATAAATTTTAATTGCAAATATTTAAAATCATTTCTTGAAGTAAATATTGATTTCTAAACATTAAATTATATGTTATTAAGACGTGGTATTTTTTTTTTAATTGGCGATTTTTTAATTATTGTCGACTTTTAATGGGCCTTTGAAAGATAATGGTCAGACATTCTGAATATGTGAATTTCAACTGAGAAACTAATCTTCACCAAAGCATACATGTTATAGCATTCAAAATAATGTTGGCATGTGTTCACCAATATTATTATTACAGATTTAATATTTTTTTGTCATAAACATTGTTTTGAAAATTATAAAAGGGGCTATAACTTATCTGATTCTTTTGAAGATGGTGTGTAGGCATGATAAAAATAAATAAGGTGTTTCAGACATGAATGGACATCATTCTCAATGTTTTTTGTTTAATTTTTGACTCAGGTCAATAAATAACAATTCTCTTTTAGAACTGCATAGCAGATGAATGACAGGAAAAAGAATTAAAATAAAAAATAACAATTAAAGTAAAATAAACAAACAAAAAAAAATGTAAAATTACTTTGATCCTTTGCATATCTTATATAAATCACGATGCACTTCATCTAATTCACAAATGTGTCTTTGGATCTTGTACATACTACTTGTTTTTTTCTTAATTACCATTCTAAAATGGAAATAATTTTTATATTAAATTTTTATTGGTTAAAAAACAGTTAATTTGTGTAATATTAAAAATAATATCTTATATTGAAATATGTAACTATATCTAATATTGTGTAATATCTAATACTAAAATCTAGATAAAATCATAAATATTTTCGATATGATTCTTCTTTATCTTTTCAAGTGCAGGAAATAATAATATATGTGCATGTGTAAACAAATGTGTGCATTTCTGTATGTAATGTATGTATTTATATCTATTTCCCATTAATATTATTTTAATATAATAAACTAAAATTGCATTTATATTTTAAAAGTGTATGCAAGGTATTTAAAATGTCTATTTTAATAGAGATCAATCACATGATGTAAATTGACAAAAATAACGATAATTAACTAAACCTAGCTTAGCCTAAAATTAACTAGCTATAAATGTATCTAGCATATAAATGTGTTCTTGTAAAAATGAAATGAGATCTTCATTCTTTTTGGTCTTGATTGTAATTTAGAATTTTTAAGTGGGATATTTGAAAGTAGGATACATATTTTAATTAAGAAAATTACAAACAATTGCTCTTGCCTGTTAGGCTTTCATATTAAAATAAAAAAACTTGTAAGGTTTTGTGTGGGAAAAGTATTTATAACTGTTTGATTTCAATTTTTCCCAGAATGTTATTTCAATAAATGTAGTAATTTCATTTCATAGTTTGCTAATTTATTTTAATTTCATTGTGATTTGAATATGATATATATATATTTTTTTTTTGTTAGCAGTGTTTGGTTTTTCCATCATGTCTATTGTACATTTTCTATTTTCCATCTTTTTTCAATTTCCAGTCAATTTTTTTTACAAAATAAAAAAAAATAAAAAATGCGGAAAATAGCAGTATAAGCATTCTAATGTTTAAAAGTAGATATATTTATTTGAATATGTTTTTAGAGGTTTATAAAATATGTGAAAATATTAAAAATTTTTAACTAAATTTTGAGGGGACGTTTTTATGCGTGATGTTTTTTTTAACAGTAGTGATGGTTTTATTTTTAATAGTATTGCTGTTTTAGGAGTGAAGCTTTTATTTTTAATAGTAGTGATGTTTCATAAGTGGTGTTTTTATTTTTAATAATAGTGATGTTTCATGAGTGATATTTTTATTTTTTAATAGTAGTGATCTTTCATAAGTGATGCTTTTATTTTTTATAGTAGACATGTTTTTATTTTTAATAGTAGTAATGTTTCATGATTGAAGCTTTTATTTTTAATAGTGATATTTCAAGAGGGATGTCTTTATTTTTAGTATTAGTGATGTTTCATGAGTGATGTTTTTATTTTTAATTGTAGTGATATTTCATGACTAATGTGATGTTTTTATTTTTGATAGTAGTGACATTTTAATTTTAATAGTAGTGATGTATTTATGCGTTTCTTTTGTTTAATCTGTTCAACATATTTGTTGAACTGTAATAACGGACCAACTCTTGTTATATGGTTCATTTCTTGAGTCCGAAGATAGACAAGATCTTTTTTGATATCAGAAGAATTTCGTTCTTTGTTTGAGGAAAATTCTTTCAAATATTTATGTATTCTATCAAATACTTTAACAAAGATTAAATTTTTTACTTAATTAACAATATTTTTTGATGCCGGATAGTGAACGCATAGAAGGACAAAACTGAATAGAAGCATTTAATAAGTTTTTTAATATAATCGAAAATATTTCTTTGCTAATTTGCCCTAAATTCAGTGAATTTAATATTCTATAAATAATATTTGAACTATAAAATAGATTATCAAAATCTAATTTTGATTGTTAGAATGATCGGCTATAAATGTCATCAAAACGCGCAAGGTGTAAGCGATTACCTGCAATTTTGAAGATCGATAAAAATGGGCGGTAAATGAGGAAAAGTTTGTTGTCTGTGCATGTAATAATAATAAACTTATTCTTAAGCATTTTTTATTGAACTTTGCTAGTAAAGGAATATTTAATGGAGATCTGCAAACACTTTCGAATTAAACTTTATTTGCAACTAACAACATTCGGGATTATTTAATATGGATGTTCCTAGGCATTAACATAACATTTGAGGGATTATCCAGTTCTTCGCTATAATGATTCAGACAATTTGCGTCTTTGTAATTGCAATCGCTATTTTATTTATTCAAATCATTATTATCAGCTTGATCTACAAATATTTTAATATATTCCCGTAGGAAAAATGCAATGACATGACACCTAATGATCAAACCTACCATCTTTCAGTATTTAGATACATTTGACTGTATTTTTCTTGCATACAATTGTGTAATAAGACTCTCGATCAATTCCTTTTATGAATGACCTGCAATTAAAACTTCAGCAAATAAATAACATTTTATGTTGTGTTAATATTAGTGAACGTACGTATTGTTCAAAACAATCATACACATAGATGAACATAATTTTCTTGTGCATAGTAATAAGTTTATATCCTTTTAACAAGCTTTTTTTTTCTGAAGCATCAATTCGTTTGAGCTTCATAAAAGTGAAAATGAGGTTTTAGTTTTTCTAGAACTTCTTTAATGGAAGACATTGTTTCTAAGGAAACAGTTACTGCGTGTCGATTGTGATATTTTAAAAAAGAAGCAACAATTTATCTTCGAGTTATATGCTATCTGATTAACAGTTTTGGATACAAACTGTTTACTCTTGAAAATAAAAACCAGTATAGAGATATTTCAAAAATTGTGTGCATCGGCAATAAATGTAGAGATCCGTAATCAACAATTATTTTGTTGTGTAATGTACTTAGTTAACTCTGTGGATGGCAAAACCCTAAATATTGTCATTGGAAATACTTTTTCTTCTGTATACTTCCAATTTTTTGGAATTGTTGTTGAATTCCTGTTATATTAAGGTAATTGAAAATGGAACATAAGACTACAGTAGCTATAACGCCCATGGAATTCGTGATGTACCTTAACAAGTCAGAAAGCGGAGCAGTGACTCTGGATGGTTGCGAAGGAAAATTCTTGCAAATAGTGTTGGAAGCTTTAAAAATAAAATACGAAATTGTCATTTCTAAAGATATGCTCTACAGTAACCCATTGCCGGATGATAATTTCACAGGCATGGTCGGTATGGTTCAAAGAGGAGAAGTCGACCTGGCCATGACATGTCTGGCTGTGAATGAAATACGCAGTAAAGTAGTTAATTTCAGCATGCCTTATTACACAGGAGGGATTTCTTTTATAACGGACAAGTCGCGAAATAGCAAACAGAATTTAGCTCTCCTTCACATTTCTGACACACCAACGTGGATTGGTATAGGTATCGTGTTAATAATCATGTCAATTTTATTTGCGAAATTTAATGGTTCTGTAGGAAATAATCTGTTTAAACTGATTGGAACCGTTGTTGGACAATCTTTAAACATTGGAAATGGTTCATTAAGCAGCAGAATTTTGTTAACTGCTTGGCTTCTCTTTACCCTGGTGATATCCCTCAGTTATTCTGTCACTTTACTGTCTCATTTAATTCAGCCTGCTAAAGTCGCTCCGATTCGAACTTTTCACGAGCTTTCCAAAGCTGTGCAGTCAGGAGGTCATAAGGTATATGCTATTAAGACTTACATTCCATTTCTTCTCGATTCTGAAGAAGATCATCTGAAAGAACTGGGAAAAATTATTATTCGTAACAATTGGATAACTCCAGTTCGAAAAGTCGAAGAAACGTATCACGTCACTTCCCAGACTTCACGCATCCAGTCTCGAGTCCTGTCAGTATTAGAATTTGAAAACCGGGATGACATTTTTATCTCCGATGATGAGCTTTGCGTTTTACATGTTGCGTTTGCTTACAATAACAACTTTTGTTGCAAGTCAAAATTAAATGCAATTCTATCAAAACTATGGGGTTCGGGTCTGTTCGAAAAGTTATTGCGAGACACTTCATTCAAATTGTTTTTGAAATCTTATAACAATAAGCACCCTTCTACTATTAAATCTTCACTTTCTGTTGGTGATTTTATGGGAGTTTTTACTCTTTTGGGCATCGGTTTGATGCTTTCATTTATTATTTTTATTCTGGAAATAAATTTTCCTTGCGAATATTTTAAACGAATTCGTGAAGCAAATACTGATTCTTAAAAAGTAAATAATACGTTCTGGTACAAATTTAATTTTAATCGGCGAATTATAACTATTGGCTTCTTTTAATTCATCTTTCAAAGATATTGGTTATTCCTAATATGAAGTGTCATCCAGAATTTTCTAATTTGGCGCTGTAGGAACTTATCATATTAATTAATATTCACTGTTTCCTTTAAAATTGATTCCTCGGGCTTTAATCTGTCCCAGCAATCAATCAGTCTTTCAATGAAAATGCGAAGTATGCCCAGCGATTCTTTCTAAATTTATTTCAAGGGCATCCAGATGATGGTTTTTAGCTTAAATTTCATTTTTAGAAATCAAAAGGTTCGGTGAGAAAGTAAAGATAAAAGTTATTGAATTCTTTTTTAAAAAAACTAAATATTACTGAGAGTACCAAATGTTACTTCTTTATCGTCATGGTAAAGCAGAAAATATTACTGCTTTATCGTGACAAAGAGACCCATAGTTTTGAATGCCACACGTTTAGCTGTTCCCTTTTGACACCTTCAAAAGTCGCGTAAATACAACACAGTAGAATTGGGAAGTGGCAGTGGGACTCTCTAGAACAAATTGTATATTAACAATTTCCTTATTGGCAAAATATACATTCAACATGTTCTTCACGTTGCTTCTCACTTGTCTGCATATTTTAGACTCGGTGAACTTTGACTTTTCCATTAAGGAGAATGTTGTTTAGTTTCCGTATGATACCTATAACTTGAACTCTTTTTCAATGAGATTATCAATCACCATCAACGATTATTTTTGCAATTTTTCAATGGTATCCAAAGGAGACCGCCTTTGGCTTAAATTTTAGCTTAGATTTAACTTTTATAAATAAAAAGTATTGAATATTATAAATTGAATTCTTGAATATTATTAATTGAATTCTTAAATATGTTATAAATTGAATTCTTGAATATTATAAACTGAATTTTCGGCTTTGACGGAATGAAATGCAGGCGGGTTCTTTATCGTAATGAATAACTTATCGTTTTGAAGGCCACAATTCCAGCCGTTTCCTTCTGACATCTTCATAGAGTCAATTGTAAATCGCACAGATAATAGGGAATTGACCCTATTGCTACAGACTGGTATAAATTCTTTATGAACAATTTTGTTGATGTCAAAAAATACAAGCAACATGCAGTTAACGTTGTTTTTCATTTCTATGCATTTTTATTGATGTTTAGTTTCTGTATCATATTTATAAGTCTAACTCTCATCGCCAGACATTACTCTGAACATCAGATTGGTGTTGCTTTTGAGCCATTGTCAACAGCCTATGAACAAATTTTCGGAGCGGCATGATGCATTTTCACTTAGAAATCGCTGAGATGTTCCAGATGCAATTTTAGCTTTAGCTCAGAGATTTGGAATAAACTGAACTTGACATATGAATGGTGGAATTTTGTTGATGATTCGGGACTTAGATGGTCTTTTTATGTGTTCGACATCATCAACTGATGTTCGACCACCACGAAGAAGCTATCAGCTTAATTTCTATTACGCATGCATGGTAATGAAACTTTTGTTAAAGTACTTGATCTGGTATTTGATCTAAATTGTACGGGATTAATGCCAATTAAAATGATAAATATTCCTATCTTAATGTAAAATTTATTGTTATGGGTGTAATTATTTAATTCAGACATTCTGAATAAGTTGATTCCAACTAAGAAACAAATCACACCCAAAGCTTGCAAATTATTAACATTAAAAATAATGTCGGTATTTGTTCAAGAATATTATTATTACAGATTTAATATTTGTAGTCATAAAATATATAGTCCACATTATATTGTATTGTAAATTATATTGTAATTAAATTATATTGCTACATACTATAGTGTATTGCTAATGTGGTAATTGCATTTCATTGTTTGCTGATACATTTTGATTTCATTGTGATTTGAAAGTGATCTTTTGTAAGCAGTGTATATTTTCTCCATTATGTATATATATATATATATTTTTTTTATTTCCCATTTTTGTTTTTCCTTTCCAGAAATTTTTTAAGCCGGTCAAAATAGCAGAACAGGGATTCTAAAGAGAGAAAATAGATAGATTCATTTGAATATGTTTTTATAGGTTTTAAAAATGTATGAAATTGGTAAAAGTTTTATTTAAATTATGACAGGGAAAAATGCATTATTTTATGTGGACTTTTTCCCGATAGTATAATGACTATTTTATTGCTACTTTGATAGTTATTTGCAGATTTTTTATTTATAGTAAATAAGAACAAAAATATATATTCTTTTTAATAATTATTTCAATAAATTATTGATTATGAGATTGTTCTTATAACGTATGTTGGCCATTGATACAGAATATAAACTTTTATGAAGTTGCTACTCAAACTTTTTGGCAGAAAATGATTATATTTGGTTTAAAAGCGACAAAATTTGGCAGAAAAGGAATTTAAGGAATAAAATTTGACGTTATAGCTGTTTGACTACTAATGGTGGCGTGATATTGACTATTAGCGAAATAATATTTTGCAAATTTTGAAATTCGTCAGGCATTTTGTTTCTTTACTTGGCATACTTGTGATGAATTTTGGCATAATATCGTTTAACCACGAAAAATAACTGCGTCATTCATTATTATGTTTACTTGGTGACTTGGCATTCTGGCGATGTATTTGCCACAAAGGATATAAAATTTTAGATTTTTATCTAATTTTTTTTTTCAAACTAATTTTAAACTGTAGACTCTGTTACTGATTAAAGTAATGAATAAAAAAAGTGATAAAACAATGATGTGGTTGTTGCATATCCCCTTGATTTAAAATCCTAAAAAAAGTCCAGTAGATCAGGCTGCATCAATAGATCGTAAACGGTCCTCCCCATAAAACAATGATAATATTTTTTTCTTTCTCTCAAATCGAGGAATGGTGTAAACTATTATTTTTTTATAAATAATTGAAAATTTTTTGTCATTTTAACTAATTGCCATAGTTTGCGAATCATAAAATTGGCTGTCTATAAAAAAAAAGACGTATTTATTAAAACTTGAATTAAAAATCAATTCACCTTTTCGTCAAGTCGAAATATTACATGGGTATTTCATTAGAAGCACTCAGAGGTGTTTTTCTTTAGAAATCTCTACCTATTTTAATATAATTTTTCTATTTTTCTTAATATATCTTAGGAAAGTTCATAAATTCTGAAGGCACTGTAATAGATTAGGAGAGTTTTTTTACCTTCAAAAACTTCTTGGAACGTCCAGGAGAAAATTATTATATACTTTTTTTAAATCGTAACAGGGGAAAAAAAAAAAAAAAAAAAAAACAATAAGGAAAATGAAGACTGATTGAAATGTTAATAATGGCGTTTTAAGACAAATCGAGTCATTATATTGGTAAAAGTTTTACAGTAAAAAAAGTTCTGATAAGGCGATAAGGTGCTAAAAAAAAACTGCTTATTTTAGTTAATATATTTCAAGGAAGAATTCAATCTAACAATAACTTATTGAAGTAAATCTCCATAGATAATAATAATAAAAAGCATTCACTAAACAAAAGAATTTAGTTTAATACGTGTTGAAATAAAAGCTCTAAAAAAGTTTCAAAAGAATTAAATGATATTTCATCTTTTCACGGAATTGGACAAAAAAGCTTATCCGATGTTAAAAAAAAAAAATTACTTCAAATGATTTAAATTGAATTTTTTTTTAATCTTTATAAATTCAAATCGTTGGGGAAATCTAATTCCTTTTGGTATTTACTCCATTTAATTAATTTTTCCCTTTTTCTATATACCCCATTAAATTTCATCAAGGCTCTGCACTTTTAAATAAAACTCTATCTTAAAACACTCCGATTCCGAAAACCAGTCAATCGGACCTACTTCCGGTATTTCTTGGGGGGAATTTCGAATGTGTTCTGGCAGAGAGAGGTTTGAGGAATCCATCTAATTGTCCTTAAATTCTAAGGTATTGGTTTTTGCTCTGCTTCCTCCAGGCTGCAAATTAAGGCAAGGGGATCAAAGAGTGTCAAGGGGAGTTGGGCGTGGGTGAGTTGAGGAAACGAGAAAACTCATTTCGGGCGTTAGGCCAACACTCGCAGACATTCCTTCACATCCAACTGTTGTTTTCTGATAATTGCCGCCTCGACCGGAAAAAAGGTTAAGTCTAGGATGTGATCTTTCGATGGATAAAGTTTCCATGCTGTATTGCGTAGACTCAACTGTGTCAATTTATTTCATTCCTTAGATTATTATTTCAGGATGTAAGGGGCTGCTCCTGTTTTCTAGAGAGTGAGGAATTTCTAATCATTTTTAGTATTTTTAAGGACCAAAGAAAGCCCATTAAAATTTTCTCTTTCTTATACTGAAGTTTATATATATATATATATATGAAGTTTGAATGCATTAAAACTGTGTTTATATTATGTTTATATTATTTCCAGAATTTTATATATATATATATATATACACTGAAATGACAAAAGACATGGGATAGCAATATGCAAATTTTCAGATGGCAGTAGTATCGCGTAGAACAGGTATAAATGCGCAGTGCTTTCGCAGAGCTTTCCTTTCTGTTCAAGTTATTCATGTGAAGAGGTTTTGACGTGATGATGACCGCACGACGGGAATTAACAGACTTTGGACGCTGAATGTTAGTTGGAGCTAGACGCATGGGTCATGCCATTTCGGAAATCGTTAGGGAATTCAACATTCCCAGACCCACTGTGTCAAGAGTGTGCCGAGAGTATGAAATTTCAGGCATAACATCCCACCATGGACAGCGCAGTGGTCGACCGCCTGCACTTAACGACCGAGACCGGCGACGTCTGCAAAGAGTCGTAAATTCTAACAGAACAAGCAGCACTGCGTCAAATAACCGCAGAAATCAATGTGGGACGAACAAAGGACTTGTCTGTTAGAACTGTGTGGAGAAATTTGGCTTTCTTGGGCTATTCCAGCAGGAGACCGACTCGAGTGCCTTTACTGACAGAACGACATCGCTTGCAGCGACTCTCGTGGGCACGTGAGAATATCGGTTTGTCCCTAGATGAATGGAAAACCGTGGCCTGGTCCGATGAGTCACGATTTCAGTTGGTAAGAGCTGATGGTAGGGTTCGAGTGTGGCGCAGACTCCACGAAGCCATGGACCCAAACTGTCAGCAAGGCACTGTTCAAGCTGGTGGTGGCTCCGTAATGGTGTGGGCTGTTTTTTCATGGCATGGACTTGGTCCTCTGGTGCGACTGGACCGAACATTGACTGGAAATGCTTATGTTCAGCTACTTGGAGATCACTTGCAGCCATTCATGGACTTCATGTACCCAAACAACGATGGGATTTTTATGGATGACAATGCGCCATGTCACCGGGCCACAATTGTTCGCGATTGGTTTGAAGAACATTCTGGACAATTCCAACGAATGATCTGGCCACCTAGATCGCCCGACATGAATCCAATCGAGCATTCATGGGACATCATCGAGAGGTCTGTTCGTGCCCAAAATCCTGCACCGTCAACGCTTTCACAATTATGGACGTCTAACGAGACAGCATGACTCAATACTCCTGCAGAAGATTTCCAACGACTTTTTGAGTCCATGCCACGTCGAGTTGCTGCGCTTCGCCGGGCGAAAGGAGGGCCGTCACGATATTAAGAGGTATCCCATGACTTTTGTCACTTCAGTGTATAAAATTCTTCTGTACATGCGTTTGTCACTGAACATCTCCTAAACGGTTGGGCCGATCTTGATGATATTTTTTGTATGTGTTTGAGTGGGTCCCTGCATAGGGTAGATTCATAATTGGACCCAGTTGGTGGCGCTGCAATCCTGTTCTTTTGTACGTGTGTTTGTCACTGAACTCTCTCTCTCTCTCTGTATATATATATATATATATATATATATATATATATTTCCAGTATATCGTTGGCCTCATATTCTGCTTATGTTTTGAACAATGCTACCTCAATACGGCCGAACATCCTGGCTTAGTTAAAATAATTCATTCGGCAATCGAATTCATTTCTTTTCCTCATTTTATACAATTCGTTTTTTTCTTACTATTTAATTTTATAATTTAATTTAATATTCTATATTGGAGATATGAAAGTGAGATTTATACCATTAGGAGCAAAATAAGGTTAATCTATAAACTTTACTATGCATTGATATTAAAATAAAGACCTTAAACCAATTTTAGTTTAGAAACAGAGTCTAAAAGTTTATGCCCGAAAATGTTATGCGAAATTTCAATAAATGTTCTAATTTCCTTTTATTTCATTTATGGGGTTTTTCCTTAGTAGCGTATATTTTCAATACCATATCTATTGGACTGTTTTTTTACTTTACATTTTTTTTTACTTTTTTGCAGATATTTTTTTTTTCTAAAAGAAATACCCAAAATAACAGAACAAGTATTGTACAGTGCGAAAGTAGATATTTTCGTTTGATTATATTTCTATAAGTGTATAAAATGTGTGAAAACGGTCAAAAGTGATATCTAAATTATAGTGAAAGAAAGGCGACAGGTTATAAATAGAATATGATAGAGAAAACGTAATATTTTATTGCATCATTATGCTTTAGTTACAGTTTTTTTTCCTTTTCATTAAATAAAACAACTTTCGGTGATTTAAAATAGAATATATATATTTAATAAAATTTTATATACGTTGTAGAGCCATCACTCGCCATCACCAACCTTCGTTACTTACATCCATTCTTGTTCTTACCTAGGAATTCCCATAGCGGTTACACCTCATTACATTTCTGTGCTTGTGGCGCCATCTATCGCGATTTACATTAAAAAATAGTTAACACAATCAGGAAATTAATCATTTTATTTAATGTTTCCGGCAAGAAATAATATTGCAGAATTGTATGTCCTCCTCTCCTTTATTTCTGGCAGCCTGATGGCCAACTGGCTAGGGCTCTAGTCTTTCGGATGTGTATATGCAGCGAATTACAGCTTATAAAAATATTTTACTCATAAAATTATACAATAAAACATGGATTTGACATTCATTAGCATTCCTGAAAACTTACTTACAAGCCTTTGGTTTACTCTATATGGCTAAACTATGAACAGAAGCATTGATCAAAATTTGTATACTTCACAAAACAAAAAAAGTATTGGTACCATACTTTGGAAACTTTGGTACCAACGGCTATACAATACATATGATATTTTGTGTAGTCGTTGGTACCAAAAGTTTCAGTTTCCAATCCTGGCTGTGGCATGGATATTTGTTAGTGGTTCGGAATCCATTTTAAACTGTAGATCTCGTTCTAATTTGCGTAAAAGGTGCAAAAACGACCTTAAAGCGACCAGTCAAACATTTATTTGTATTTTAGATATTTATATTTAATGTTTCTTATTAATACAGTTAAGTTGTAGATACATCTACAATAAATAAATAAACAAATATTTATAGATGGTTATCAATGAAATTAGAATAATATATCTATAAATATATTAATGAAATTTTGATTATTCTATTATTGCATATTATGAAAATTTGTTTTTTTATTGTATCTCATAAATGTTTATAGGTTTCTTCATCAATTTTTCCTGTGATGTTTTTGTTTTTAAAAAAAAATATATAGCTGGTGATACTTTGATGCTGTTCATTTTGTTTTGAAATTGATTACAAATAGGAAAATGTGTAGCTCTCGATAAAAGGTTCGCATAAATTATTTTTAGTTTCGCACTAGTTTTACACTCTTTTTTTGATTAAAAATGAATTAAAAAAACACGTTTATTTCCCATAATAATTCTTGTTATGTAGCGATGTTTTTAAGCGTTTCTTTTATTTAAACTGTTTATCATATTCGTCGAACTACAGTAATTGACAAAATCTCATTACATGGTTCATTTCTTGAATCCTTAGGTGGACAAGTTGTTTTTCGATATCACAACAGCGTCGATCTTTGTTTGAGGAAATTTCTTTCTAATATGTGTGTTTTCCATCAAATACCTAAACAAAGATTAATTTTCTTACATGGCTTACAACATTTCTCGATGCCCGATAATGGAAATGCTGGCGAACAAAACGGCGACAAAATGCTGTAATTTTTATTGATTTTTTTAAAGTTAAGCTCAAAGGCTTTCTTGGGCACCAACAAAAGATAAAAGATAAAGGAATATATCTATATATTTTTATTTTTTTCTTTTCCTCAAAGTCGCGAATTGTGGAAACTTATTTTTTTCACGAATAATCGATAAAAATGTCATTACAACTAATTGGCCAAGTTTCAGAGTCATAAAATTGGCTATCTACCTAAAAAGAAAAAGCGTATTTATCAAATTTTGAGCTGAAAATCAATTCACCTTTTTTGGACATGAAAGTATTACCTGATTATTTAATTAGGAACGCTCAGAGCTCTTTGTTCGTTAGAAATCTCTACCCTTCTGGCTTTTTTTAAAATTTGATTTTTCTGTTTTTCTTAATATATCATAAGAAAGTTCATAAATTTTGAAAGCGCTCTATTAGATTAGGAAAGATTTTCGCACCTTCACAAACTTCTTGGAATATCCAGAAGAAAATTATTGAACTTTTTTTAATTCCATAGAAATAAAAAAAAAAAAAGAAGAAAGGAGACTGGATGAAACACCATTAATTTTCTTTTGAGACTAATTGAGTTATTAGATTGGTAAAAGTTTTACATTAAAAAAAGAGCTGAGACAAAAATCTTTTGTTAGGCGTAAAATACACATGTTTAAATTTCGATAATGAAATTTTCACTACATTCTTCATATATTGAGGCTTTCTAACAATTATCAGATATGGCAGTTTTTAGAATTGGTCCTTTAAGATAAATGGGAAAATTCATAAATTTTTGCACCATCTTGAGTGATAAAAATTGTTGATACAGAATACAAATATGAATTGTTTTATCTGAGATTAATATTTTCAGAAATCCTATAGAAATTCATTATTTATTTATCATTTAATAACACTGGATGCCAAAAAAAAAAAAAAAAAAAAAAAAAATGTATTACGGTGATTTTTACAGAAACCTCATGTGTAGGTTTGGTTGATTTATATTGCAAGTTATTTGCATTTTTTTATTACATTTATCCTCATTGTACGATTTTATAATATAGCATTAATAGCATATACATCAATGTTGAATCATTAACAAATACTATTTTAAGATTAATGTTAGAGTATTAAATAATTATAGTACTTTTTATTGTTATCTGCCCCCTAAAAAAAAAATCTATGGGATAGATAGTTAAATAAACGCTGTGGTAGATTATGAAATTCATTTGATGAGTTTCAAGGATTTATTTCCCTTTTTTTTATCGGTACTATATAGCCATTATGAGAATTTTCAACGAATTATGTCAGTTAAGGTTATGTCAATGCTCGACTCTTGCCTCAGTGGCAAAACCACGCTGGTGAGCATTAGGGCGAACGTTCAATCTGCTGGCAGTTGTGTTGAGACATTGTTTGAGAAAAACGAGGATTCACGATTGCATTTGTGATGGTCAGCATCTTGTCTTGCGAGTTGGACTACTTGGTGGGAGTTTTCTGGGTTTTCTTCCATATTATACGCACATTCGGGGTAGTCTACCCGGAAGGCACTGCCCTCCTTATTCAGCTACACGCAGCCCAGTCAGACTTCTACCTACGGGGGATCTATCACAACTGAAGCTACCTCCTTTCCTTCCATCCCACTCATGGGGTGCCCTACCCACACTGCAAGACACTGAGGATTAGACACAACAGTACATCAATGTTGAGAAATGCAAAGAATAAATAATATTAAATAATAATCTTTTTCTATTATTCTAATTTATTTAAGTTTACACACCTAATTTAATTTTATATTACATCTATTATTATATAACAACTATTTTTGTAAAATAATTTCTGTATCTATCTATATATATATATATATATATATATATATATATACATATGTTTTTCTTAGTATATTTCACGGATGAATTCAATCTAACAACCAACTTATTGAAGTAAATCTACATTAAAAATAATAATAATAAAAAGCTTTCGTTAAACAGAAGAACTTAGTTCACAAAGTGCTGGAAGAAAAGCTCTATAATTTTTTCAAAAAAATTTGAAAAAATTATATTTAATCAGGACGAAATCTTGGGTTTCTTCATCTTGGGCTTGGACGAAAAATCTTTTCCGATGCATAAAAAATTTAATTCAAATGATTTAAATTGAATTCTGTTTTAGCTTTATAAATTCATATCATTGGGGAAGTCTAGTTCCTTTTGGTATATACCCCACTTAATTAATTTTTTTCCTTTTACTGTTTGTCCCATTAAATTTCATCAAGACGCCGGACTTTTAAATAAAACTCTACATTAAAACACTTCGATTCCGAAAACCAGTCAATCGGCCCTACTTCAGATATTTCTTGGGAGGAATTTCGAATGCGTTCTGATAGAGAGAGTTTGAGGAATCCATTTAATTGTCTTTAGATTCTGAGGTATTGAATTTTGCTGTGCTTCCTCCGGGCTACAAATTACGGCCGAGTATCAATAGATGTCAGGGGGAGGTTGGCGTGAGTGAGTTCAGGAATCGGATGTTAGGGCAACACTCGTAGACATTCCTTCACATCCAACTGTTGTTCTCTGATAATTGTCGCCACGATCGGAAAAGATTCAAGTCTAGGATGGGATCTTTTGGTGAATAAAGTTCTAGTTTCCAAACTGTATTGCTTAGACTCCACTATGGCAATTTATTACATTCCTTCGATTGTTGTTCCAGGATGTATTGGATTGTTAGGGACTGTTCCTGTTTTCTGGAAAAAGAAATTCCTAATCTAAATGTGGGGCTCCACATTTACAGGTCGTTAATCAAAAAGCTCAGGAATATCCATTCATTACAGCCCGATTATAGATGCGGTATATTAATATACGTTGTCATAAATACTGTTGAGGTTCAGCGCACAGCACTAGCGGATTCGAAATTAAGTCCTTTACACACTGGTCACTAGACAAATTGAATCACAATTATGTATGACTGTGATTTATTCTTATTTCTTTTTAATTTGTATCAATTTATTTTTAAAAAGTAAATATAATGTGGGGTACATTCACTATTTAAATTATCGATAGCCAACTGGCTATCAAGGGCTGTATATAAATAATGTTCTAGGGGCTGGACTATGTCAATTTATTTCATTCCGCAGATTTTTATTCCATGGTATATTATATGTTAGGGGCTATTCCTGTTTTCTGGAAAAAGGAATTTTTAATCATTCTAAACATTTTTACAGAAAAAAGAGTGTCCAATATAAAATATCTCCTTTTTTATGTTGAAATTTCTTTTGTGTGTGTGTACACACATAAAAAAGATATATATATATATATATTTCTTACGTATTAAAATTTATATATTTAGTACATCGTTGACCTCATGTTTTGCTTTTGTATACAACATCCCAATGCAAAAACATATTAGTATCCTCTACCAGGAGAAGTTTAATGTTACGCGCCACAGATATGGAGGTCGTATAATAGAAACAAAACAAAATTGCGATGCAAACCGTTTCGAACAAAAACCGCGATGCATTTCATCTGATGCTCAAATGTTTTATCGAATCTCTTACATTTCGCCAATTTTTTCTTCTCTAAAATGGAATTAATTTTTATATTAATTTTTATTGGTTAAAAGTTAGTTAATTTGTTTAATATTAAAAGCTAGATAAAATCATAAATTATTTCGCTGATTTTTTTTCTTCATATGTCGATATAGAGAAAAAAATGAAGATTAATGAATTGTATTTTCATAAGAATACGATTTAGTTTTAAAATACAAACACTGTTTTAGTTTCTTAAAGTGAATGCTGGATATGAAAAACATCTAATATAAGAGAGACCACATGATGTAAATTTTCAAAAATAATAATAAGTAACTAAACTTAGCTAATTCTGAAATTAATCAGCTATAAATATATCCAAGAAATAAATGTATTCTTGTAAAAATTGAAATGAGATCTTCATTATTTGTCTTATATTACTCGATTGTAAATATTTGAAAATGGGACATTTGAATGTAAGATGTGTTTTAATTAAGAAAATTACAAACAATTGCTTTTGCCTGTGATGTATTCATAATAAAATAAAAACTTTGTGTAAATCCAATTTCAATAAATGTGCTAATGGTATTGTTTGGTGATTTGAATGTGATGTTTTGTAAGCAGGAAAAATATATACTTTTTCCATCACGTCAATTGTAACTTTTTTATGTTCTATTATTTTTTCTTTTCCAGTCAGTTTTTTTAAACAAACCCTAGCAAAATAGAATAAGCATTCTATATCTCGAAAGTAGATATATTCATTTGAATATGTTTTTAGAGGTTTATAAAATGTGTGAAAACGGTTAAAAGTTTATTCAAAATTATGTAGCAATATTTTTATGCGGTACTTTTCTTTAAACTGTTCATCATATTCGTCAAACTGTAGTAAATCTTGTGATGTGGTTCATTTCTTGAGTACGGAGATAGACAAGATCTTTTTCGATATCAGGACAAGATCGTTCTTTGTTTGATTAAAATTCTTTCAAATATATATGTATTCCATTAAATACTTTAAGGAAAATAAAAATAACGATGAATAAAAAACGATAAAATAAAAGAGTTTTTATTGATTTTTTTAATGTAAGCAATATATTACAGAACTCTAATTTTGAATGTGGGTGCGCAGAAGATCTACCTCCCCGTGGTGCACCTGGTAACACTTTTTAGTGGCTAAAAATCTGCAACTTGGCATTATTGTTACATTAATGAACTCTGTTTCAGCATGTTTTGTTGTATTATTTTGTTGTTGTTGTATGTTGTATGTTTTTTTTTTCTTTTCATTTTTCTCTTTTTGCTGTAACTGTTCATAATCTGCCATTGGAAATTAAAAAAAAAAAAAATTTGTTTTTGAATGTTAGAAGAACTGCCAACTCTCATCAAAGAGGCAAGGTATGCGATTATCTGCAATTTTGAAGATCGATCAACATGGGAGGAAAATGACCAGAATTTTGTTGCACGTTTGCCTTGCATGTATCAATAGTAATCTTATTATCATGCATTTTTTTTTTATTGAAATGCACTTGTAAATGGAGATCTTATAATGTATTAATGGAGATCTGCAAACGCATTCGACTTAAACTGTCTTTGCAGATAGTAATGTTATTCAATGTGGCATAAATAGACACAAACAGATCATTTGTGAGATAACCAAGTTCTTCGCAATCGTGTTTCCGCCAATTTGCTTGTTTGCAATTGCAATATCTTCATTTATTCAAATCATTAATGTCAGCCACTGAGGTACTTAATTTTAATATATTCCTGTAGAATAAAAAAGCAATGTCATGACACCTGATGATCAAACCGACCGTCTTTCAGTATTTAGATACATTTGACTTTTTTTCTCGCTTTCAATTGTATTCCGAGACTCTCGATCAATTTCTGTTACAGATAAAGCTGAAATTAAAACTTCTGTATATAAATACATTTTTATGTTAATTTCGGTGATCGTACTCATTGGTGAACAAACATTTCGTGTGCATAAGATATTTGTCCCATTTTAACAAGCACTTTTTTTTTTTTTATGCCTCAATTTATTTCGGCTTCATGAAAATGGAAATTCCGGATTAGTTTTTCTTGAACATTTTTTTTTATTATAAGTCATTGTTTCTACGGAAACGGTTACTGTGTGTCGATTGTAACATTTTAAAAATGAAGCAGCAAACTAGTTGGAGTTATAGGCTACAGTTTTGATGCAAACTGATATAGAGATATTTAAAACATTGTGTGCATCGGGAATAAATGAAGAGATATGTAATCCAAAATTGTTTTGCTCATTAATAAGTGTAGTGTAATTCTATGGAAGACAAAGATCCAAATATAGTTATCGAACATAAAACTTCACGTTTTGCTCTTTTCCAATGATAAGCTATTTTTCGTAATTATTAGTGAATTACTGTAATGTTTAAGGAAAAAAGGTAATTGAAAATGGAACGAAAGACTATTGTAGCAATAAGGCCCATGGAATTCCCGATGTATTTAAACAAGTCGAAAAGCGGGGCAGTGAATCTGGACGGTAGCGAAGGAAAATTCTTGCAAATTGTATTGGAAGCTTTAAAAATCAAATATGAAATTGTAATTTCTAAAGACATGCTCTATGGTGATACATTGCCGGATGGTAATTTCACCGGCATTACAGTGACTGTGGGCCAATTGAGGCATTTTAAAAAGCAAGCAACAATTTATCTCCGAGTTGTATGCTAAACGATTTTCATTTTTGATGCAAACTGTTGACTCTCGAAAATATAAGCAAATATAGAGATATTTCAAAAATTGTGTACAATGACAATAAACGAAGAGATCTGTAATCAAGAATTATTTTGCATTAATAAGTGTGATGTATAGTTAGGTATCTCTGATGATAAAAACCTAAATACAGTCATTCCAAATAAATATTTACGTTTGGTCTTTTACGGTTCCAATGATAAGGTATTTTTCGTAATTGTTGTTGGATTCATGTAATATTTAAGGAAGAATAGCAATTGAAAATGGAAAGAAAGACTATTGTAGCAATAAGGCCCATGGAATACATAATGAACCTTAACAAGTCGGAAAGCGAAGCAGTGAATCTGGACGGTTGCGAAGGAAAATTCTTGCAAATTGTATTGGAAGCTTTAAAAATCAAATATGAAATAGTCGTTTCTAAAGACATGCTCTATGGTGATCCATTGCCGGATGGTAATTTCACCGGCATGGTCGGTATGGTTCAAAGAGGAGAAGCTGATCTGGCCATGACATATCTGGCCATGACATATCTGGCCATGAATGAAATACGCAGTAAAGTAGTTCATTTCAGCATGCCTTATTACGCCGAAAGGATTTCTTTCGTAACAGCCAAGCCGGAAAACAACAAACAGAATTTAGCTTTTCTTCAAGTCTCTGACACACCAACGTGGATGGGAATGGGTATTGTGCTAATAGTGATGTCTGTTTTATTTGCGAAATTTAAGGGTTCTGTGGGAAATAATCTGTTTAAACTCATGGGAACCGTTGTTGGGCAATCTTTAAATATTGGGAACGGTTCACTAAGCAGTAGAATTTTGTTAACTGCATGGCTTCTGTTTGCCCTGATTATTTCACTCAGTTATTCTGTCACTTTACTGTCTCATATAATCCAACCTACTAAAGTTGCTCCGATTCGAACTTTTCGCGAGCTTTCCAGAGCTGTGCAGTCCGGAGGTCATAAAGTATTTACTATTAAGACTTACATTCCATTTCTTCTCGATTCTGAAGAAGATTATCTGAAAGAACTGGGGAAAATTGTGGTTCATAACAATTGGGTAACTCCATCTCAAACGTACGAAGAAACTTATCACGCCCCTCCCCAAATTTCACGCATTGAGGCTCTAATCATGGCAGCATTAATATTTGAAAATCGTGATGACATTTTTTTGTCCGATGATGAACTTTGCGTTGTACATATCGCGTTTGCTTACAATAACAACTTCTGTTGCAAGTCAAAATTACATGCAATTCTATCAAATCTATGGGGTTCTGGTCTGTACAAAAAGTTATTGCAAGACACTTCCTTCAAATCTTTTATGAAATCTAGTAATAAAAGTTACTATTCTAATATTAAACCTCCACTTTCTGTCGGTGATTTTATGGGAGTTTTTACTCTTTTGGGTATAGGATTGATGTTGTCATTTATTGTTTTTATTCTGGAAATAAATTGTCCTTGCAAATATTTAAAATCATTTCTTGAAATAAATATTGATTTGTAAATACTAAATGATATGTTATTACTTCATGGAAATTTTTTTTTTTAAATTGGCGAGTTTTTTTTTATTGTCGACTTTTAATTGGGCTTTGAAAGATAATGGTCAGACTTTCTGAATATCTGGATTTCAACTGAGAAACGAATCTTCATCAAATCATACATGTTATAGCATTGAACATAATGTTGGCATGTGTTCGCCAATATTATTGTTACAGATTTGATATTTTTTTTGTCATAAACATATGTTTTTAAAATTATAAAAGTGGCTTTGACTTATATGATTTATTTGACGATGATGTCTAGGCATGATAAAACGAAATAAGGTGTTTCAGACATGAATGGCCATCATTCTCAGTGTTAATTGTTTAATTATTGACTCAGGTCCATAAATAACAATTCTCTTTTCGAACTGCATACCAGATGAATGAGAGCAAAAATAAAAAAGATAAAATTACTTTGATCCGTTGCATATCTTATAGAAATAACGATGCAGTTCATCCGATTCACAAATGTGTCTTTGGATCTTGTACATACTACAAATGTTTTTCTCAGTTACTGTTCTAAAATGGAAATAACTGTTATCTTAAATTTTTATTGGTTAAAAAATAGTTAGTTTGTGTAATATTAAAAGCTTGAAACGAAAAAAAACAATGAAACCTAAATTATTTCGCTTTTTTTTAAAGGGGAAGTGCAGGAAATAATGAGGCATGTGTATTTGTATACAAATGTGTGCATCTTCTGTATGTAATGTATATATGTATATGCATTTTGCCATTAATACTATTTTATTTAAGATACTAAAATAATGCAAGATATGAAAATAATCTATTTTAAGAGAGATCATGTGATGTAAGTTGTTAAAAATAATAATAATTAACTAAACCTAAAATTAACAAGCTATAAATTTATCCAGCATAGAAATGCATTCATGTAAAAATTGTATTCTTGTAAAATTGAAATGAGATCTTCAATCTTCTTTGTCTAATACTACTCGATTGTAATTTAGAATTTTGAAATAGGACATTTGAAAGTAGAGTACGTATTTTAATTAAGAAAATTACAAACAATTGCTCTTGTCTGTTATGTATTCATAATGAAATAAAAACCTTGTTATATTTTGTGTGGAAAAAATATTTATAAATATTTGATGCCATTTTTTCATTAGAATGTTATTTCAATAAATGTGCTAATTGTATTTCATTGTTTGCTTATTCATTTTCATTTCATTGTGATTTTAATCTGATCTTTTGTAAGCAGTGTCTAGTTTGTCCAACATTATTGTACCTTTTTTATTTTCCATTATTTTTCTCTTTCGAGTCATTTTACTTTTGGTTAAAAAAAATTTGTTTAATTTTTTGGTTAAAAAAAAAAAAAAAAAAAAATGCGGAAAATAGCAAAAACATTCTAATGCTCAAAAGTAGATATATTCATTTTAATATGCTTTTAGGGGTTTATGAAATGTGAGAAAATATTAAAACTTTTTAACTAAATTGTGAGGGGATGTTTTTATGAGTGATGTTTTTATTTTTAATAGTATTGAGGTTTCATGATCGAGGTTTTTATTTTTAATATTAGTGAAGTTTTATGAGTGAAATTTTTTATTTTTAGTAGTAGTGATATTTCAT
Organism: Caerostris darwini; assembly: GCA_021605075.1. NCBI lineage: Eukaryota > Metazoa > Arthropoda > Arachnida > Araneae > Araneidae > Caerostris > Caerostris darwini. The sequence goes on along the minus strand of BPLQ01007946.1, from coordinate 58,396 downwards.
GAGTGATGATTTTATTTTTAATGTAGTGATGATTCATGAGTGAAGCTTTTATTTTCAACAGAAGTGTTGCTTCATGAATGAAACTTTAATTTTCAATAGAAGTAATGTTTCATGAGTGATGTTTTTATTTTTAATTGTAGTGATTTTTCATGAATGATGGTTTTATTTTTTAGTAGTATTGTTGTATCATGAGTGTTGTTTTTATTTTTAATTGTAGTGATGTTTGATGAGTGATTTTTAAAACTTTTATTTTTTAAACAATTGATGTTTTTATTTTTAATAATTGTGAAGTTTTTATATTTAATAGTAGTGATGTTTTTATTTTTAATAATAGTGATGTTTTTATTTTTAATGGTATTGATATATTTATTTGTAATAGTAGTAATGAAATTACGAGTTTCTTTTATTTAAACTGTTCATCATATTTGTCGAACTATAATAATGGAAAAAATCTTGTTCAGAAGATAGAGAGAATTTTCTCAACAAGACTCTACTTTCCAAGCTGTATTGCTTAGACTCGACTACATGAATTTATTTCATTCCTTAGATTGTTATTCCTTATTATTATTTTATTGTTTTTATTTTTAATAGTAGTGAAATTTTTATATTTAATAGTAGTGATGTTTTTATTTTTAATAGTAATGAGGTTTCATGAGCGATACTTTTAATTTTAGTAATAGTGCTGGTTTTTTTTATATATTGTTTTCGTGAGGTATGTTTTTTTATTTAAACTGTTCATCATATTTGTCGAACTATAATAATGGAAAAAATCTTTTTATGTGCTTCATTTCTTGAGTCCCGAGATAGACAAGAGCTTTTTTTGATATCAGAAGAGTTTCGTTCTTTGTTTGAGAAAAATTCTTTCAAATATTTATGTATTCCATCAAGTACGTTAACAAAGATGAAATTTTTGATGTAACTAACAATATTTCTTGATGCCGGATAGTGTAAATATTAAATTACAAAACTGAATATAAGTTTCAAATAATTTTTAATGTAAGCGAAAATATTTCTTTGCTACTTTGCTCTAAATTTGGTGCATTTAATATTCTATAAAAATATTTGATCTATAAAATATATATTATCTAAATGTAATTTTGATTGTTAGAATGATCGGGTAATTGTCATTAAATGCCTAAGGCGTAAGCGATTATTTGCAATTTTGAAGATCGATTAACATGGGAGGAAAATGAGCAAAGGTTTGCTGTCTGTGCATGTAAAAATAGTAAACTCATTTTTAACATTTTTTGTTGAACTTTGCTTGTAAAGGAATATTTAATGGAGATTTGCAAACACATTCGAATTAAACTTTATTTACAACTAAAATCATTTGGGATTATTTAATATATTTGTTCCTAGACATTAACAAAACATTTGACAGATTATACAATTCATCGCTGTAATGTTTCAGGCAATTTGCATGTTTGAAATTGCAATCGCTATTTTATTTATTCAAGTCATTAATATCGGCCATTCAGCTACATAATTTTTAGTATATTCCTATAGGAAAAGAGCGATAACATGTCCCCTGAAGATGACGCCGGGCATATTTCAGTATTTAGATAAATTAGACTGTATTTTTCATGCACCCAATTGTATTCTGAGACTCTCGATCAATTTCTTTTATGAATAAAGGTGAAATTACAACTTCTTTGAATAAATAAAAATTTAATGATAATATTAATGATCGTACATATTGTTCAACACAATCATACACATTGTTAAACACAATTTTCGTAATATGTTTATCCTTTTTTAAAAATCTCTCTTTTTTTAACCATCAATACATTTGAGTTTCATGAAAATGAAAATGCTAGTTGATCTTTTTAAAGAAATTTTTTTTAATATAAGACCTCGTTTCTAAGGAAACAGTTATTGTGGACAGATTGAGACATTTCAAAAAGCAATCAGCAGTTTATATCCCAGTTAAATGCTACACGATTAAGAGTTTTGGATGTAAATTGCTGACTCTTGAAAGTAAAAAAAAATATGGAGACATTTCAAAAACTGTGTGCATCGACAATAAATACACAGGTCTGTAATGAAGAATTTTTTTGCTCATTAATAAGTGTCATGTAATGTCAGGTCGGTGGATGAAAAAAAAACCTAAATATTGTCATTTAAAATAAAACTTTACGTTTTGTTATTTATAGTTCCAATGATGAGGTATTTTTCGTAATTGTTGTTGGATTCTTGTAATATTTTAGGACGAAACCTAATTGGAAATGGAACGAAAGACTATTGTAGCAATAAGTCCCAGGGAATTCCTGATGTATTATAACAAGTCAAAAAGCGGAGCAGTGACTCTGGATGGTTGCGAAGGAAAATTCTTGCAAATTGTATTGGAAGCTTTAAAAATCAAATACGAAATTGTCATTTCTAAAGATATGCTCCACAGTAACCCGTTGCCGGATGGTAATTTCACAGGCATGGTTGGCATGGTTCAAAGAGAAGAAGTTGACCTGGCCATGACATGTCTGGCCATGAATGAAATACGCAGTAAAGTAGTTAATTTCAGCATGCATTATTACACAGGAGGTATTTCTTTCGTAACTGCCAAGCTACAAAATAGCAAACAGAATTTAGCTCTCCTTCAAGTATCTGACACAGCAACTTGGATAGGCATAGGTGTCGTGTTAATAACCATGTCGATTTTATTTGCTAAATTTAAAGGCTCTGTGGGAAATAATCTGTTTAAACTGATTGGAACCGTTGTTGGACAATCCTCAAACATTGGAAATGGTTCATTAAGGAGCAAAATTTTGTTAACTGCTTGGCTTCTCTTTACCCTGGTGATATCCCTAAGTTATTCTGTCACTTTACTGTCTCACTTAATTCAGCCTGCTAAAGTTGCTCCGATTCGAACTTTCCACGAGCTTTCCAGAGCTGTGCAGTCAGGAGACCAGAAGGCATATGGTATTAAGACTTACATTCCATTTCTTCTCGATTCTGAAGAAGATTATCTGACAAAACTGGGAAAAGTTATTATTCGTAACAATTGGATAACTCCAATTCGAAAATTCGAAGAGACTTATCATGTCCATTCCAAAACTTCACACATTCAGGCTCGAATTTTGTCAGCATTAGAATTTGAAAACCGAAATGACATTTTTATCTCCGATGATGAACTTTGCATTTTACATGTTGCGTTTGCTTACAATAACAATTTCTGTTGCAAATCAAAATTAAATGCAATTCTCTCAAAACTATGGGGTTCGGGTCTGTTCGAAAAGTTATTGCGAGACACTTCATTCAAATCGTTTTTGAAATCTCGTAATAATAAGTACCATTCTACTATTAAATCTTCACTTTCTGTCGGTGATTTTATGGGAGTTTTTACTCTTTTGGTTATCGGTTTGGGGCTTTCATTGATTACATTTATTCTGGAAATAAATTGTGCTTGCGAATATTTTAAATTCGTGAAGTAAATACTGATTCTTAAAAGTAAATAATACGTTATCAGTTTATGGTACAAATTTAATTTTATTAGGCGATTTATAACTATTGGCTTCTTTTAATTAGTCTTTCAAAGATAATGGTTATTCCTAATATGAAGTGTCATCCAGAATTTTCTAATTTGGCGCTGTAGAAACTTATCATATCAATTATTATTCGCGTTTCCTTTAAAATAGTTTCCTCGGTCTTTAATCAGTCCCAGAAATCAATCAGTCTTTCAACGAGAATGTCAAGCATTTCCAGGTATTCTTTCGGAATTTTTTTCAAAGGCATCCAATGGACGGATGTCAGCTTAAATTTCATTTTTAGATATTAAAACGCCGGGTGAGAAATATAAGATGAGAGTTATTGAATTGTTTTTCAAAAACTAAATTTTACTGAGATAAGGGTAAGGTGATTCTTCATCGCGACGAAGAGTTCCGTAGTTTTGAATGCCACGCTTTTAGCTGTTACTTTTTGACATCTTCAGACACCTGACTACAACATATTAGAGTTGTGAAGTGGCAGTGCGGCCCTCTCAAACAAATTGTATATTCACAATTCCCTTATTTTGCAAAATATATAATCAACATGCTCTTTGTGTTGCTTCTCATTTGCCTGCAAGGGCCCTGAATGGCCGAGTGGCTAGCGCTCTGGTGCTCGGTACCACAGGTTTCGGTTTCAAGTCCCGGCGGTGCCATGGATGTTTGTAGTGGTTCGGAATCTACTTTACACTGTAGGTCCCGGTCTGCTTAGCCTAAAGTGTGCACAAAAACCATTTGAAACGCGAATTAAACCTAACCAAACAACCATTTGTTCTCAATTTTTAGACTTGGTGAACTTTGTCTTTTCCATTAAGGATACTGTTGTTTAATTTTGGTATAGTGACTATAACTCAAACTCTCAGCGCCAGTTATTACTCTGAATATTACATAGGTCTTGCTTTTGAGCCGCTATCAATAGCTTATTAACAAATTTTCGCTGTGGCCTGGTACATTTTCGCCTAGAATTCGCAAACTTGTTCCAGATGCAATTCTAGTTTTAGCGCAGAAATTTTTTAATAAACTGAACTTCATGTATGAAAGGTCGAATTTTGTGATGTTTTTGGATGTAGACGGTCTTCTTGTGTGCACGTCATCATCAACAGATATTCGATACCATGAAGAAGCCTTTAGCTTAATGTCTATTACGAATGTATGATAATGAAACTTTTGAAAAAATACTGGTTCTGGTATTTGATGTAAAAAGAACTGAATTAATGCAAATTAAAATGATAAATATTCTTTTCATACTGCAAAAATTCTTGTTATTGGTGTAATTATTTAATTCAGACATTCTGAATATGTTCATTTCAACTGAGAAACGAATCGCCACCAATGCTTGCAAATTATTACAGATTTAATATTTGTATTCATACAGCCATAATTTCCTTTATTCTTTCCCCAATTTGGTTCTGAGGTAAAGAACGACGACGATTTGTAGGTTGACGGAGTTCCTTGGTATGGGTAACCGCTAACTCCTTCTTTGCATGTGAGAGGGAAGTTACTTTAGCTTTAAGCCCATTGCAGGAGGTAAAGAAGAAAATAGACCGATCCTTAAAACAAACTTACAAATTCCTTTCAACTGATAAAACATGGAATATACTTGTTTCATCACCCATCCCAACGGACTTGCCTCGTGCAGTTTTTACAACAAATTTCGACTCTCGACAAGACACGATTTTCTTAATAACCGCTTGGTGTAGCTACTTATGATGCCTGTCCTCTGTGATTGTCAGGCGGAGCCATGGACTTTTTACATTTGACACATGCACTGCACTTGATTTTATGACTATTAATTTTGACAACTTTACCAAGGCTAAAATTTATTTGGCTGCTTAGTTCTTATGGCGGATATCGCTACAGTTTGATGTAGGAAAAAAATTTTTTTTATTCATAAATAAATATATTCTAAATTATATTGTATTGAAAATTATATTGTAATTAAATTATATTGTAATTAAATTATATTGTTGCATACAATGTTAATGTGCTAATTGCAATTTGATTGTGATTTGAATGTGATCTTTTGTAAGCAGTGTATACTTTCTCCATCATGTCTATCATAGTTTTATTTCCCATTTTTGTTTTTGCCTTTCCAGTCTTTTTTTGTTTGTTTTAAAGAAAAACCGGTTAAAATAGCAGAATTAAGATTCTAAAACGAGAAAATTAATAGATTCTTTTGAATATGTTTTTTAAAATTTGCGAAATTGGTAAAAAGTGTTATTTAAATTACCATAGGGGAAAATACATTATTTTACGGCATCATTATTCTTTAGTTACAACCAATCTCATTTTGTTTATTGTTTTTCTGGTAATAAAAAAAGTTTCACAGTTATTATATACTTTTTTCTCTCTTTATGTCTGTATTGCTTATTTTTAAATGTTTATATAATCTTTTTTATGGAGTTGATTGATGAATAAATCTGCAAACAATAAATAAATAATAATAGTAATAATAATGAATAAAATAAAATTATTAAATAAATGAATATATATTTTGTAGATTGTCAATAAATAGGACTATGATAATATTTATATAAATATATTATTGAAAGTACAAAAATTTGTATATAATTTTACTGATTATATACTATTGGATGTTATAAAAAATTTGTTTTTCTTATATGTTTAATAAATTAGATTTTTTTGTATCTAAATTGGATTATAAATTATTGTAAAGTAGTAATATTAAATGAAAATAGAAATGCCTTGTAAAATAGCTTTTTCTTGTATCTTAGAAGAAATGCTTGTCTTCGCCTGTTTTTTCGATGAAGAATATGTTTTAAGAAAATCTCTCGCTCGTGATACTCTAGTGCAGTTCATTTCATTCATTCATTTGTTTCATTTGTTCATTTTGTTTATTGTTTTCCTGACCAAAAAAATGTGTCACAGTTACATGTATTTTGATCTCCCCTTCGTTACTGCATTTTTTATTTTTTAAACGTTTATAAATCATGAGTTGATTGGAGTTAAGTGATTAAGGAGTTGAGTGATGAATATTTCTGAAAAATAAAAAAAAATTAATGAAAATGAATAAAATAAAATAAATAAATAGTGAATAAACATTTTGTAGATTGTCAATAAATAGGACAATAATAATATTGATAAAAACAATATTATCGAAAGTAAAAAAAATGCGAATATAATTTTACTGATTATATACTATTGAATGTTATAAATATTTGTTTTTCTTATATCTTTGATATAGTAGATTTTTTCTGTATCTAAATTGCATTGTAAATTATTGTAAAATAGATATATATTAAATGTAAATAATAATGCCTTGCAAATTAGATTCTTCTTGTGTGTTAGAAATAAAACTTATTACCATCTGTTTTTCCACTGAAGAATATGTTTTAAGAAATCCTATCACTAGAAATTCTTTAGTGTAGTCCATTTTGCAGTGAAATTGATTACAAACACGAAAAAACAATATGTCGCTTTCGATAAAAGGTTTACATGAATTATTTTTTATTTATTTCAAACTAATTTTAAATTGTGCAAACAATTTTTGATTAAAGTAATAAATAAAAAAAAATATTTTCCTTCTTTAATATCTTCCTTCTTCTTATGTAGTATTAGTTTCATGTGTATCTTTTGTTTAAACTGTTCATCATATTTGTCAAACTACAGTAATCTTATTATAAGGTTCATTTTTTGAGTCCAGTTCCTATATCAGAATATCTTTTTCATCTTTTTCGAATGTCTTTTTTGTTTGAGGAAAAATTCTTAGATATATTTACATTCATTTTTATTACATCTATTATTATGTAAAAACCAATTTTGTAAAATAACTTCTTCGTCTATTTTTTTTAATATATTTTTGTTTTCTTAATACATTTCATGGGTGAATTTAATTAGACTCCCAATTTATGCGTGTAAAATTTCATTAAAAAATATTAACTTTCATATAACAGCAATATTTAGCTTACCGTATGTATAAGAAAAGAAGTATGTGTAAGAAATTTACAAAAGAATTCAATGATTCTTTTTCTTACAGGATTCGGCGATAAAGTGTATGCGAAGTTTAAAAAAAAAAGTAATTCAAATTATTTAAATTATAACTTTTGTTTATATTAAATTCAACTAATTTCCACGCCTAATTCCTTTTGCTTTGCATTCCATTTATTTGGCATAAGCTACATCAAGACACGGTACTTTTAAATAAAACTCTACCTTAAAACATTCCCATTTGAAAACCAGTCAATCAGCCGTACATGAAATATTTCTTGGGGAGAATGCCGAATGTGTTCTGGCAAAGAGAGGTTTAAGGAATCCATCTAATTGTCCTTAAATTCTGAGGTATTGGTTTTCGCTCTGTTTCCTCCAGGCTACAAATTAAGGCAAGGGGATCGAAAAGTTGGACGTGGGTGTGTTCAGGATTCGAATTCTGTTTAATTTATTTAATTTTATACACCTAATTTAATTTAACACAAATTATTACATCTATTATTATATTACAACCATTTTTGTAAAATAATTACTGCATCTATTTTTTAAACATAGATTTGTTTTCTTAATATATTTCTTTGATGAATGCAACTAACAGCCAACTTATTGAAGTAAATCTACATTAAAATAATAATAATAAAAAGCTTTCATTAAACAGAAGAATTTAGTTTAGAACATACTGGAACAGAAGCTCTAAAAATTTTTCAAAAGAATTTAATCACATTTCGTCTTGTTATAGGATTCGACGAAAAAGCTTAACCGATGTTTAAAAAAAATTAATTCAAATCGTTTTAATTGTATTCTCTTTTATCTTTATAAAATTCAAATCATTAGGGAAGCGTAATTCATTTTGTTTATACTCCATTTAATTAATTTTTCTTTTTTGCTGTATATCCCATTAAATTTCATCAAGGCACAACACTCTTCTATAAAACTACCTTAAAACACTCCTATTCCGAGAAACACTCCAATTCCGGCCCTACTTCAAATATTTCTTGAGGGAAAATTTCGAATGTATTCTGGGTATAAAGAATCTATCTAATTGTCCTTAAATTCTGAGGTATTGGTTTTCGTTCTGCTTCCTCCAGGCTACAAATTAAGGCGAAGGGCTCGAAAAGTGTCAGGGGGGTTGGGCGTGGGTGTGTTCAGAATTCGAGAAAACTCATTTCGGGAGTTAGGGCAACACTCGCAGACATTCCTTCACATCCAACTGTTGTTTTCTGATAATTGCCGCCTCGACCGGAAGAAGGTTAAGTCTAGTATGTGATCTCTCGATGGATAACGCACTCGTTCCCAAGCTGTATTGCTTAGACTCCACTATGTCAATTTATTTCCTTCCGTAGATTTTTATTCCAGGATGTAATCGATCTAAGGGGATGTTCCTGTTTTCTGGAGAGAGAGAGGAATTTCTAATCATTCTTAGTATTTTTAAGGAACAACGAAAGTCCCTTATATAAGTAGCGTGTTATACTTGCAAAATCACATCTATTAAACTTTTTTTTTCTTTTCATTTTTGATTTTCTTTATGGGTATTTTTTTAAAAGAAACGTATAAAATAAGTATTAATCTCGAAAGTAGATATTTTCGTTTCATTATGTTATTAAAAATGTATAAAATGTGTGAAAAATGGTAAAAAGTGATATCCAAATGATAGAGAAAAAAAATTGCAAAAAGTCATAGAGAAAATGTAATATTTAATTCCATCATTATGCATTAGTTACAATCAGGTGATCACATTTTATTTATTGTTTCCGGTAAAAATAATTATGTAGGATTATAGGTTCCTCTCCCCTTTACTTTTGGAGGCCTGATGGCCAACTGACTAGCTCTCTGGTCTTTAGGATGTGTATATGCAGCAAATTATAGCTTATAAAAACTATTTTACTCATAAAATTATACAATAAAACATGAGTTTTACATTCATTAGCCTTCATGCAAACTTACAAGACTTTGGATTACTCTATGTGGCTAAACTATGAACAGAAGCATTGAACACAATTTGTATACTTCACAGACAAGAATATAACATTTTGTACCATCATTTGGTACACAAAGTTTCAGATTCCAATTCAGGCGGTGCCATGGATGGAATCCATTTTAAACTTTAGATCCGTTCTAATTAGCCTATAATATGCAAATCATGACCGTAGAGTGACAAATCAAATCTTTATTTATATTTTAAATGTTTATATATAATGTTTCTTATTAATACAGTTAAGTGGTGGATAAATCTACAATAAGCAAATAAATATTTGTAGATGGTTCATAAATGAATTAGATAGATTTCTATAAATATATTAATGAAATTATAAAAAATTTTGAATATTCAATTATTAAATATTATGAAAATTTGTTTTTTTTTTTTTTTGTTGATTTTTTTAAATATTTATATATAAAATTTCTTATTAATTCAGTTGAGTTGAATAAATCTACAATAGAAAAATAAATAAATATTTATAGATGGTTTAAAAATGAAATTAAAATAATATTACTATAAAACTATTAATGAAGTTACTAAAATTTGATTATTTTATTATTGAATAGTATGAAAAAAATTTCTATTGTGCCTTTGATAAATGTTTACAAATTTTCATTATTTCATTATTCCTCATTATTTCTAGTGATGAATTTGTTTTAAGAACAAAAAAATCATTGGTAATACTTTAGCGCAGTTCATTTTGTATTGAAATTGATTACAAGTGGGGGAAAAATATGTAACTCTCGATAAAAGATTCACATAGATTAGTTTTTATTTATTTCGAACTATTTCGAAATACTACACGCATTTTCTGATTAAAAAAATAAATTTAAAAAACCGTTTTCTTTCTTAATAACTTCATTCTTGTTATGTTGCGATGTTTTTATGCGCTCCTTTTTGTTTAAACTGTTCATCATATTCGTCGAACTATCGTATCTTTTTATCATATCTTTGATAAATGTTTACAGATTTTCTTCATCATTATTTCTAGTGACGAATTTGTGTTAAGAAAAGAAATTACTGGTGATACCTTAATGCAGTTCACTTTGTATTGAAATTGATTACAAATAAGGAAAAAAATATGTAGCTCTCGATAAAAGGTTCACATAGATTAGTTTTTATTTATTTCGAACTATTTCGAAATACTACACGCATTTTCTGATTAAAAAAATAAATTTAAAAAAAACCGTTTTCTTTCTTAATAACTTCATTCTTGTTGATTTTTTTATGCGCTCCTTTTTGTTTAAACTATTATTCGTCGAACTATCGTATCTTTTTATCATATCTTTGAGTGACGAATTTTGTTAAGAAAAATAAATAAATGCAGTTATTTGTAGATGGTTTTAAAAATGAAAAAAAATAAAAAGGTATTACTATAAAACTATTAAAAAAATAAATTTAAAAACCGTTTTCTTTCTTAATAACTTCATTCTTGTTATTTGCGATGTTTTTATTATTGAATATTTTTGTTTAAACTGTTCATCATATTCGTCGAACTATGTAAATTTTATCAAATCTTTGATAAATGTTTACATTTTCTTCATCATTATTTCTAGTGATGAATTTGTTTTAAGAAAAAAAATTACTGGTGATACCTTTAATGCAGTTCATTTTGTATTGAAATTGATTACAAGTGGGGGAAAAAAATATGTAGCTCTCGATAAAAGGTTCACATAGATTTTTTTTCATTTATTTCGAACTAGTTCGAAATACTATACCGCATTTCCTGATTAAAAAAATAAATTAAAGAAAAAACGTTTTCTTTCTTAATAACTTCATTCTTGTTATGTTGCGATGTTTTTAGGCGTTTCTTTTATTTAAACTGTTCATCATATTCGTCGAACTACAGTAATTGACAAAATCTCATTACATGGCCCATTTTTGAGTCCTTAGATAGACAAGTTGTTTTTCGATATCACAACAGCACAGTTCGTTGTTTGAGGAAATTTCTTTCAAATAGATGTGTGTTTTCCATCAAATACATAAACAAAGATTAATTTTCTTACATGGCTTACAACATTACTTGATGCCCGATAATGGAAATGTTGGCGAACAAAACAGTGACAAAATGCTGGAATTTTCATTGATTTTTTTTAAGGTAAGCTCAAAGTCTTTCTTTATTATCAACAAAAGATAAAAGAATCATTTTTTTTTTTTTTTTGAAAGTAGAGAATCGAAGAAAATTTTTTTTTTCACGAATAATCAATAACAATGTCATTATAACTAATTGCCCCAAGTTTGAGAGTCATAAAATTGGCTATTTACCTAAAAAGAAAAGGCGTATTTGTCAAAATTTGAGCCAAAAATCAATTCACCTTTTTTGGAAGTCAAAGTATTACCTGATTATTTAATTAGGAGCGCTCAGAGGTCTTTGTTCGTTAGGAATCTCTACCCTTCTGGCTTTTTTTTAAATTTATTCTTTCTGCTTTTTCTTAATGTATCATAAGAAAGTTCATAAATTTTGAAAGCGCTCTATTAGATTAGGAAAGATTTTCGCACCTTCAGAAACTTCTTTGGAACATCCAGAAGAAAATTACTTTAACAGTTACTTTACTTTATTACTTTTTTACTTAAAAAACTTTTTTTTTAATATCATGGAAAGAAAAAAAGAAGAAGAAAGAAGATTGATTGAAACATTATTAATGGTATTTTCTGACTAATTGAGTTATTAGATTGGTAAAAGTTTTACATTAAAAAAAGAGCTGAGACAAAAATCTTTTGTTAGGCGTAAAGTACACATGTTTAAATTTCGATAATGAAGTTTGAACTACATTCTTCATATATTGAGGCTTTCTAAAAATTATCAGAGATTGTAGTTTTTAGAATTGCTTCTTTAAGATAAATGAGAAAATTCATAAATTTTTTCTCCATCTTAAGTGTCAAAAATTGCTGATACATAATTCAAATATAAGTTGTATTATCTGATGTTAATATAGATTTATCATTTATTCACCATTCGTTCCCATTTAATAGCCCTAAACACCAACAAAAATTTTATTGCAATAAATTTTACAGAAACCTCATGTGTAGGTTTGGTTGATTTATCTTACAGTTTATTTTCAAATTTTTTAAGACATTTGTTTACATTGTGCAATTTGAATTCCTTTCTATTGTACGACATTAATGGCATTTACATCAGTATTGAACCCGATTCGTGAGTCAGTGGCAACGTGCGGTGCTAGTGTGCATTAGGGCGGAGGTGCAATCCGCTGGCGGCTTTGTTGTGGACACTGTTTCAGAAAACGAGGATTAACGATGACGTTTGTGATGTTCATTATCTTGCCCCGTTTAGTCAAACTGTCTTTTAAAAGGTTTCCGAGTTTTCTTCTATACGATATGCAAGTACGGGGCAGTTATCATTAAAAGTCTTTCCTGAAGGCACTGCCCTCCTTCTTCAGTGACTCGGATCCGAGTCAGAAAAGATTCACCTTCACTCTATCACAACAAAAGATTCTCCCTTTCCCTCCATCCATGAGTAGTCCACTCATGGAATATCCATACTGCATCGCAGGACACTGAGGATTAGACACAACAACACATCGATGTTAAGAAATGTGAAGAATAGATAATATTAAATAATCTTTTGTTTCCATTATTCCACCTAATTTAATTTAATATTACATCTATTATTATATATCAACCATTTTTGTAAAATAATTTCTGCATCTATTTTTTAAAATATATATTTGTTTTCTAAATATATTTCATGGATGAATTCAATTAACAAATAACTTATTGTAATAAATCTGCATTAATAATAATAATAATAAAAAAAGCTTTTAATTAAACAGAAGAACTTAGTTTAGTACATGCTGGAGCAAAAGCTCTAAAAGCTTTCTTCGAAATAATTAAATGATATTTCATCTTTTCACGAGATTCGACAAAAAAGCTTATCCGATGTTTAAAAAACTTTAATTCAGATGATTTAAATTGAATTCTCATTTTTTTATATAAATTCAAATCATTGGGGAAATCTAATTCCTTTTGGTATATACTCCACTTAATTAATTTTTCGCTTTTTCTATATATCCCATTAAATTTCATCAAGGCGTAGGACTTTTAAATAAAACTCTACCTCAAAACACCCCGATACCGAAGACGAGGTCAATCGGCAGTTCTTCAAATATTTCTTGGGAGGGAATTTCGAATGTGTTCTGGCAGAGAGACGTTTGAGGAATCCATCTAATTGTCCTTAAATTCTGAGGTATTGGTTTTTGCTCTGTTTCGTCTAGGCTACAAATTACGGCAAGGGGATCGAAAAGTGTCAGAGGGGTGGGGCGTGGGTGTGTTCAGGATTCGAGAAAACTCATTTCGGGAGTTAAAGAACGTTGGAAATTAGGGCGAGTGTTGCCCTAAATTCCAACTGTTGTATTCTGATAATTGTCGCCTCGACCGGAAAAAGGTTAAGACTAGTATGTGATCTCTCGATGGATAAAGTTCCAGTTTCCAAGCTGTATTGATTGGACTCGACTACATCAATTTATTTTATTCAGTAGATTGTTATTTCAGGATGTACTGGACGTTAGGGGATGCTCCTGGTTTCTAAAGAGAGAGGAATTTCTAATCATTCTCAGCATTTTTAAGGACCAAAGAAAGTCCATTAAAAGATTCTCTTTTTTATATTGAAATTTATGTGTATATGTGAAGTTTGAATATATACAAACTGTATTTATATTATGAAGTTTATGTTATATATATGTAATTCTTCTGTACATGTGTTTGTCACTGCATTCCTCGTAAACGGTTGGACCGATCTTGCTGAAATCTTTTGTGTGTGTTTGAGTGGGTCCTTGAAAGGTTTAGATTCAAAATTGGACCCAGTAGGTGGATCTGCAATCATGTTCTTCTGTACGTGTGTTCGTCAATGAACTCCCCCTAAACAGCTAGACCGATTTTGAAGACATTTTTTGTGTGTGTTTAACGAAATGGTGAGAAGTATAAAAAAAGAAAAATGTATAAAAGAAGTAAAATGTAGTCTTGTAAAAATTGAAACAAATTCTTTTCTTCCCTTTATACAATTCGTTTTTTTTTCATACTATTTAATTTATAATCTTGAATTGGAGATGTGAAAGTGAGATTTATACCATTAAAATTAAAATAAGATTACTATATAAGCTTTACTATGCATTGATATTAAAATAAAAGCTTTAAACTATTTTAGTTTAGAAACAGTGTCGAAAAGTATTCGTTTTAGTTTATGTCCGAGAATGTTAAGTCAAATTTCAATAGATGCTCTAATTTCATTGCATTTCGTTTATGTGATTTGAATGTGATCTTTCGTAAGCAGCGTATAATATCATATCTTCATATGATATATAATATCATATATTTCAATATCATATCTAATCAATTTTTTTATTTTTAATTATTTATTTACTTTATCATTATTTTTTTTAAAGAAACTCTCACAATATCACTCCAACTGTCTTGCGCTCTGCTCTTGATTTGACATTCATTAGCCTTCATACAAACTTATAAGATTTTGGATTACTCTATATGGCATTGAACACAATTTGTATACTTCACAAGAATATTTGTTAATAATATTACTCCACAATTTGTGTACAAACAAGAATATAACATTTTGTGCTAGCTTTTGCGGCCAAAAGTTAGAATTTCCAATTCTGGCGGTGGGCATGGATGTGTGTTAGTGGTTCGGAATCCCTTTTAAACTGTAGATTTAGTTCTAATTAGCATAAAGTATGCAAAAAAATCATCGTAGAGTGAAAAGTTAAACCTTTTTTAAATGTATATAGATAATATTTCTTTAGTGAATAAATCTACAATAAAGAAATAAATAAATATTTATAGATGGTTTAGAAAGGAAACTAGAATAATATTTCTTTAAAAATAAAGAAATTAGAAAAATTTGATTATTTTATTATTGAACATTATGAAAAACATTTTTTTATCATACTACAGATTACAGATTTACAGATTTTTTTCATCATTATTTCTAGCGACGAATTTGTGTTCGGAAAAGAAATTACTGGTGATACCTTAATGCAGTTCACTTTGTATTGAAATTGATTACAAATAGAGAAAAAAATATGTAGGTCTCGATAAAAGGTTCACATAGATTAGTTTACATTTATTTCGAACTGCTACGAAATTCTACACGTAATTTCTGATTAAAAAAATAAATTAAAAAAAACGTTTATCGCCTTAACAACTTCCTTCTTGTTATGTAGCGATGTTTTTATGAGTTTCTTTTGTTTAAACTGTTCATCATATTCGTCAAACTACAGTAATTTACAAAATCTCATTACATGGTCCATTTCTGGAATCCTTAGATGGGCGAGTTATTTTTCGATATCACAACAGCGTCGTTCTTTGTTTGAGGAAATTTCTTTCAATTATATGTGTGTTTTCCATCAAATACTTAAACAAAGATTAATTTTCTTACATGGCTTACAACATTTCTCGATGCCCGATAATGGAAATGTTGGCGAATAAAAAGGCGACAAAATGCTGAAATTTTTATTGATTTTTTAAGGTAAGCTCAAATTCTTTCTTGGGCACCAACAAAAGATAAAAGAATGTTTTTTTTCCTCAAAGTCGCGAATTGTGGAAACTTTTTTTTTCACGAATAATCGATAAAAATGTCATTATAACTAATTGCCCAAGTTTAAGAGTCATAAAATTGGGCTATGTACCTAAAAAGAAAAGGCGTATTTGTCAAAATTTGAGCTCAAAATCAATTCACCTTTTTTTGGACGTCAAAGTATTACCTGATTATTTAATTAGGAGCGCTCAGAGGTCTTTGTTCGTTAGAAATCTCTACCCTTCTCGCTTTTTTTTAATTTAATTTTTCTTCTTTTTCTTAATATATCATAAGAAAGTTCATAAATTTCGAAAGCGCTGTATTAGATTAGGAAAGATTTTCGCACCTTCAGAAACTTCTTGGTACATCCAGAAGAAAATTATTGAACTTTTTTTTAATACAATATGAGGAAAAAAAAATTGAGAAAAAGGAGACTGGTTGAAACATTATTAATGGCCTTTTGAGACTAAATGAGTTATTATATTGGTAAAAGTTTTACATTAAAAAAAGTGCTGATACAAAAATCTTTTGTTCAGCGTAAAATACACATGTTTAAATTTCAATAATGAGATTTAAACTGCATTCTACATGTATTAAGGCTTTCTAAAATTACTGAGATTGTAGTTTTTAGAATTGTTCCTTTAATATAAATGGAAAATACATAAATATTTGCTCTGTCTTGAGTGATAAAATTGTTAATACAGAATACAACTATAAGTAGTTTATTCTTACAGTAATATTTTTGAAAATCCTGTAGAAATCCATCATTTTCTTCCCATATAAGAGCATTGGATATCAATAAAAATTTTATTAAAGGGATTTTATGGAAAAATTATGTGTGGGTTCGGTGGATTTACCTTGAAATTCAATTTTGCATATTTTAAGACATCTCTTCTTCTTTTTCATAGGCACAACAGGCCATGGTGGGCCAAGGTCGTCTACCTATTACATATTTCGGGACAGGAGATGTTTTCTTTTTACAGGTTAGAGTTATAAACACTACGTTCTACAGTCCTATTAGACCGGGATTTACGGTTTAACGTGGATTCCGAACCAGCCAGTAGACAGATGTCCACCATGGGGCTGCTGCGCCAAAGAAGAATGAAGATATATCGTTTCCTTTAATCTGTTAAAATTTTTACACCATTTTAAAAAATTTTTCATTACATCTATTTTTATATAATAACTACATTTGTAAAATAACTAATGTATCTTTTTTCAAATATATATTTTATTTTTTTATATATATATATTTTCTTGGATAAATTAAATAAAACTCACGATCCATATGAGTAAACCTTGTTAAAAATAATATTAACTTTCATATAACAGCAGTATTTAGTTTATCGTATGTAGAAGAAAAAAATTCAAAAGAATTTAATGATCTTTTTCTTACAGGATTTCGTGATAAAAATGTATACAACGTTTAGAAAAACTAATTAAAATTATTTTTAAATTATTATTAATTAAACTTTTATTTATCTTTTTAAATTCAACTCAATTTCCAAGCCTAATTCCTTTTGCGATATATACCATTTATATCACATAAAATATATCAAGACACAGCACTTTTAAATAATGTAAAATACTGCGCACTCACTAAATAGAAACATTATTCTAGTTTCATTTATAAACCATCTACAAATATTTGTTTATTGTAGATTTATCCACCACTAAACTACATTAATAAGAAACATTATATATAAGCATTTGCAAAATCAATAAAGGTTTGGTTTGCTGCTCTACGGGCAATTTTTGCACACTTTAGGCTAATTGATTGTGACCTACAGTTTAACGTGGATTTCGAACCATTCACAAATGGCCATGCCACCGCCAGGATTTAAAACTGAAGCCTCTTCTAAAGGCCAAAGAGCTAGCCAGTTGGCCAACAGGCAGCCAGAAATAAAAGAGAGACGAACCTATAATCCTGCAACTTTATCTTTTACCAGAAACAATAAATAAAATGATTTCATATGATAAGCATGATGAGGCTATTAATCATTGCATTTTTTCCTTATTACATTAAAGCCTTCCTTTCCATATTTCTTTGGTCCTTAAAAATGCTGAAAATGATTAGAAATTCCTCTCTCTCCAAAAAACAGGAACATCGCCTTTCATCGATTACATCCTGAAATAAATTGACATAGTGGAGTCTAAGCAATACAACTTGGAAACTGGAACCTTTTCCATCGAAAGATCACATCCTAAACTTAACTTTTTTCCGGTTGAGGCTACAATGCATACATAAGCAAAACATGAGGCCAAAGATGTACTGAAAACATGCATTTTAATATGTATGACAAATATATATATATATATATATATACACACAGTCCAGTTACATTAATGTGACCACCACCCACTTTCGACGTCAACGTGAAATAAACAATCACAAAAGGCAGGTGGCAGCACATTGCAGTGGGGTGTATATAAAGAATTCCACTTAATACCACTTAAATACCACTTAATACCACATTCCACTTCAAGCCAGAATATACAAGAGTGTATATTCTGGCTTTTGACAGGCGGTCACATTAATGTGACCGGACTGTGTATATACATTTATAAACACATATAAAAGAAACTTCAGCATAAAAAAGTATAAATCTTTTATAATGTTCATTCTTTGTATGCTTTAAAATGCTGAGAATGATTAGAAATTCCTTTCTCTCCAGAAAACAGGAACATCGCCTTCCATCGATTACATCCTGAAATAACAATCTACTGAATGAAATAAATTGATATAGTTGAGTCCACGCAATACAGTATGGAAACTAGTGCTTTATCTATCGAAAGATCACATCCTAGACTTAACCTTTTTCCTGTCGAGGTGGCAATTTTCAGAAAACAACAGTTGGATGTGAAGGAATGTCTGCGAGTGTTGCTCTAACTCCCGAAATGAGTTTTCTCGAATCCTCAACTCACCCACACCCAACCCCCTGACGCTTTTCGATCCCTTCGCCTTAATTTGTAGCCTGGAGGAAACAGAGCAAAAACCAATACCTCAGAATTTAAGGACAATTAGATGGTTTCCTGAAACCTCTATCTGCCAGAACACATTCGAAATTCTCCCCCAAAAAATATTTGAAATACGGCCGATTGACTGAGTTTCGGAATCGGAGTGTTTTACGGTAGCGTTTTAATTAAAAGTGCAGTGTCTTCATATACACTCATGTCCATAAATTAAGGATAATAAGGTTCAGGCAAAGAAAGAGACAGAAACAAAACAAATTTGACTTATTTGTAAAGTCTATTTATTAAACAAAAGGTAAAGAGCAAAAAAGAGGCTATATGTTTGACATAATTAATAAAAATTGCAATTTTTACTCCCTGGAGCAAATTTCAAAAAAGAACCTATTTACAAAAAAACAGTATAACATGGTTAATATGGAGTATGTCTCCCGGACGATGCAATACAGGCCTTACAACGCCTAGGCATGCTGAGTATCAAATTATCAATCTGATCTTGGACGTGGACGCCGCAGGCGTGCCCCTGACCCCATCACACAAGGTGGTCAATCTGATCTTGGGGAATATTACACCACTCCTCAAGCAATGCCCTCCGAAGTTCCGGTTGACAGGTGGGAGGGGGTTTACGGGCTGGAATTCGTCGGCCAAGCATATCCCACACATGCTCTATTGAATTCAAGTCCGGTGAGTATGCTGGCCAATCCATACGGCTGATATCCTCCAATTGAAGGCATTCGTCTACAATGTTTGCACGGTGAGGACGGGCGTTGTCATCCATAAACAGAAATTCAGCACCCATGGCGCCCCGAAACAAACGCACATGTTGTTCCAGAATGACATCCCGATAGATGTGGCCTGTCATCGTTACACTCTGAACAGGCAGGCCAGTTCTGGAACCAAGAATAATTCCTCCCCAAACAAGCCATCCTGCACCACCGTATCGGTGTCGATCAATGGTGTTCTCTTGGTGGTAACGGGTACCTGGCGCTTTCCATATGAAAGTCCGGCGAGAATCAGACTGCAAGCTAAACCGGGACTCGTCGGAAAACATCACACAAGACCATTGTTGCGGTGTCCACAATGCATGCTCTCTACTCCAGGTTAATCGCAGGCTACAGTGAGTTGCGGTAAGTGGAACACATCTGACAGGCCTACGAGCATATAGACCAATGTGCCCTAATCGTCTATACACGGTCTGCCTTTAAACTGTCGTACCGGTAGCTGAAGAGAGCTGACGAGACAGGTCTGATGCTGTGCTCCGTCTGTTTCTTTTGGCAGTAATTACTAAATACCGGTCCTCATTCGGTGTTGTAACTCGGAGGCGACCTGTGCTGTAACATCTACTCACATTACCATCATCTTGGAATCGTTGCCAAAGCCTGGAGATGACACTCTGGGCGATTCCAAGTTCCTCGGATACTTCCAGCTGGGTACGTCCACATTCCAGTCGTCCGATAATTCTACCACGCAAAAAATCATCCAAATGCTTCCTTTGTGGTAAAACTATGTGGTTACTGCACTGACAGGCTTTTAAAGCGCCTGTGAACTATTTTACTTCTTTGCCACCATTCCTTATATACCCCTCTCTTACACTCTCGTCATTGTAACGTACTATCTGCGCCATCTTGTGGTTTCCTGTAATTTGCATATTCTTCTTCAAGATGTGTGTGATAATTCTACAGGTGAAATTTTTATTTTAGAGTTCAATTTCTGTGTGATTCTGAATTATCCTTAATTTATGGACATGAGTGTAGTTTATGCGAAATAAATGGAATATATCGCAAAAACAATTAGGCTCAGAAATTGAGTTGAATTTAATAAGATAAATAAAAATTTTAATTTAAATAATTTGAATTAGTTTTTTTTCTAAATGTTGCACGCACTTTGCCGCCAAATCATGTGAGAAAACAAATCATTAAATTTTATTGAAAGCTTTTTTAGGTGGTTTTCAATACGTGTGTTATATGAAAATTAATTTTATAATTTTTAATGAAGGTTGATTCATAAATTGAAAGTTAGATTAAATTAATCCAGAAAATATATTAAATATATATATATATATATATATATATATATATATATATATATATATATATATATATATTTTAAAAAATAGATGCAGAAGATATTTTACAAAAATGGTTGTTATATAATAATAGATTTAATAAAAAATTATATTAGTTGTATAAACTTAAAAAAATTAAATAGATTAATGGAAAAAAAAGTTTATTTAATATTATTTATACTGTGCATTTCTGAGTGTCTTGTTGGAACTGCACCCCATGAGTAGTTGTTGTTTCTTATGCCACTTGGGAGACATCTAGACCAAGCCCACTAGCCCGTATGCACTCATAGTTGAAGGGAAAGGGGTGATGCAGTTTTTGTATGATGGAGCACCCGTAGGTGGTATACTAACTTGGCTCCGCGACGCTGAAGTAGGAAGGCTGTGTCTTCCGGGAGGACTTTTATGAGTAACTACCACGTATTTGCATATTATATTGGAGAAAACCAGGAAAACTCCAACCAGTCAGTCCGACTCACGTCAGTCCGTAAGATGCTGAGCATCAGAAACGCCATCGTGAATTCTCGTTTTTTTGAGATAGTGTCTACATCAAAGCTGTCAGTGGATTGAACCGCAACTCTAATGCTCACTACCGGTGCACTTTGATACTGAGACATGAGTAGGGTGCAACATTGATGTAAATGACATTAATATTATATTATAGAAACGAATTTCAATTGCACATTAGGAATAAATAAAAATATGAAAAAATATATAAATAATATGAAGATGAATTGCAATATAAATCAACGAAACCTACACATGAGGTTTCTGTAAAAATTTCAGTAATAAAATTTCTGTTGCTATTTATTGTCCTTAAAGGGGAAGAAATGGTGAAAAAATGAAAAATTTCTACAGGGTTTCTGAGAATATTAATCTCAGATAAAACAACTTATATTTTTATTCTATATAAGCAATTTTTGTCACTCAAGATAGAGGAAAAAATTATGAATTTTCCCATTTATCTTAAAGAAACAATTCTAAGAACTGCAATCTCTGATAATTTTTAGAAAGCCTCAATATATGTTGAATACAGTTCAAACTTCATTATCGATATTTAAACACGTGTACTTTACGCTTAACAAAAGATTTTTGTCCCGACTTTTTTAATGTAAAACTTTTACCAATCTAATAACTCAATTAGTCACAAAGAGCCATTAATAATGTTTCAACCAGTTTCCATTTTCTCTTTTTTGTCCCTCATATTGCATTTAAAAAAAGTTCAATAATTTTCTTCTGGAAGTTCCAAGAAGTTTCTGAAGGTGGGAAAATCTTTTCTAATCTAATACAGCGCTTTCAAAATTTATGAACTTTCTTATGATATATTAAGAAAAAAATTTTAATTAAAAAAAATGCCAGAAGGGTAGAGATTTCTAACGAACAAAGGCCTCTGAGCGGTCCAAATTAAATAATCAGGTAATACTTTGACGTCCAAAAAAGGTGAATTGATTTTCAGCTCACATTTTGACAAATAACGCCTTTTCTTTTTAGGTAGATAGCCAATTTTATGACTCTCAAACTTGGGGCAATTAGTTATAATGACATTTTTATCGATTATACGTGAAAAAAAAGTTTCCACAATTCGCGACTTTGAGGAAATGAAAAAAAAAATGATTCTTTTATCTTTTGTTAGTACGAAGAAAGATTTTGAGCTTACCTTAAAAAAAAATCAATGAAAAGACCAGCATTTTGTCGCCATTTTGTTCGCCAACATTTCCATTAGCAGGGATCAAGTAATGTTGTAAGCAGCGTAAGAAAATTAATCTTTGTTTAGGTATTTGATGGAAAACACACATATGTTTGAAAGAATTTTCCTCAAACAAAGAACGACGCTGTTGTGATATCGAAAAACAACTTGTCTATCTAAAGATTCCAAAAATGGACCATTTAATCAGATTTTGCCAATTACAGTAGTTCGACGAATATGATGAACAGTCTAAACAAAAGAAACGCATAAAAACATCGCTACATAACAAGAAGGAAGTTGTTATCGGGATAAACGTCCTTTTGATTTTATTTTTTTTATCAATAATTGAGTGTAAAACTAATGCGAAACTGAAAGTAATTTTTTTGAACTTTTTATCGAGAGATACATATATATTTTTTTCCTATTTTTAATGAATTTCAATACAAAATGAACTGCACTAAAGTATAAATCCCGAATTTATTTTCTTGAATTATATTTTCTTGGAACAAATTCATCATTGGAAAAATTGATGAAGAAAATCTGTAAACATTTATCAAAAAAATGTTTTTAAAATACCAAATTTTCATCCTATTCAATAACAGAATAATCAAAATTCCATAATTTCATCAATATTTTTATAGAAATATTATTCTAGTTTAATTTTAAACCATCTATAAATATTTATTTATTTATTTACTGTGAATTTATTCGCTACACAATTGTATTAATAAAAATATATAATATATAATTATTTTAAAAAATCAACAACAACAACAACAACAACAAAAAAAAAAAAAAAAAAAAAAAAAAACCAAATTTTCATAATATTTAATAACATGATATTAAATTTTTTAGTTTCCTTAATATATTTATGGAAATATTATTCTAGTTTCATTATTAAACCATCTACAAGTATTTATTTATTGTAGATGTATCCCCCACTTGACTGTATTAATAAGAAAAATATATATATACATTTTAAATGTGAATAAAGCCAACGGCCGTACCATGCTGAATATACCGGTTCTCGTTAGATCACCGATGTTAAGCATCATTGGGTGCGGTCAGTACTTGGGTGGGTGACCACCTGGGAACACTGCGTGCCGTTGGCAAATTTGGGACCTGAATGGCCGAGTGTCTAGCGCTCTGGCGCTCGGTGTCACAGGTTTCGGGTTCGAATCCCGGCGGTGCCATGGATGTTTGTAGTGGTTCGGAATCCACTTTAAGCCGTAGGTCCCGGTCTTCTATGACTGTAAGAGCGTCACGGAGCAAAAGTCAGGCTTCTACCTACGGGGTGCTCCATCACAACAGAAGCTGCTTCCTTCCCCTTCAATCATGAGTCCATATGGGCTCGTGGGCTTGGCCAGCCAAGTGGGATAAGAAACAAAAAACAACAACAAATGTGAATAAAGGTTTGACATGTCGATCTATGGTAATTTTTTGAACACTTCAGACTAACTAGAACGGGATATACTGTTTAAAATGGATCCCATGGATAACATCTATGCCAGGATTGGAAACTGTAACCTTTGGTACCAAAGGCTAGTACAAAATGCTACATCCTTGTTTGTGAAGTATACAAATTGTATTCAATGTTTCTGTTCATAGTTTAGCGATATAGAGTAATCCAAAGTCAAATTCATGTTTTATTGTTTTATGATACACATCCTAAAGTACAGAGCGCTAACCAGTTTGCCATCAAGCCACCAGAAATAAAGGAGAGAAGAACATATAATACTGCAATAATATTTCATACATTAAACAATGAATAAAATGAGATTACCTGATTGTGTTGTTGTTGTTTCTTATCCCACTTGGCTGGCCAAGCCCACGAGCCCATACGTGCTCATGATTGAAGGGGAAGGAAGCAGCTTCTGTTGTGATGGAGCACCCGTAGGTAGAAGCCTGACTTTTGCTCCGTGACGCTCTTACAGTCATAGGAGACCGGGACCTACGGCTTAAAGTGGATTCCGAACCACTACAAACATCCATGGCACCGCCGGGATTCGAACCCGAAACCTGTGGCACCGAGCGCCAGAGCGCTAGGTCCCAAATTTGCCAACGGCACGCAGTGTTCCCAGGTGGTCACCCACCCAAGTACTGACCGCGCCCAATGATGCTTAACTTCGGTGATCTAACGAGAACCGGTATATTCAGCATGGTACGGCCGTTGGCTATACCTGATTGTAAATAAGACATAATGTTGCAGTAAAATATTTCATTTTCTCTATCCTTTTATCGTCTCTTTCCTTCCTTTTCACTATCATTCGGATATCACTTTTTACGGTTTTCACACATTTTATAAACTTTTTTAAAACATAATCAAACGAAAATTTCTATTTTCGCTCTGTACAATACTTGTCCTGCTAATTTGGGCGTTTCTATTCGAAAAAAAAATATCTACATAGTAAAAAAAATGTAAAGTAAAAAAAAAATTTCAATATATATGATGTTGAAAGTATACGCTGCTTACAAAAAAAATCACATAAACGAAATTAGAACATTTATTGAAATTGGACTTAACATTGTCGGACATAAACTAACACGAATACTTTCCGACACTGTTTCTAAACTAAAATAGTTTAAAACTTTTATTTTAATGTCAATGAATATATATGAATACTAGTTGACCCGGCAAACGTTGTTTTGCCATGTACATTATTTCTATAAAATATTTTTTTAATTAAATAAAAAAAAAAACTTACTATAAGTGTGTGGAAATGTGGTTATGATTGGAAGAGGAATGGAACGTTGCAGTCAATGACGGTCTATAAAATGATAACACACTAACCATTTATTTATTTCTTCCTTTATACTTTATTAAATTAACAAATATATTTTAAATTACATTATATAATAGCTGTATATACATAAAAAATAGTTATTTACATATGTACTATATATTATGGCAGTTAAAAAATAATCAACATCAATTTCTAAGTGCAATGGAGTGTACAATATTTTTGGTTAGTCCGTTTTAGCCAACACAAACAAACTGGATGGTTTACCCATACTCAAACATGCCACGTATAGTTGTCCGTGGGAAAAACATTGATGTGCCCAAATCTAAGCTTTAGACATCGTTTGGCCTTGCAACTTATTGGTTGTCATTGCGAATGCCAATCTAATTGGAAATTGAATACGTTTGAATTCAATTGGCACATCTATGGGAATCATAGGGATTCGTGGCAGCAATATATTTTCGCCTCTGTACTTGCCATTCAAAATGCCGGCTTCGATAACGTTTTTCATTAATTTTTTAATGACTAATCGTGTTCCATTGCACAGCCGTGGTGGGTTCCAACCCACCACGTCTCCAACCGGAGATCCAACCTTTAATTGTAAATGATGCGGTGACATGCCTGGCAAATCCAAAGAATTCAAAAACTCAATTGGATAATTTACAGCTTCATTGGCATCGCAAACTGTATCGATAGATTTTTATGACACCAAGTCCCCTGGCAACAACTGTTGTATCTTGGAAATTAAACTATTGACGTCCACATTTTTTGCTGTCAAAATTGCTCTTTCTGCCAACCAATCAAGATTTTTGAATTGTGTGCATACATCGGGAAATATGTGGTCGATGAGATTATTTTGCGAGTCGATGATTGTGCAGAAATTTGTCGTCAATTTTATGCATCCAGTATTTTCAAGTACTTCAACTTTTCCATCGCCAATATCTAACAGTTGTTTTGAGAATGTTTCAGCGGATGGATCTTGAAGCATTTGAACGCGCATGTTTTCTTTTAGTTGTAATTTTTCAACATTACGCCACAGTGACGATGATTTTAAGCAAGCGTTGATCTCATCAGCGTACGTTGAACGTGGAATGACAGGAAGTGTTTGCCTGAAATCACCTGAAAGGAGTAGCAGAGTGCCGCCAAATAGTTTGTTATAGTAGTCTAGTAGTGTGCCAAATAGTAGTGTCGTTGTTTGATTTTTTTTTATATCCTTCAATGTCCTGTTCAATGCCTCAATCGAATGTTTGTGTTCCATTGTGCATTCATCCCAGATGATAATTTTACACTGTTTCAGCACTGTGGCCATGGACGATTGTTTCTTTATACCGCACACTGCATCTGGGTTATTTTGAATATTCAGTGGTAGCTTAAATGCTGAATGAGCTGTTCTGCCTTCATCTAATAACGTGGCTGCAATCCCAGATGATGCAACGGCCAATGCGATGCCATTTTTTGATCGTATATCGGCAAGAAGTAGCGAAATGAGAAATGTTTTGCCAGGTCCACCTGGTGCTTCCAAAAAAAAAAGGACCCCTATAGGCCTCCTTTGATTTTGAACGTTGAATTAAATTGTTGACCGTTTGCAGCATTATTTTGAACTATTTCTGTTGCTCCTAACGATGTCATTTGGAAGCATGAATTAAATGTGCGAATTGACTTCACTAACATGCTAGAATCTGGATCCTTACCGATAAGTAATCCTTGCAATGGTTCAGGTGGTGTTTCAATTTCCCGGTAGTTGCACTTTTCCTGATGCGCAACACAATCCGGCTGGCTCATTTTTGAATATAAGTGCATGACAGTGCGGACATTCTTTGTCCATAGTACCAATGTCCACTTTGGAATGAGCGTAATATTCAACATCAGGCTCATACTGGAATGTTAGTCGAAGGAATGAATCCGATGTAAATGCTCGATGTACTTGTTGGCGTTGTTGGTCAATTGCTGTACGTGTGCTGACTACGTATCGCCGCGGTAAAAACGAAAGTCGGTAACAGTCATAAAATTTCACATTATCTCTCTCTTTCAAAATAAAGTTTATGCTTTCGATAATCTTATGCTTTCAAATTGCAAATACTTTAAAGGAATCCCAGTTTCACCACAATAAAGTAAATTTCAACACAATTACACTCGTAAGTTAAACCTAAACAACAGCCATCTTTATTTTTCTTAGAACAATAATAAATTTGCCAATTTTGCTTAACTAAACATTAATACACGCTACACGTGTAAATATAATTTAACGCTACACGTGTAAATATAACAGTATTTGTTGCCTTATTATTTGCTTTACCTTTAACAATGATAAAACAGCTATATTTATTTAACACATAAATATTTCTCTTTTAAATTGAAACTATTCCCACAAAAATGTGGCGTATAATATATACAGGTAAAGCAACGGCAGTTGTTGGTGCGAGTTCACAACACGTGTTGATTTATATAAGATCACTTAATTACATAAAAGTAAAAAAAATTAAGCCGATTAAAGACTTTAATTTTTGTTTAAACACACGTGCTGTAATGTCATGACTAAAAAATTAAAAAAAAAAATACATTACATTGTTACCGACTACATTGTTTTGTCAAACAAATTTTAAAAAATATTTAGGGGTGGACCACCCTTATTACTTAGGGGTTTAAAAAATAGATTACGACCGATTCGCAGACCTACAAATATGCACAAAAATTTTCATAAGAATCGGTCAAGCCGTTTCGGAGGAGTTTGGCAACAAACACTGTGACACGAAAATTTTATATATTAGATAATATATTCATTGATATTAAAATTCTTTAGAGGATATTGATATTCAATTTAGACTTCATTGATATTAATTTTCTAAGATTTCTTTAGTAAATCTTATAAAGTAACTTTATTTCAATCTTAATGATGTAAATCTCACATTCATATCTTCAATTCAGCATACTAAATTAAAATTATAAAATTAAATAGCATGAAAAAAAACCGAACTGTATAAAAGGAAGAAAAGAAAAAGAATTCGTTTCAATTATTACAAGACTACATTTTACTTTTTGTACGCTATCAACTATTTCTTACAAATGTCTTTTATGAAAATTTATATTAATTTAACTAAGCCACGATGTTCAGGCGTATTGCTCAAACCCCATCCTCCCGGAAGAGGATGCTTGTATGTTTTTGCAGTGAGATGCTGTATACATAAGCTGAACATGAGGCCAACGATGTACTGGAAATATCTCTTTATATATATATATATATATATATTTCATATATAGAGAGTTCAGTAAAAACCCCGGGGTACAGAAGAACACAATTGCAGCTCCACCTGTTGGGTCAAATTGTGAGTCTAAACCCTCCAGGGACCCACTCAAACACAATTCATCAAGATCGATCATTTGTGTGGTGATCGATTTTGATGAATTGTGTTTGAGTGGGATATTTCATCAAGATCGATCCAACCTTTTAGGAGGAGTTTAGTGACAAACACATGTACAGAAGAATTATATATGTAAAGATATATATATATATATATATTCTGCTAGTATATATATACATATATATATATACTAGCAGAACCCGGCATACGTTATCCTGCCAAATATACACTGTAGAAAATTTCATAACGCGAATATGTTCTTCATATTCCAATATATATACGTACTAATTTTCATGGATATCATTTGAACGCCATATAAGATGAAATGCTGCTGCACCACCAATTTCTCGTTTTGTTTTGTTAAACACACACACACACACACACACAAACAATGATCAAAATCGGTCAAGCTGTTCAAGAAGAGTTCAGCGATAAACACACAAAAGAACACGATTGCTGCGCCACCTACTAGGTCCAATTGCGAATCTAAACCATCCTGGGACCCACTCAAACACACACAAAAAATTTCATCGAGATCGGCCCAACCCTTTAGGAGGAATTCAGTGATACACACATGCACAAAATAATTATATATATACTTATACACTGAAGTGACAAAAGTCATGGGATACCTCTTAATATCGTGTCGGCCCTTCTTTCGCCCTGCGAAGTGCAGCAACTCGACGTGGCATGGACTCAACAAGTCGTTGGAAGTCTTCTGCAGGAATATTGAGCCATGCTGTCTCGATAGACGTCCATAATTGTGAAAGCGTTGATGGTGCAGGATTTTGGGCACGAACAGACCTCTCGATGATGTCCCATAAATGCTCGATGGGATTCATGTCGGGCGATCTAGGTGGCCAGATCATTCGTTGGAATTGTCCATAATGTTCTTCAAACCAATCGCGAACAGTTGTGGCCCGGTGACATGGCGCATTGTCATCCATAAAAATCCCATCGTTGTTTGGGTACATGAAGTCCATGAATGGCTGCAAGTGATCTCCAAGTAGCTGAACATAAGCATTTCCAGTCAATGTTCGTTCCAGTCGCACCAGAGGACCAAGTCCATGCCATGAAAAAACAGCCCACACCATTACGGAGCCACCACCAGCTTGAACAGAGCCTTGCTGACAGTTTGGGTCCATGGCTTCGTGGGGTCTGCGCCACACTCGAACCCTACCATCAGCTCTTACCAACTGAAATCGTGACTCATCGGACCAGGCCACGGTTTTCCATTCATCTAGGGACCAACCGATATGCTCACGTGCCCACGAGTCGCTGCAAGCGATGTCGTTCTGTCAGTAAAGGCACTCGAGTCGGTCTTCTGCTGGAATAGCCCAAGAAAGCCAAATTTCTCCGCACAGTTCTAACAGACAAGTCCCTTGTACGTCCCACATGATTTATGCGGTTATTTGACGCAGTGTTGCTTGTCTGTTAGAATTTACGACTCTTTGCAGACGTCGCCGGTCTCGGTCGTTAAGTGCAGGCGGTCGACCACTGCGCTGTCCATGGTGGGATGTTATGCCTGAAATTTCATACTCTCGGCACACTCTTGACACAGTGGATCTGGGAATGTTGAATTCCCTAACGATTTCCGAAATGGCATGACCCATGCGTCTAGCTCCAACTAACATTCAGCGTCCAAAGTCTGTTAATTCCCGTCGTGCGGTCATCATCACGTCAAAACCTCTTCACATGAATAACTTGAACAGAAATGAAAGCTCTGCAAAAGCACTGCGCATTTATACCTGTTCTACGCGATGCTACTGCCATCTGAAAATTTGCATATTGCTATCCCATGACTTTTGTCACTTCAGTGTATATAGAATACATAAACTTCATAATATAAACATAGTGTTTTTATATATTCAAACTTCACATATACACATTAACTTCAATATAAAAAGAAGAATTTTTTTAATGGACTTACCAACGAAAGTCCATTAAAAAAAATTCTTCTTTTAAAATGCTGAAAATGATGAGAAATTCCTCTGTCTCCAGAAAACAGGAACGCCTTAGATCGATTACATCCTGAAATAACAATATACTGAATGAAATAAATTGCCATAGTTGAGTCCACGCAATACAGTTTGGGAACTAGAACGTTATCCATCGAAAGATCCCATTCTCGACTTAAAATTTTTCCGGTCGAGGCGGCAATTATCAGAGAACAACAGTTGGATGGGAAGGAATGTCTGCGAGTGTTGCCTAACTCCCGAAATGAGTTTTCTCGAATCCTCAACTCACCCACGCCCAACCCCCATGAAACTTTTCGATCCCCTCTGCAGTAATTTGTAGCGTGGAGGAAACAGAGCGAAAACCAATACTCAGAATTTAAGGACAATTAGATGGTTTCCTTAAACCTCTCTCTCCCAGAATACATTCGAAATTCTCCCCAAAAATATTTGAAGTACGGCCGATTGACTGAGTTTCGGAATCGGAGTGTTTTACGGTAGCGTTTTATTTAAAAGTGCAGTGTCTTGATATAGTTTATGCGAAATAAATGGAATATATCGCAAAAACAATTAGACTTAGAAATTGAGTTGAATTTAATAAGATAAATAAAAGTTTTAATTTAAATAATTTGAATTATTTTTTTTCTAAATGTTGCACACACTTTATCACCAAATCATGTGAAAAAAATCATTAAATTTTATTGGAAGCTTTTTTAGGTTGTTTTCAATACATCTGTTATATGAAAATTAATTTTATAATTTTTAAACAAGGTTTATTCATAAATTGAGAGTTAGATTAAATTAATCCAGAAAATATATTTAAAAAACAACAACAAATATATTATTTTAAAAAATAGATGCAGAAATTATTTTACAAAAATGGTGGTTTATAATAATAGATTTAATAAAAAATTATATTAGTTGCATAAACTTAAATAAATTAAACAGTTAATGGAAAACAAAGCTTATTTAATATTATTTATACTTTATTAACGGCACCTCATGAGTAGTTTTTGTTTCTTATGCCACTTGGGAGACATCTAGACCAAGCCCACTAACCCATATGCACTCATAGTTGAAGGGAAAGGGGAGATGTAGCTTCTGTATGATTTAGCACCCTTAGGTGGTACTCTGACTTGGCTCCGTGATGCTGAAGTAGGAAGGTTGTGCCTTCCGGGAGGATTTTTATGGGTAACTACCACGTATTTGCATATTATATGGGAGAAAACCAGGAAAACTCCGACCAGTCAGTCCGACTCACAACAGTCCGTAAGATGTTGAGCATCACAAACGCCATCGTGAATTCTCGTTTTTTTTAGATAGTGTCGACAGCAAAGCTGCCAGTGGATTGAACCGCAACCCTAATGCTCACTACTGGTGCACTTTGATACTGAGACAGGAGTCGGGCGCAACATTGATGTAAATGACATTAATATTATATTATAGAAACGAATTTCAATTGCACATTGTGAGTAAATAAAAATATGAAAAAAAATGTAAATAATATGAAGATGAATTGCAATATAAATCAACATGAGGTTTCTGTAAAACTTTCAGTAATAAAATTTTTGTTGGTATTTATAGTCCTTAAATGGGAAGAAATGGTGAATAAATGAAAATTTTATATAGGGTTTCTGAGAATATTAATCTCAGATAAAACAACTTATATTTTTATTCTGTATAAGAAATTTTTGTCACTCAAGATAGATGCAAAATTTATGAATTTTCCCATTTATTTTAAAGAAACAATTCTAAAAACTGCAATATCTGATAATTTTTAGAAAGCCTCAATATATGCAGAAGGTAGTTCAAACTTCATTATCGAAATTTAAACATGTGCATTTTGCGCTTAACAAAAGAGTTTTGTCTGGGCACTTTTTTTTTCAATGTAAAACTTTACCTATATAATAACTCAATTAGTCTCATAAAGCTATTAATAATGTTTCAACCAGTCTCCTTTTTCTCATCTTTTTTTCCCCTCATATGGTATTAAAAAAAGTTCAATAATTTTCTTCTAGATGTACAAAGAAGTTTCTGAAGATGCGAAAATCTTTCCTAATGTAATACAGCGCTCTCAAAATTTATGAACTTTTTTATGATATATTAAGAAAAACAAAAAAATTAAATTAAATAAAAAACCAAGAAGGATAGAGATTTCTATCGAACAAAGACCTCTGAGAGCTCCTTATTAAATAATCAGGTAATACTTTGACGTCCAAAAAAGGTGAATTGATTTTTATTTCACATTTTGACAAATAACGCCTTTTCTTTTTAGGTAGATAGCCAATTTTATGACTCTCAAACTTGGGACAATTAGTTATGATGACATTTTTATCGATTAATCGTAAAAAAAAAAAAAGTTTCCACAATTCGCGACTTTGAGGAAAAGAAAAAAAAAATCATTCTTTTATCTTTTGTTGGTGCCGAAGAAAGACTTTGAGCTTACCTTAAAAAAATCAATACAAATTCCAGCATTTTGTCACCGTTTTGTTCGCCAACATTTCCATTATCGGGCATCGAGAAATGTTGTAAGCCATGCAAGAAAATTAATCTTTGTTCTGGTATTTGATGGAAAACTACATATATTTGAAAGAAATTTCCTCAAACAAAGAGCGACGCTGTTGTGTTATCGAAAAACAACTTGTCTACCAAAGGATGCAAGAAATGGACCATGTAATGAGATTTTGTCAATTACTGTAGTTCGACGCATACGATGAACAGTTTAAACAAAAGAAACGCACAAAAACATCGCTACATGACAAGAAGGAAGTTATTTTTATGGAGATAAACGTGTTTTTATTTTATTTATTTTACGTGAAATTACGTGTAGAATTTCGAACTAGCTCGACATAAATGAAAGAGAATGTGAACCTTTTATCGAGAACTACATATTTCCCCCTATTTGTAATCAATTTCAATACAAAATGAACTGCACTGAAGTGTCCCCAGTGATTTTTTTTTTTTCTTAAAACAAATTCATCACTAGAAATAAAGATGAAAAAAATTTGTAAACATTTATCAAATATACAATAAAAAAAATTTTCCTCCAGAAAACAGGACCAGTCCCTTACATCGATTATATCCTGAAATAACAATGTACGGAATAAAATAAATTGACATAGTCGAGTCCAAGTAATACAGCTTGGAAACTGGAACTTTATCCATCGAAAGATCACATCCTAGACTTAACCTTTTTCCGGTTGAGGCGACAATTATCAGAAAACAACAGTTGGATGTGGAGGAATGTCTGCGAGTGTTGTCCTAACTCCCGAAATGAGTTTTCTGGAATCCTCAACTCACCCACGCCCAATCCCCTCTCCCCTCCTGACACTTTTCGATCCCCTTGCAGTAATTTGCAGCCTGGAGGAAGCAGAGCAAAAACCAATACCTCAGAATTTAAGGACAATTAGAAGTATTCCTTAAAACTCTCTCTGGCAGAACACATTCGAAATTCCCCCCAAGAAATATTTGAAGTAGAGCCGACTGACTGATTTTCGCAATCGGGGTGTTTTACGGTAGAGTTTTATTTAAAAGTACTGCGCCTTGATGAAATTTATTGGGATACGTAGAAAAAAGGAAGAATTAATTAAATGATGTATATATCAAAACGAATTAGGCTTCCCCAATTATTTGAATTTTTAAAGATAAATGAGAATTCAATTTAAATCATCTGAATTAAATTTTTTTTTTTAACATCGGATAGGTTTTTTCGTTCAATCCCATAACAAGATGAAATGACATTTAATTCTTTTGAAAAATGTTTAGAGCTTTTGTTCCAGCACATTCTAAACTAAATTCTTCTGTTTAATGAAAACGTTTTATTATTATTATTTTTAATTTAGATTTACTTCAATAAGTTGGTTGTTAGATTGAATTCATCCACGAAATATATTAAGTAAAAAAAAATAACTATTTAAATAAAAACTGGGATTCTGTTTGATTAAGAGATATTTTTAAATAAAATATGTACAATAATAAATGTAATAAAATATATAAAAATACGTTTAAAGGTAGAAAAATTAAGTTGTTTAGAGAAAACCAGATTGTTTATTTTTTTGTATTTCAAAATATACTTGTATATGCTTTTAATGCTATATTATAATAATGAACTCCAACTGTACAATTAGAATAAATGTAGCAATAAAAGGGAAACAAACTGCAATATAAATCAATCAAACTTACAAGTAAGGTTTCTGTAAAAATTACTGTATTAAAATTTTTGTTGGTATTCAGTGAAGATAAATGTGAAGAAAACGATGAATTTCAATAAGGTATCTAAGAATATTAATCTCCTATAAAACAACTTATATATGTATTCTGTATCGGCAATTTTTATCTTTTAAAATACAGCGAAATTTTATGAATTTTCCCATTTTCTTAAAACATGTGTACGCTACATGTGTATGCGAAATTTCAATGCTTAACAAGAGATTTTTGTCTGGGCTCTTTTTTTTCAATGTAAAACTTTTACCCATGTAATAACTCAATCAGTCTCAAAAGGCCATTAATAATGTTTCAACTAGTCTTTTTTCTTTTTTTTTTCTATGTAATAAAAGAAAAAGTTCAATATTTTTCTTCTGGATCTACCAAGAAGTTTCTGAAGGTGCGAAAATCTTTCCTAATCTAATACAGCGCTTTCAAAATTTATGAACTTTCTTATGATGTAATAAGAAAAAAAAATTAATTAAAAAAAACCCAGAAGGGTTGAGATTTCTAACGAACAAAGACCACTAAGCGCTCCTAATTAAATAATCAGGTAATACTTTGACGTCCAAAAAAAAAGGTGAATTGATTTTTAGCTCACATTTTGACAAATACGCCTTTTCTTTTTAGGTAGACAGTCAATTTTATAACTCTCAAACTTTGACAATTAGTTATAATGACATTTTTATCGATTATACGTGAAAAAAAGTTTCCACAATTCGCGACTTTGAGGAAAAGAAAAAAAAATGATTCTTGTATCTTTTGTTAGTACGAAGAAAGATTTTGAGCTTACCTTAAAAAAATCAATGAAAATTCCAGCATTTTGTCGCCGTTTCGTTCTAACATTTCCATTATCGGGCATCAAGAAGTGTTGTAACCATGTAAGAAAATTAATCTTTGTTTAGGTATTCAATGGAAAACACTCATATGTTTCAAAGAAATTTCCTCAAACAAAGAACGACGCTGTTGTGATATCGAAAAAAAACTTGTCCATCTAAGGGTTCCAAAAATGGACCATGTAATGAGATTTTGTCAATTACTGTAGTTTGACGAATATTATGAACAGTTTAAACAAAAGAAACGCATAAAAACATCGCTACATAACAAGAAGGAAGTTACTAAGCGGGAAAAAGTTTTTAATTAATTTTTTTAATCAGAAACTGCGTGTAGAGTTGCGAACTGGTTCGAAATAAGTAAAAAAATAATCTATGTGAACCTTTTATAGAGAGTTACATATTTTTTTCCCTATTTGTAATCAATTTCAATACAAAATGAACTGCATTAATGTATCACCATTGATGAATTTGTTTTTAAAACAAATTCATCCCTAGAAATAATGTGAATTGCGAATCTAAACCATCCAGGGTCCCACTCAAACACATACACATATATATATCATCATCTTTATGATAAGCGCAACAGCCCCATGGTGGGCCATGGCCGTCTGCCCACTGGCAGATTTCGAAACATGAGATGTCTTCTTTTTACGGGGTAGGGTTGCCAGCTCTACAGTCATGTTAGACCGGAGGCTACAGTTTAAAGTGGATTCCGAACCACTACAAACGACCATGGCTCCGCCGGGATTCGAACCTGAAACTTGTGGTACCGAGCGCCAGAGCGCTATATATATATATATACACTCATGTCCATAAATTAAGGATAATGAAGTTCAGGCAAAGAAAGAGGCAGAAGCAAAACAAATTTGACTTATTTGTAAAGTCTATTTATTAAACAAAAGGTAAAGAGCAAAAAAGATGCTATATGTTTGACATAATTAATAAAAATTGCAATTTTTACTCCCTGGAGCAAATTTAAAAAAAGAACCTATTTACAAAAAACAGTATAACATGGTTAGTATGACGGTTAATATGGAGTATGTCTCCCGGACGATGCAATACAGGCATTACAACGCCTAGGCATGCTGAGAATCAAATTATTCATCTGATCTTGGGGAATATTACACCACTCATCAAGCAATGCCCTTCGAAATTCCGGTTGACAGGTGGGAGGGGGTTGACGGGCTGCAATTCGTCGGCCAAGCATATCCCACACATGCTCTATTGGATTCAAGTCCGGTGAGTATGCTGACCAATCCATACGGGTGATATCCTCCAATTGAAGGCATTCGTCTACGGTGAGGACGGGCGTTGTCATCCATAAACAGAAATTCTGCACCCATGGCGCCCCGAAACAAACGTACATGTTGTTACAGAATGACACCCCGATAGATGTGGCCTGTCATCGTTACATTCTGAACAGGCAGGCCAGTTCTGGAACCAAGAATAATTCCTCCCCAAACGAGCCATCCTGCACCACCGTATCGGTGTCGTTCAATGGTGTTCTCTTGGTGGTAACGGGTACCTGGTTCTGTCCATATGAAAGTCCGGCGAGAATCAGACTGCAAACTAAACCTGGACTCGCCGGAAAACATCACACAAGACCACTGTTGCGGTGTCCACAATGCATGCTCTCTACTCCAGGTTAATCACAGGCGACAGTGGGTTGCGGTAAGTGGAACACATCTGCAAGGCCTACGAGCATATAGACCAATGTGCCCTAAGCGTCTGTACACGGTCTGCCTTGAAACTGTCGTACCGGTAGCTGAAGAGAGCTGACGAGACAGGTCTGATGCTGTGCTCCGTCTGTTTCTTTTGGCAGTAACTGTTAAATACCGGTCCTCATTCGGGTTGTAACTCGGCGGCGACCTGTGCTGTAACATCTACTCACATTACCATCATCTTGGAATCGTTGCCAAAGCCTGGAGATGACACTCTGGGCGATTCCAAGTTCCTCGGATACTTCCAGCTGGGTACGTCCACATTCCAGTCGTCCGATAATTCAACCACGTAAAAAATCATCCAAATGCTTCCTTTGTGCCATAATTTTGCGGTTATTGCACTGAAAGGCTTTTAAAGCGCTTGTGAACAATTTTACTTCTTTGCCACCATTCCTTATTTACCCCTCTCTTACACTCTCGTCGTTGTGACGTACTATCCGCGCCATCTGGTGGTTTCCTGTAATTTGCATATTCTTCTTCAAGATGTGTGTGATAATTCTACAGGTGAAATTTTTATTTTAAAATTCAATTTCTGTGTGATTCTGAATTATCCTTAATTTATGGACATGAGTGTATATATATATATATATATATATATTTTAGAATTTTTAATGGACTTTATTTGGTCCTTAAAAGTGGTGGGAATGATTTGAAATTATCCCGCTTTAGAATCCAGGAACATCCCCTTAGATCGATTACATCCTGAAACAACAATCTACTGAATGAAATAAATTGACATAGTGGAGTCTACGCAATACAGAATGGAAACTTTATCCATCCTAGACTTAACCTTTTTCCGGTCGAGGCGGCAATATCAGAAAACAACAGTTGGATGTGAAGGAATGTCTGCGAGTGTTGCCCTAACTCTCGAGATGAGTTTTCTCGAATCCTGAACACACCCACGCCCAGCCCCCTGACACTTTTCGGTCCCTTCGCCTTAATTTGTAGCCTAGAGGAAACAGAGCAAAAACCAATACCTCAGAATTTAAGGACAATTAGATGGATTCCTTAAATCTGTCCCTGCCAGAACAAATTCGAAATTCTCCGCAAGAAATATTTGAAGTACGGCCGATTGACTGGCTTTTTTAATCGAGTGTTTTAAGCTAGAGTTTTATTTAAAAATCTTGCGTCTTATGCAATATATAGAAAAATCGAAAAATTAATTAAATGGAGTATATACCAAAAGGAATTATACTTCCCCAATGATTTGAATTTATAAAAAATAAATGTGAATTCAATTTAAATAATCTAAATTAATTTTTTTTTTTCTACAGCGGAAAAGCTTTTTCGTACAATCTATTTACAAGATGGAATATCATTTAATTGTTTTGAAACATTTTTAGAACTTTTGTTCCAACACGTACTGAACTTCTACTTAAAAATTTTTTTATTATTATTTTTAATGTAGATTTACTGCAATAATTTGGTTATTAAATTAAATTCATCAATGAAATATATTAACTGAAATAAATAACTGTTAAATAATAGTGTGATTCTTTAAAAAAAAAGATATGTACAATAATAAATGCAATAAAATATATAAAAATACTTTTAAAAGTAGAAAAAGTTAAACTGTTTAATGAAAGCGATATTATTTTTCTGTTTATTTCTGAATATTCGTATTATTCCTAATATTCTTATATATACATACGATATATTTGAAACATTTTCCTCAAACAAAGAACGAAACCGTTTTGATATCAAAAAGGAACAAGAAATGAACTATATAATAAGCTTTTGTCAATTACTGAAGTTCTACGAATATGCTGAACAGTTTAAACAAAAAGAAACACATGAAAACATCACTACATAATGAGAAAGAATATATTAAAGGGGAAATTTTCTTTTATTCGTTACTTTAATCAGTAACATGGTCTACAATTTAAAAACTAGTTTGAAAACAAGTAAAGTATAAGATAAAAATGAATCTTGTTCCCTTTGTGGCAAATACATCGCCAGTATACCAAGTCGGCAAATAAACATAATAATGAATGCCGCAGTTACTTTTCGTGGTAAAATGATATTATGTCAAAATCCATCACAAGGATGCCAAGTCGCCAAGTAAAGAAACAAAATGTCTGCCGAAGTTGGAGGAATTTGTAAAATACTATTTCGCCAAATTCACTATCACGCCACCATTAATAGCCAAACAGATATTACGTAAAATTTTATTTCTTAAATTGCTTTTATGCCAAATTTTATCGCTTTTAAGCCAAATATTATCACTATCCTACCAAAACTTTGGAGTGGTAACTTAAAAGTTTATATTCTGTATCAGTGACCAACATACGTTATAAGAACAAACTCATAACCAATAATTTATCGGAATAATTATTCAAAAAAAATATTTTTATTCATATTTACTATAAATAAAAATTCTGCATATAACTGTCAAAGAGTCAATAAAATAGTCATTATATAGTTCAGA
The DNA here is from genome assembly GCA_021605075.1 of Caerostris darwini. Lineage (NCBI taxonomy): Eukaryota > Metazoa > Arthropoda > Arachnida > Araneae > Araneidae > Caerostris > Caerostris darwini. Next base: position 18,485 of record BPLQ01007946.1, on the reverse strand, counting down.
AAAAAAAAAAAAAAAAGGTTGCGAATTCTTCTAATTACAGGATTGTAACCCTAAAGAAATTGGCGAAATTTTCCGGGTTCCAAGATTGGCGACTGTCTCAGGGGTACAGTATTCTAGATTTCAACAGAAATTAATTTATGTGAACTTTTTATCAAGAGCTATATATTGTTTTTTCGTGTTTGTAATCAATTTCACTACAAAGTGAACTGCACTAAAGTATCACTAGCGATAGTTTTTCTTAAAACATATTCTTCACTGAAAAAACAGGCGAAGACAAAGCTTTCTTTCTAAAGTACAAAAAAAATCTAATTTACAAGGCATTTGTATTTACATTTAACGTTACCAATTTACATTAATTTATAATCCAATTTAGGAACAATAAAAATCTAATTTATCAAACATAGAAGAAAAACAAATTTCCATAACATCCAATAGTATACTATATAATCAGTAAAATTATATACAATTTTTTGTACTTTCAATAATATATTTATATAAATATTATCATAGTCCCATTTATTGACAATCTACAAAATATGTATTCATTTATTTAATAATTTTATTTTATTCATTATTATTATTACTATTTAGTTATTTAGTTATTCATTTTGTGCAGATTTATTCATCAATCAACTCCATAAAAAAGATACATGATATATAAACATTTAAAAATAAGCAATACAGACATAAAGGAGAGAAAAAAGTATATAATAATAACTGTGAACTTTTTTTTTTTTTTTTTTTTTTTTACCAGGAAAACAATAAATAAAATGAGATAATTTATTTGTAACTAAAGATTAATGATGACATAAAATAATGCATTTTTCCCTGACAAAATTTAAATAAAACTTTTTGACAATTTCACACATTTTAAAAGACTTTAAAAATATATACAAAAGAATATATTTATTTTCACTCTTTAGAATCTTTATTCTGCTATTTTGATCGGTTTTTTTAAAAACAAAAAACAAAAAATAAGTGGAAAAGAAAAACAAAAATTGGAAATAAAAAAGGTACTATAAACATGATGGAAAAAGTATACACTGCTTACAAAAGATCATATTCAAATCACAATGAAATGAAAATGTATTAGCAAACAATGAAAGGCAATTATCACATTAACAATATATGTAACAATATCATTTACAATACAACTTAATTTAGAATTAATTTTTTTGAATAAAAATATTAAATCTTTAATAATAATATTCGTGAACAAATGCCGACATTATTTTTAATGTTAATAATTTGCAAGCTTTGGATGTGATTCGTTTCTCAGTTGAAATCCACATTTCAAAATGTCTGAATCACATTACTCCAAAAACAAGAAATTTGCAGCAAGAAAGGAGTATATATCATTTCAAATTGCATTAATTCCGTATTTTTTAGATAAAATACCAGATCCAGTACTTTTTTAACAGTTCCATTAACATGCTATTCCTAATAGAGATTAAGCTAAAATCTTTTTAATGCTGTTCGAATATCAGTTTGATGATGACGAACACACAGGAAGACCATCTACGTCCAGAAACATCAACAAAATTCGACCGTTCATACATAATGTTCCAAGTCAGTTTATTCCAAATCGCTCCGATAAAGTTAGAATTAGATATGGAACATCTGAGCGATTTCTAAGCAAAAATGCACCATGCCGCTCCGAAAATTTTTTCATAGGTTGTTGACAATGGCTCAAAAGCACACCGATATGATGTTCAGAGTAATTACTGTTGATGAGAGTTAGACTTATAAATATGATACAGGAACTAAACAACAATAAAAAGGCAAAGAAATGAAAAACAACTTTAGTACATGTTGTTTGTATTTTTAGACATCAACAAAATTGTTCATAAAGTATTTATGTCAGTGGATAGCACTGTCAGTTCTGTATAATACTGTGAGGTTTAAGAGACTTCGTGAAGATGCCAGAAAGAAACGACCAGAACTATGACATTCAAAACGATAGGTTCTTCTTCACTATAAAGAATACGCCTGCAGTTTATTCCATACAAGCCAAGAATACAATATTCAAGAATTCATTTTATAATATTCGAGAGTTTAGTATGTATAATATTCAAGAATTCAATATATAAGAATTCAAGAATTTAACCAAGAATACAATAATCGTTATCCACTACCCAAATTACTCACCAGGGTCATCCACTCACGACTTCTTTTTATTTATAAAAATGAAAATTAAGCTAAAAAGTCAGCATTTGCATACCATTGAAAAAATGCAAAAATTATCGTCGGTGATGCTTGACAATCTCAACGAAACAAAAGTTAGAGTTCTAAGCACGATACCGATACTAAACAGCAGTCTCCTTCATGAAAAAGACAAAGTTCTCCAAGTCTAAAATATGCAGACAAGTGAGAAGCAACGTGAAGAACATGTTGAATATATATTTTGCCAATAAGGTCATTATTAAAATACAATTTGTTCTAGAGATCCCCACTGCCACTTCAAATTTCTACTGTGTTGTATTCAGGCTACTTCTTGAAGGTGCCAAAAGAAAAGGGCTAAATTTGGGGGTAAAAAATGGTTCTTTTATTCACTCGAAAGCACCAGCTTAACCTCGTTTAGTTTTTGAAAAAGAATTCAATAACCATTATCTTATTTTTTTCAACAGACTTATCCCTTGCGATCTTTTTTATTTCTAAAACTGAAATTTCAGCTAAAAAGCCATTATTTTCATATCGTAGAAAAGATCGTAGTTGATGCTTGGCATTATTGTTGAAAGACACTCCAAGAAATATCTTTCAGCAAGGGCAACAGCGCTGGGAATGATGAAAGCTAGAAGAAAGCATTTTGGAGGAAAAAGTGAATATTAATTGATATGATAAGTTTTTACACCGTCAAATTAGAAAATTCTGGATGGCATTTCATATAAAGAATACCTTTTATCTTTCAAATAGCCAATAATAATCAGGCCAATTAAAAATCGCCAAATTAAAAGTTTTTTTAGCAGGAAGTAATAACATATCATTTAGTGTTTACAAATCAATATTTATTTCACGAAATGATTTTATATATTTGCAAGGACAATTTATTTCCAAAATAAAAACAATAAATGACAACATCAATCCTGTACCCAAAAGAGTAAAAACTCCCATAAAATCAACGACAGAAAGTGGAGATTTGATATTAGAATAGTAAATATTATTACGAGATTTCACAAACAATTTGAATGAAGTGTCTTGCAATAACTTTTCGAACAGACCTGAACCCCACAGTTTTGATAGAATTGCATTTAATTTTAACTTGCAACAGAAGTTGTTATTGTAAGCAAACGCAACATGTAAAACGCAAAGTTCATCATCGGAGATAAAAATGTCATCACGGTTTCCAAATATTAATCCTGCTATGAATCGAGCCTGGATGCGTGAAGATTGGGAAGTGACGGACGTTTGAGCTTGAGTTAACCAATTGTTATGAATAATAATTTTTCCAAGTTCTTTCAGGTGGTCTTCTTCAGAATCGAGAAGAAATGGAATGAAACTTTCAACAGCATATACCTTATGACCTCCGGACTGCACAGCTCTGGAAAGCTCTCTGAAATTTCGAATCGGAGCAACTTTAGCAGGTTGAATTAAATGAGACAGCAAAGTGACAGAATAACTTAGAGAAATCAACAAGACAAACAGAAGCCAAGCAGTTAACAAAATTCCACTTCTTACTGAACCGTTCCCCATATTTGAAGGTTGCCCAACAATTTTTCCTATGAGTTTAAACAGATTATTTCCCACAGATCCATTAAATTTCCCAAATAAAATTGACATCACTATTAGCACGATACATATGCCAATCCACGTTGCTGTGTCAAAAATTTGAAGGAGAGCTAAATTCTGTTTGCTATTCTCCGGCTTGCCTGTAACGAAAGAAATCCCTGCTGCGTAATAAGTCATGCTGAAATTAACTGCTTTACTGCGCATTTCATTCACAGCAAGACATGTCATGGCCAGGTCAACTTCTCCTCTTTGAACCATACCGACCATGCCGGTGAAATTAGCATCCGGCAATGGATCTCCATAGAGCATGTCTTTAGAAATGACAATTTCGTATTTGATTTTTAAAGCTTCCAACACAATTTGCAAGAATTTTCCTTCACAACCATCCAGATTCACTGCTCCACTTTCCGACTTGCTAAGGTTCATCAGGTATTCCCTGGGTCTTATAGCTACAATAGTCTTTCGCTCCATTTTCAATTACCTTTCTTCCTTAAATATTGCAAGTATCGAACAACAATTACGTAAAATACTTTATCTATTGAAACTATAAAGAAAAAAAATCTAAAGCATTATTTTAAATGATTATATTTATGATCATAAATGATTATATTTACAGAGACTGTCATCCACGGAGTGTCCACTTAACTGCATATAAATTTTTTCGATGTCAAAAGCGTACAATTTGATTAATTTCTTTCTTTATGTTAAAATTATTCATTCTGTTAAAGGCACTTTTTACTGAGCAATACTTGATGGCGTATCTTTACATTTATTGCAGATGCACAAAATTATTTAAAATATCTGCATATTTTTTTTCTACTTTCAAGAGTCCATAATGTGCATCAAAACTGTTAATCTTACAGCATATAACTCGAAGAAAAATGGTTGCTCGGTTTTTAAAATGTCGCTATCGACCCACCTTAACTGTTTCCTTAGAAACAAGGTCTTCTAATAAAAAAATGTTCTACAAAAACGAAAACTGACACTTCCATTTTCATTAAACTTAAAATCGAAGAAAAATTGAACTTGTTAAAATAAGATAAATATATTATGCACACAAAAACTGTGTTCAACATCGTGTTCGATGCGGTATATTTATGCAATTCACCGAAATTATAAGAAAATATATTACAGTTATGCTCAAAATAAATATTATATCATCGATCTTATTTTTGTGATAAACTTACGGGAAAGTTTGATCGTAATTTTTGTGTTTGTTTAAGCGTAATTTAATAAAAGTTAGAAATTTTATAGTAAATGGATGTATTTTATTTATATTATTACTAAAATGATCGAAGGGACAACGTAAATTAAACAGAATGGGGATAAATTTTTATTTTTGCCTTTAAAAATAGTTCAAGCTCTATTTGAGAAACACAAAGTTGAACACAGGAATTAAATAATCTGCTAAACCTTGACTGAATCATTGCGCTACCAATGTTTGCAGTGTTTCGTGTAATTGTATTGAGAGAAATAAAGCACATGGTTTATATCTATAACTTCGAGCTCGATAAAGCAGACATGAAATGACATTATAAAGTTATGTTGCTCGTGTTTGTAGCAGCAACATAAACTTTTACTTATACGCAGACGTTTTCGTTACAGCGATTGACATTACAAACACGCAAATTTGTGCAGGCAATTATCTTTCAAATGTTTGTTAGTTTTCGGCAATATGTGTATTGAATATTCCTGAAAGTGTTTAGCTGTAAATACAGATTAACTCGAATGTGTTTTCAAAATTTACAAGTAAATTTCAGTAAAAAAACGCATAAAAATATGTTTATTATTGTTACATGCACAAGAAAAAAACTTCTTATTTTCCTCCCACGTTTATCGATCTTCAAAATTGCAGACGTATTTGATGACAACTGGCCAATCGTTCTAATTGTCCAAATTATGGTTTGATGATGTATTTATAAATGAAATTTAATTTATAGAATTCAAATTTAGTGATTAATTCAGACTGTCTGAAGAGTGGTTCGCAAATCTCATCTGCCTCGAAATTAAATAATTCCTAATCTATGAAAATATATATATTGCATCTAAACGTAGCAATATTTAAATACCTAAGCAATTTTAGAAATACCCACCATTGGATTTTATTTCCCTCTATCCACCAATCCCAAGAGATTTTCTTTTTAAATGAACAGTCGCTGTACTTCTGATATCTTTAAGGTTATAATATACTTCGAATGTATTAAATCTTATAAAATCGTAAACAAACAAATACAACAAACAAAATACCTTGATTGCATATGTTTTGTTTTCTTGATTTCCTATTTTGCCTTTTTTCTGAACTTCCATATACACTGTTATTAGAACAGTGTTCAAACTAAGCATCTTTTCAAGAACGAAACCGCCAATCTCAAAATTCTATACACTAAAGCATATTAATATACATATACTAAACATAAACATATTGATATACATACACTAAACATAAACATATTGATATACATACACTTCGTGTAATGTGTAAAATTTTAAAAACAAAAAATATCCCGAATGAAGCACTCAGTAACCATTTGGCTATCAATAATGTTAATAGTGATATTACCCCAACTTCCTTTCTCAAAATGAGTTCATAAAAACTAGAAAACATATTAAGTCACAATCTTACATGAATGCGAAACTAGTGGTACAATGTGCGTAGGGAAAACTTGAAAAAGGACTTAATTACGTATTCGCTATTGGTATGTGCTGAAAACTCAATAATATTTGTGTCAAAGAGTACAAATATATCATCTACAATCGGGCTTGCTGATATGGATATTCCCTAGTTTCCTATTTTAAGACGCCCGAATGCGGGTCACTTTACTTTTAAAATACTTCCTGGTACCGCTACCAGGTATACTAGGATGTTTTTGGAGTGGCTGTGGCATACATAAGCGAATCGTTAGGCCAACGATGTACTGGAAATATGCATTTTTAAAACTATGAAATATATAGATATATATAGAAATACACATACAAAACGAATTTCAGCGTAACAAGTAATATAAAATTTTTTTTTTTTTTTTTAAAGTCAATTCCTCTTTTTTTTCCCACTATATTGCAGAAAGTACTTTATTAATAATTTTCATTCATTTTTTTAAGTTTATCTGGCGTCATCTAATGGTAGATATATGCAACTTAAATCTAAGAAAAACTGAAATTAATTCATTAAATTTAATTAATGAACAAATATTTGAAATAACTGTATTAACATCAAGTGTCATCCACTACAAGTTAAAAAAATTTATTTGAACTTGAAATCATTAATAAAAAGATCGTTAAAAAAATTTATTAACGATTGAAAACTTGAAAAAGATATACATAGGGAGAGTGTGAGCTAATAGAAGGAATTGAAGAAAAAAGGAGATCTGTTATAATGGTCTTTTTTTTTGTTTCCTAATAATGTTTGGAATGATTAGAATTTCCTTTTTCCAGAAAACAGGAACAACCCCTAACATCTGATACACTCTGGACTAACAATCTAAGGAAGGAAATAAATTTACACTAACGAATCTAAACAATACAGCTTGGAAACTAGAACTAACTGCATTGAAGAAATAATCTTGGAATATTATGATGTGACAAAAGGTGAATAACTTTTTAACTCAAGTTACGACAAACATGCTTTTTTTTAGGTAGATGGCTAATTTTATTACTCGCAAACCAGGGTAATTATTTATATAGACACAATTGACGATTAATCTTAAAAAAATATATGTTACAGTTTATGATTTTGAGTAGAAATGAAAAGAACTAAAATCATTGTTTTATCTTTTTTTTTTTTTTTTTTTGGTAGCAAAGAAATATTTTGTACTTACATTAAAAAAAATCATTAAAAACTCTTTCACATACCAACCATGCCGGTGAAATTACCATCCGGCAATGGATCCCCATAGAGCATGTCTTTAGAAATGACAATTTCGTATTTGATTTTTAAAGCTTCCAACACAATTTGCAAGAATTTTCCTTCGCAACCTTCCAGATTCACTGCTCCGCTTTCCGACTCGTTAAGGTTCATCATGTATTCCCTGGGCCTTATTGCTACAATAGTCTTTCGTTCCATTTTCAATTACCTTTCTTCCCTAAATATTGCAAGTATCGAACTTAAATTACGAAAAATGTCCTTATCTATTGATCCTCTACAGAGACTGTCATCCACGGAGACACTTAACTACATATAAATTTTTTCAAATTCAAAAATGTACACTTTAATTAAATTCTCTCTATATATTAAAATTATTCGGTCTGTTAATGATACTTTTTTACTCAGCAAAATAGTACTTGATTGCATATCTTTGCAATTATTTCAGAGACAGAAAAATATTTAAAATATCTGCATATTTTTTTCTACTTTGAAGAACCTACAGTGTGCATCCAAATTGTTATTCGTATAGCATATAACTAGAAGAAAAATTGTTGCTCGGGTTTTAAAATGTCGCAATCGACCCACTTTAGCTGTCTCCTTAGAAACAGGGTCTTCTATAAAAAAAAAGTGTTCTACAAAAAAGAAAACTGACACCTCCACTTTCATTAAACTTAAAATCGAAGAAAAATTGAGTTTGTTATAACAAGATAAATATATTATGCACACAAAAATTGTGTTTAACAACGTGTTAGATGCGATATATTTGTACAATTCACTGATATTATATGAAAACATATTACAGTTATACTCAGAATAAATAATATAACATCGATCTCATTTTCATGATAAACTTACGGAAAAAAATGATCGTAATTTGTGTGCCTGTTTAAGCGTAATTTAAGAAGTTAGGAGTTATATAGTAATTGGATGTGTTTCATATATTACTAAAATGATCGAAGGGACAACGTAAATTAAACAGAATGGTGGTAATTTGTTTTTATTTTTGTCTTTAAAAATAGTTCCATCTCTGTTTGAGAAACAGAAAGTTGAACACGAACTAAATAATCTACTAAAACTGGACTGAATCATTGCGTTACTAATGTTGGCAGTGTTTAATGTAATTTTAGGTCGAGAATCAAAGTACATGGTGTATATTCATAACTTCGAGCTTGATAAAACATACATGAAATGACATAATACAGTTATGTTGCACGTGTTTGTAACAACAACATAAAATTTTACTTATTCTCAGAAGTTTTCGTTACAGCTTTATTCATAAAAAAATTGATTAAGTAAAAAAACAATCAAATTCAAGGAAAATGTCAAATTTATATAAATACTGAAAGATGTCCGGTTTAGTCATCAGGTATCGTGTCTTTGCTTTTTTTCAACTGGTGCATATTAAAAATACTATACCTCATTGGCTGATATTAATGGCTCGAAAAAAAAAATAACGATTGCCATTGCAAACACTCAAATTTGGTTACGCAATTATCTTTCAAATGTTTGTTAGTTTTTGGCAATATCTATATTGAATTTTCCTGAAAGTTGTTCTGTAAATAAAGTTTGACTCGAATATGTTTACGGAACTCCATTAAATTTTCGTTTACAAGTAAATTTTAGTAAAAAAATACATAAAAATGAATTTATTATTGCTACATGAACAAACAACTAACTTCTGCTTATTTTTCTCCCATGTTTATCGATCTTGAAAATTGCAGTTAAATAGCATACACCTCGAGTATTTGATGACAACTGGCCGATAGTTCTAATAGTCCAAATTATGGTTCGATGATTATTTATAAATGAAATTTAATTCATAGAATACAAATTTAGTGCTTCGTTCAAACTGTCTGAAGGGTGGTTCTCAAATCTCATCTGCAGCGAAATTAAATAATTCATATTCTATGAAAATATAAATTGCATCTAAACTTAGAAATATTTAAATACCTGAGCAATTTTAGAAATTCCCGCCATTGGAATTTTGTTTCCGTCTATCCATCAATCACAAAGATTTTCTTTTTAAATGTCCAGTCGCTATACTTCAAATGTATTAAATCTTATAAATTCGTAAGAAGAAATTCAACTACAATGAAAAAAATTAATAAATAAACAAAATGTCCTAATTGCTTATGTTTTTTCTGCTTTTCTTTTTCTTTCTATTTTGCCTTTTTCCTGAATTGCCAAATATACAGTTATTAGAACAGTGTTAAAACTAGCCATAACAATGTAACAGCCAATATCAAAATGCTGTATACCAAAACATATTTTAAAACCCGAATACATACACTTCGTGTAATGTGTAAAATTTTGAAAAAACATATCCTAAATGAGGCAAGGCACTCGGTAGCCAGTTGGCTATCGATAATCTAAATACTGAAATTACTCTAAGTTATATTTCCTTTTTTCACAATGAGTTTATAAAAGTTAGAAAACATAATAAGTCACTATCTTACATGATTGCCAAACTGATGGTACAATGTGCACAGGGAAAATGTGAAAAAGGACTTAATTGCAAATTCGCTATTGGCGTGAGCTGAAAACTGAATAATATTTATGACAACGTGTATACATATACCGCACCTACAGTAGGGATATTTCCTGATATGGATATTCCCTAGTTTTCTATTATACGACCAACAAATGTGGAAAACAGTTTAAACAATGCATCTTTTGAAGAATGTTAACCTTCCATTTCAAAATGCTGTAAACTAATGAAACATATTTTAAAAACTGAATACTTGCACTTCGTGTGATTTGTAAAATTTTGAAAAACAAAAAAAATAACATGAATAAGACACTCGGTAACCTGAATCAAGAAATTACCGCAATTCATATTTAATTACGAATCTGCAATTGGCGTGCGCTGAAAGCACAATAATATTTGTGACAAAGTGTATAAATTACCGCACCTACAATAGGGATGCCTGATAGATATGGATATTCCCTACTTTTATATTATACGTCCCCCGAAATGCGGGTCACTTTACTTTTAAACTCTAGTGGTAGGGGATACTAGGATGTTTTTGCAGTGGGCTGTTGCGTACATAATAGAATCATGAGCCCAACAATGTTCTGTAAATATGCATCTTAATATGTATGAAATATATATGCACTCATACAAAATAAATTTCAGCATAAATAAGGAGATCTTTTATAAAGGTCTTTCTTTGCACCGTAATAATGTTTAAAATGATTAGAAATTCCTTTTTCCAGAAAACAGGAACAGCCCCTAACATCCAATACACCCTGGAATAACAATCATCTGAGGAATGAAATAAATTCACATAGTCGCGCTTACGTAATACAGCTTGGAATCTAGAACTCTATCCATGGAAGAAATGAACTTGTAATATTTTGATTGTTGATCTTGATAGATTTTTTTTTGTGGCAAAAAGTGAATAGATTTTTTAACTCAAGTTATGACAAACGTGATTTTTTTTTTTGTTGATGGCTAATTTTATTGCTTGCAAACCAGGGAAATTATTTAGAAAGACACATTTGACGACGTAAAAAAATATATGTTAAACAATTAATGACTTTCACAAGGAATGAAAGGAAATAAAATCATTGTTTTTTTTTTTTTTTTTTTTTTTTTTTTTTTTTTTTTTTGGTAGCAAAGAAATATTTTGCACTCACATTAAAAAAAAATCAGTGAAAACTCTTCCGCTCTGACCTTCAATATTTTCATTAAAGGGCATCAAGAAATATGATTAGTCACGTAAAAAAATTCATCTTTGTTAAAGTATTTAATGTAACTCATAAATATTTGTAATATTTAAACTTGTAATATTTATTAACTTGTAATATTTTGATTGTAGATCTTCATAGATTTTTTTTGCGACAAAAGGTGAATAGATTTTTAACAAATGTTATGATAAACATGCTTTTTTTAGGTAGATAGCTAATTTTATTACTGTCAAACCAGGACTATTAGTTATAAAGACAAATTTGATTATTACTCTTAAAAAATATATTTTTCACATTTCATGAATTTGATAAGATATGAAAAGATATAAAATCATCGTTTTGTCATTTTTTTAGTAGCAAAGAAATAGTATGCCTAACATTAAAAGAAAATCAGTAAAAACTCTTTTATTTTATCGTCATTTTCTTCCGATTGGTCCTTCAATATTTCCATTAACGTGCTTCTAGGAATATTGTTAGCTACGTAAGAAAATTCCTCTTTGTTAAAGTATTTAATGGAACACATAAATATTAGAAAGAATTCTCAAACAAAGAACGATAATCTTGTGATATCAAAAAAGATTTTATATATCTCCAGAATCAAGAAATGAACCATATAACAAGATTTTGTCTATTATTATAGTTCGACAAATGTGATGAACATTTTAAACAAAAGAAACGCATAAATACATCACTTCTATTAAAAATAAAAACATCACTACTGAAACATCAATATTTCTAAAAATAAAACATCACTACTGAAACATCAATACTTCTAAAAATAAAAACATCACTACTGAAACATCAATACTTCTAAAAATAAAACATCACTACTGAAACATCAATACTTCTAAAAATAAAAACATCACTACTGAAACATCAATACTTCTAAAAATAAAAACATCACTACTGAAACATCAATACTTCTAAAAATAAAAACATCACTACTGAAACATCAATACTTCTAAAAATAAAAACATCACCACTGAAACAGCAATACGTCTAAAAATAAAAACATCACTACTGAAACATCAATACTTCTAAAAATAAAAACATCACTACTGAAACATCAATACTTCTAAAAATAAAAACATCACTACTGAAACATCAATACTTCTAAAAATAAAAACATCACTACTGAAACATCAATACTTCTAAAAATAAAAACATCACTACTGAAACATCAATACTTCTAAAAATAAAAACATCACTACTGAAACATCAATACTTCTAAAAATAAAAACATCACTACTGAAACATCAATACTTCTAAAAATAAAAACATCACTACTGAAACATCAATACTACTAAAAATAAAAACATCACTACTGAAACATCAATACTACTAAAAATAAAAACATCACCACTGAAACAGCAATACGTCTAAAAATAAAAACATCGCCACTGAAACATCAATACTTCTAAAAATAAAAACATCACCACTGAAACATCAATACTACTAAAAATAAAAACATCACTACTGAAACATCAATACTTCTAAAAATAAAAAAATCTCTACTACTAAAAATAAAAACATCACTACTGAAACATCAATACTTCTAAAAATAAAAACATCACTACTGAAACATCAATACTTCTAAAAATAAAAACATCACTACTGAAACATCAATACTTCTAAAAATAAAAACATCACTACTGAAACATCAATACTACTAAAAATAAAAACATCACTACTGAAACATCAATACTACTAAAAATAAAAACATCACTACTGAAACATCAATATTTCTAAAAATAAAAGCATCGCTGATAATAAAAATAAAAATATCACTCATGAAACATCATTACTATTAAAAAACCCATCACTCATGAAATAACAATATTATTAAAAATAAAAGCATCACTTATTAAACATAAATAGTATTAAAACTATTAGTTAAAAAAACTCTCATAAAACATCACTTCATAATTTAGTTAAAACCGTTTACGCATATTTTAAAAACTTTTAAAAACATATTGAAATAAATATATCGAATTTTGAGCATTAGAATGCTTATTCTATGCTTTTATACAGTCTTTCTTGACAAAAAAAAATTGACTAGAAATGGAAAATTAAGGGAAAATAATAAAGGTTCAATAGACATGATGGAAAAAATTAAACACTGTATAAAAATATCACATTCAAATTACAATGAAATGAAAATGAATTAGCAAACAATGAAATGCAATTAGTACATTTATTGAAATTGGACTTTGCATTCTCGGAAAATATTAAATCAAATACATATAGCTACTTTTTCGCCGTGAAAAGTTTTCAAAATTTTATTTTAAAATGAATCCATAACATACAAGTGCAATTGTTTGCAATTTTCTTGATTAAAACATGTATATTACTTTCAAATACCCATTTCACAATTCTAAATTACAACAAAATAACAAAAGACACTCATAAATACATCGCTACTATTAAAAATAGAAACCTCACTATTATTAAAAATAAAAGCAACGCTAATGAAATATCACTACTACTAAAAATAAAAACATCATTACAATTAAAAATAAAAACATCATTACAATTAAAAATACAAACATTACTACAATTAAAAATAAATGTTTCACTCATGAAACATCACTACTATTAAAAATAAAATCCTCACTCATGAAACATCACTACTATTAAAAATAAAAACATCACTACTGAAACATCGCTAAAATAAAAAAATAAAAGAATCATTCATGAAACCTCACTACTACTAACAAGTAAAATTTCATTCATGAAACATCACTACTACTAACAAGTAAAATTTCATTCATGAAACATCACTGGTATTAAAAATAAAAACATCATTACAGTTAAAAATAAAAACATTTCTACAATTATAAATAAATGTTTCACACATGAAACATCACTACTATTAAAAATAAAATCATCACTCATGAGATATCACTACTATTAAAAATAAAATCATCACTCAGGAAACATCACTACTATTAAAAATAATCGCTTCACTCATGAAACATCGCTACAATAAAAAAATAAAAGAATCATTCATGAAACATCACTACTACTAACAATTAAAATATCATTCATGAAATATCACTGGTATTAAAAATAAAAACATCACCCATAAAACATCAATTCTCAATTTAGATAAAATTTTTAATATTTTCACACATTTTATAAACCTCTAAAAACATATTCAAATGAATATATCTACTTTCGAATATTAGAATGCTTATCCTGCTATTTTCCGCATTTGGTTTTATTTAAAAAAAATTGACTGGAAAGAGAAAAATTACGGAAAATAAAAAATGTACAATACACCTGAAGATAATGTACAATACGCTGCTTACAAAAGACCACATTCAAATAACAATGAAACGAAAATGAATTAGCAAACAATAAAATGCAATTAGCACATTTATTGAAATAACATTCTGGGAAAAAATGAAATCAAATACTTATAAATACTTTTTCCACACAAAACTTTGCAAGGTTTTTATTTTATTATAACAGGCAAGAGCAATTTTTTGCAATTTTCTTAATTAAAATACATATCCTTCCTTCAAATGTCCCATTTCAAAATTCTAAATTACAATCGAGTAATATAAATCAAAGAAGCATGAGATCTAATTTCAATTTTTACAAGAATACATTTGTTTGCTAGATACATTTATAGTTAGCTAATTTTAGGCTAAGCCAGGATTAGTAAATTATTGTTATTTTCGACAATGTACATCAGTTGATCTGTATTAAAATAAACGTTTTTCATACCGTACATACACTTTTAAAATACAAATATGATTTTTGTTTCTAAAGTTAAAATTGTACTAATGGGAAAATACATATACATACATCCATTAAATACTGAAGATAAACACATACACATACCTCATTATTTCCCGCACATCGAAAGATAAAGAAAAAAAACGTTAAATAATTTATGATTTTATCTAGCTTTTAATAATAGCTAAATTAACTATTAACCATAAATAAGTAATATTAAAAAAAAAAAGCTTTAAGTAAATTCCAACTTTTGTTTCACTATATTGCAAAGAGTCCTTTATAAATAATTTTCATTCATTTTTTTTAAGTTTATCTGGCGCCATCTATTGGTAGGTACATGCAACTTAAATCTAAAAAAAAACTAAAATTAATTAATTTAATTTAATTACTGAATTAATATTTAAAAAAACTGTATTAATATCAAATGCCATACACTACAAGTTCAAAAAAATGTATTTGAACTTGAGTGGATGAATAAAAATTTATTTATTATTTTTATATTATTATTTATTGTATTTTATTAACGATTGAAAATTTGAACAAGATATGTATTGGGAGAGTGTAAGCTAATATAAGGAATTGAAAAATGATTTCTCTTTTATAATGGTAATTGAGAAAAACATAAGTAGTATGTATAAGATCCAAAGACACATTTGCAAATTGGATGAAATGCATCGTGATTTCTGTAACATATGCATCGGATCAGAGTAATTTTACCTTTTTTTCGTTGTCATTCATCTGCTATGCAATTCTAAAAGAGAATTGTTATTTATGGGCCTTAGTCAAAAATTAAACAATCAACATTGAGAATGATGCCAATTCATGTCTGAAACACATTATTTAGTTTTATCACGCCTAGACACCATCTTCAAATGAAACATGTCTTTTGAATCAGATAATTCATAGCCACATTTATAATTTACGAAACATATGTTTAGGATAAAAAAATATTAAAATCTGTAATAATAATATTGGTGAACACATTCCAACATTATTTTGAATGCTATAACATGCATGCTTTGGGAAAGATCCGTTTCTCAGTTGATAACCACATATTCCGAATGCCTGACCAATATCTTTCAATAGCGAATTAAAAGTCGCCAATTAAAAATAAATCTTTACTAAGAAATGATAACGTATCATTTACTTTTTAATAATTAGTACTTACTTCACGAATTGATTTAAAATATTTACAAGGAAATGCTATTTCCAGAATAAAAACAACAAATGAAAGAATCAAACCTGCACCCAACAGAGTAAAAACTCCCATAAAATGAACAACAGAAAGGGGAGAATTAATATTAGAACTATACCTATTATTACGAGATTTCAAAACCGATTTGAATGAAGTGTCTTGCAATAACTTTTTGTACAGACCCGAACTCCATAGTTTTGAGAGAATTGCATTTAATTTTGCCTTGCAGCAGAAGTTGTTATTGTAAGCAAACGCGATAGGTAAAACGCAAAGTTCATCATCCGAAGTAAATATATCATCTCGGTTTCCAAATGCTAATGCTGCCATGATTCGAGCCTGAATGCGTGAAATTTGGGGAGGGATACGATAAGTTTCTTCGTACGTTTGAGATGGAGTTATCCATTTGTTATGAACCATAATTTTCCCCAGTTCTTTCAGATGATCTTCTTCAGAATCGAGAAGAAATGGAATGTAAGTCTTAATAGTATTTACCTTATGACCTCCAGACTGCACAGCTCTGGAAAGCTCGTGGAAAGTTCGGATCGGAGACACTTTAGCAGGCTGAATTAAATGAGACAGTAAAGTGACAGAATAACTCAGTGAAATCACCAGGGTAAGCAGATGCCAAGCAGCTAACAAAATTCTACTTCTTAGTGACCCGTTCCCAATATTTAAAGATTGCCCAACAACGGTTCCCATGAGTTTAAACAGATTATTTCCCACAGACCCCTTAAATTTCGCAAATAAAAGAGACATCACTATTAACACAATGACCATTCCAATCCAAGTTGGTGCGTCAGAAACTTGAAGGAGAGCTAAATTCTGTTTGCTATTTTCCGGTTTGGAAGTTATGAAAGAAATCCTTTCTGCGTAATAAGGCATGCTGAAATTAACTACTTTACTGCGTATTTCATTCAAGGCCAAATATGTCATGGCCAGGTCGACTTCTCCTCTTTGAACCATACCTACCATGCCGGTGAAATTACCATCCGGCAATGGATCACCATAGAGCATGTCTTTAGAAACGACTATTTCATATTTGATTTTTAAAGCTTCCAACACAATTTGCAAGAATTTTCCTTCAGAGCCATTCAGATTCACTGTTCCGCTTTCCGATTTGTTAAAATACATCAGATATTCCACAGGCCTTATTGCTACAACAGTCTTTCTTTCCATTTTCAATTACTTTTCTTCCTTAAATATTACAAGAATCCAACAATTACGAAAAATACCTCACCATTGCAACTATAAGGGACAAAACGTAAAACTTTATTTTCAATAACCATATTTAGATCTTTTTCATCCGCAGAGTTACATAACTACATTACACGACGTTTATTAATGAGCAAAATAATTTTTGAATTCAGATCTCGACATTTATTACCGATGCCCACAGTTTTTGAAATATCTCAATATTTGTTTCTACTTTCAAGAGTCAAAAATTTGCATCCGAAACTGTTAATCGCGTAGCATGTAAGTCGAACATAAATTGTTGCTTCGTTTTTAGAATGTCATAATCAACCGACAGTAAGTGTTAATGGAATACAATCGGATGCAAGAAAAATACAGTCAAATGCATTTAAATACTGAAAGAGGGTCGATTTGATCATCAGGTGTCATGTGATTGCTTTTTTTTTCTACAGGAATATGTTAAAAATTATGTACCTCAGTGTCTGACACTAATGATTTGTACAAATAAAGCGACTGCAATTGCAAACACGCAAATTGGCGGAAACATGATTGCGAAGAACTCGGGTTATCTCTCACTTCTTTTGTTTGTGTCTAACCGTATAAATTTTTAATATACCACGCAGTTATTATCCGTAAATGAAGTTTAACTCCAATGCGTTTGCAGATCACCATTAGTTTTTCATTTACAAGTAAATTTTAATAAAAGAAATGCATTAAAATAAAATTATTATTGTTACCTGCAAAAAAAATGAGTAACAAAACTCTGGTCATTTTCCTCCCATGTTTATCGATCTTCAAAATTGCAGATAATCGCTTACCTTGCCTTTTTGATGAGAGTTGGTAGTTCTTCTAACATTCAAAATTTGTGTTCCGTAATATATTGCATAGGTCAAAGTTAATTTATAGAATATCACATATGCAAATTTAGTGTTTCCTTCAGTCTTTCTACAGGTGGTTAGCAAGTCTCATCCCGCTCAAAATTAAGTAATTTCATATCTATGAACATGTAAATTGCATTTAAAGTACAATTTTGGAAAATTATTAAATAAACAAAATACTTCCATAGCTGATGATTTT